>JACEFZ010025611.1:0-349908 GCA_014155875.1 Cepaea nemoralis | reverse complement strand
GTTTCGAGACAAGTTAGACTCTTATTTCGATTTCCACACAGCAAGCTTTTGCTTCGGGCTGCCACGTAATGGATTCGCAAGCCAGGCGTTCCATTTCGTGTCAACGAGACAATTTTCCACCTTTGACTACACTCACTTCACTTCGGTTACAGACTATCTTCGGAACGTGGTGTTTCTCCACCTTTAGTACTCGCTCACGAGGTAGGCTAGCCTGTGCTGCCGGCTCAGCACCTTACCTCCGTGCGTCTGTGGGCGGGTAACGGCCAGGCCCTCTCATCCGGGGATCCCTCATATCCCCCAGCGAAGAGCCATGGAACGAGTATCTGCACCAAGCATGTAGCGTGCTCAGCACCTCATCTCAATTTTGATGCAGGTTTGTGTCGGCCAAGCTCTCACTCCCGAGGGTTTATGGCTTAGAGACGTCCAGCCATACACCTCGGCTGGGAGCCTTAGAGATTGTGTCTGGACTGAGATTATTGGCATCGGTTGTCTGATTTAGACTGCTATCCTCAGTTTGTGTCTCTCTTAGTCTGGTCCCTATCCCAAGAGCTGTCCAATATCTAGTTAATATCCATCGGCATAGCGCTTGGGGTCAGTGGGACACTCAAGCTCCCCCACTACGGCAAGGTGGAGACACATCGGGGGAGCCATGTTACATATAAGAGTATATGTTCTATATAGTATTTAACACTCTTTTTCTTATTGTCATTGATAGTGTTTTATTGGTCAGTATGTAGTCCATCGTGTAATCTCATTTTGCATTGGGATTGAATGGCTAATATGTGATATAGGAGGCAACATATACGAAATCTCGTTTCCTATGGTGTATTGTTCTATGGTACTGGCCGCCATGTTTTTGGTTTTAGGAATCGATATCATAGCATCCCGGCCAGAATTTCAACAGGAAAGTACTGCCATAATTATGATGCTGAAATTGGGGCAATCAAGATAGCCACAGAGAAATTACAAAATACCAGCCATGGTACACAACCTGTGGTGATATTGACAGATGCAAAATCCGTAATAGAGGCGCTCCTGTCTGGGAAATTGCCAGTTCTGAGGACACTACTTTCTGAACTTAGCAGTCAGCGTAAGATCACCATACAGTGGATACCATCCCACTGTGGAATCCCCGGAAACGACAGGGCTGATCGATTGGCTAAGGAAGGAGCACAAGAAGAACAACCAGATGTGCCTATTACATACCACCAAAAGAAAAGATTGATCAAATCAGTCAGAAGGCTACCTGAAGACAACGCCTATTAATGAATTAGAAAAGATCACTTGTTTACAACCAATGCAGGATAGAAGAGATAGCAGAGCCCAGCAACAAGCTGAAAGATTTAGAAGATTGACAGACCACCCTATGTATAAAAGGTTTAGTGGTTTTGGAAAGGGAAGACTGAAGCGTAGCAACTTTGTAGAAACTGCAAAACGAAAGATTAGGGCAGATCCCATACTTAACATATCAACAGTCAAACCCATTTACAATGCAGACAAGTTCCCAGCTTGGAGACAGCAGCAACTGCCTGAGATGATAGAAAACATTCCTGGTATTGAGAAAAAGAACACTCAGCATGAAACCGAAAGAAGAGAAATAACCCTAAACTACATAAAAGAACATTACCCAAGCAGCAATTGGACCCATGCATATACAGATGGATCAGCCAAACATTCAGTAGAGAATGGAGGAGGAGGAATTCTCCTAAATTTAAAAAATGGAGTGAAAAAAACACAATTCAGTGGCAACTGGAAAGTTTTCAAGTAACTTCAAAGCGGAGGTAGAGGCTCTGAAAACTGCAGCAGAAATGCTCTTGATGGAGGAAAATAAAGAGATGCAAATAGCTATCTTTACAGATGCAAAGTCAGCTGTCTCAATACTGAAGAGCAATAACAGCACAGAAATAGCTGACCTAAGAGCAGCACTCCATGGTCTATGCCAGAAATCCAAAAAAGTTGTAATACAGTGGATCCCATCACATTGCAGTATACCTGGAAATGAAGAGGCTGACAGACTGGCAAAAGAGGGCGGACGACTACCACAGCCTGACATAGACATAACCTATAATGAGGCAAAGAGGTTGATAAAAAGCACTTATAGAACCAAATGGGAATCAGAGCATCCAGGCCACCAGAAGGATGATGCATATTACAAACTCGACCGAAGAGAACAAGTAGCAATCTTCAGACTCCGCACAGGACACAACAGGTTGAAATACCACTTGTTCAACAAACTAAAGATAGGAGATACAGATGAATGTAATTGTGGAATTGGTAAAACGACAGCTAAACATTTGCTGCAAGAGTGACCAATATATGCAGAACAGAGAAAGATATTTTGGCCCACACCTGCTTCATTCGAGGACAAGCTCTATGGAGATATCTGTCATAAGTCGGGGTGCCCCACCGGCTAGATGAAAGTATTTTTCACTGGCGAGCAACCCCTAATAGTCAGAAACTGACTAGGGACAAAATCTATATGGCTGAACTATAGATTAGGCCCCTGAATATCCAACGTACAGCTCCAAGTGGCTCGTTACAAAATTAAAATGAACTGTGCTGAATATTCGCCAAGGATGGGAAGAAGAAGGTTAGCTAGAATAGATTTTTACGTCTGAATTAAAGTGTAAAGACAACTATTCCAGTACAGGTTTTTCTCCCTGACTGCTCCCTTCCTTGGTGTGTAAGTGAACCCCCACCAATGTACACACACAACACGTATGCACAATTGGAATTAAAATATAACGACAGAACTATGAGTTACAATACTACAACATTTATTTACTAATCATAACAATAGACATAGGATGATTGTCAATATGAGGATGATGAAATCATATACATATTGATATTGATGACCAACATTACGTAACTTTACTTGTTACTCCATCTATCTGGATCTGTGGTCCAGATCCCCACTCTCCAGTAGACACACACAAAAGAGACAGCTTGCCGGTATTCTAGCGATCCTGCCAGTCCTGACACTCCTAGTCAGTAGTCTCTAGTCTTGAGATCTATAACATAGGGCTCCTTGTGAGAGCTTGAAAGAAAGTCGAGAATGTGTTATATCAGTTCTACATCAGCGCAATCCTAATTAAAACATATCATAACACAAACATATACAATGACCAGTCTGGCCAAGTTTATCTTCCAGCTCTACTGTGTTCACCATCCTCCGTCTCCCTACTGTCTTTAGTCTGGGACGGACTTTCCAATTGTCTCACACGCCTGTAATGATTACATTTCTGCCGCCCCATGTCCATGTCGCTACTACAGAAATTCTGTGTCGTACAGCCGCTCCGTCCAATGTTTGTTTAGCAGCTCACAGGGTCGGTAATGGTATTATAATAATGCCTGATCATCCGGGCTTACAAGCCGTGACCAGTAGCTGTGCCAAGTTTCCATGCATTACCCTCCACCATATGATGAAAAAGGTTTAGCACCATATACCCCATACTACCAATTGTGGGTAATGTCTGTACCATTACACCTCTGCTTCCAACACAATCATTGGTCAATGTGCCAATGCGCAGACAATAGAATAGCACTTCATATTGGTAGGTTTGCATATGACAAATCAATATATCAAACATCCAATACACATAAACATATTGATTAAACTAGACATATTATGATACGTTAACATAATAGCATAATGCACTAGTTAGTTTGTAGGTATACGAGATGAGATGTATATACACAAAAAGAATATGTACGAAGCATATTCCTAGCATTGTATATTCATATGAAATTACACATACATACATCCAACATATCCGTAAACATTATTTTACTTCAAGATGGACATCTAATGATATTCAACATAATAGCATTAGGCATTATTGAGTACTAATATTGTATAGCTACAAAATGAGATATACAACGTCTAATTGAAGTTACCACTTAGTTACTGCTGTTGTAAGAATTAAATAAATAGTCAGTTGACTTATATTCTGTACAACAAATGCACACACCAAAAAGCAACTAGGATAGTGTACAAAGAAATGACAAGCATCTACCAAGACACCTAAAAGTATACCCAGACAAGATCTGTTTCACATAAGGCTCTACTTCTCAGAAGAATAACTCTTTAAAGCAATATGATATTGAACACAGAACTTAGAAAGAATACTCAAGTAACCTGAAGCAATGATAATTCTGGAAGTAACCTAGGTCAGATATAGACAGAGTCATTACATCCATTTAAAACTCGACTAGTTACTAAGAATTAATTCTCCTAGTTAAATCTAGCAACCTAAGAATCATACAAAACGAGCTGGTTGTCTCACCTGTTCTGAAGTCAGGCTTAATCTAACCTAAAACAGGCTAGGGACCCTTATTTAAGCTGAGTCCAGCAGACAGTGTCTGAGACACTATTATCTCTTTGGCAGTCCCGTCATAAATTCTTCTTATCTCCTCCTGACAGTAATTGCAATTAACTCCAAGTCTGTCCAGTCATAAAATTCTTTCTGCATGCACACTAGCCTTCACCATAGTGTCACACCTGGATGGTTTTGCGTTGCCAGCCCCAGATCAGTTTCACAGTCTTATCAGTGATTTCACACCTACCTGGGTCTGCCAGTCCGAGTAGACGGGGCTTGTTTCCCGCCCTGGGGCTATTATCTCTCCCTGTGTCAATGTTGTTCACGCCTGGGTGGTTTTATTTCACTCACTGGCCCAGTTCATTGTTGATTCAGCATGTCTGGGTCAGCAGTTTCCCAAGGTGTATACTAATTATCTAGTTGCCATTTTACTTGCCATCTGCAAGCTTACGTCATGGCTAGTTGGGTTTAATTACTATTCAGTCCCTTGAGTCTGCCCTCCCGTCTGGCTGGATTGATAACAAATGGGGGTGACTGGTACTGGTGTCAAATTAACTTCCCAAATAGAAAGCCATTCCTGGTGGTTTGTTTACTTGCAGGTTTTGCAAGCTTACGTCAAGACGGTATAGCCTTGAATATAGAGAAAACAGTTTTGTTCGTCGGTTGATTCTCTACATGGCCTATCAAAAGTGAACCGAAAATTGTTCTGGGAAGTAAAGGCTGCCAATTCGTGACAATATCAACAAGCTCAAGTCGACTGCAGCTTACTTTAACTGTATTCAGGTTGACATTTAAATGTACACGAAGAAGTATTTAGACTGCCACACTTCATACCACAGGCATGTCGGTTACACAAGCCTGCCAGAGCCATGAAATGGAATATTGCTTGGATAGCAAATCCATTACGTGGAAAGTCCGAATCGAAAGCTCACTGTGTGGGCTTCAAAAAAGGTGGAAAAAGTGTCCTAGTGGCACAAAATGGAATATTGCTTGGATAGCAAATCCATTACGTGGAAAGTCCGAATCGAAAGCTCACTGTGTGGATGTCATCTGCAAACTGCATTCTTCTGGCTTCTGGAACGGAAGGCCCAATATACGGAAGTGAGGCTTCTTCTTCTTCTTCGTTCATCCGGAGTTTTTTTTCCGGACGTGATTGCGTTGTGCCTGTTTACAGCAGAGCTGCGTTCTTGCGCCGTTAGGCCGACACATCCGACTTCTGCGGGCATTTGTTGACCGGGTTAACCTTCCCGGGGGTTTCTTAGGACGTTTAGACTCTCACTGTTGTGGTGTTTATCTCCCATCCCAGCTGGCCCATATAGAACAGCCAAAGGCATCCTGGTCGGCCCTCAAGGGAAGGCAGGGGCAGACCATGGGCATTCCCCGCCATCCAAGGAGGCTTCCATAATTGCAGAGCCAACACACAGCGCTCTGGTACTGGGCTCACCCAAGGAATCGTCACGTCCTGCACATGGCTGCTTAGCCTCACTTCCGTATATTGGGCCTTCCGTTCACCATAGGCTGTTCTTCCGGAAACCAGAAGAATGCAGTGTGCAGATGACATCCACACAGTGAGCTTTCGATTCGGACTTTCCACGTAATGGATTTGCTATCCAAGCAATATTCCATTTTGTGCCACTAGGACACTTTTTCCACCTTATTTGAAGCCCACACAGTGAGCTTTTGATTCGGACTTTCCACGTAATGGATTTACTATCCAAGCAATATTCCATTTCGTGCCACTAGGACACTTTTTCCACCTTTTATGAAGCTCACACAGTGAGCTTCTGATTCGGACTTTCCACGTAATGGATTTGCTATCCGAGCAATATTCCATTTCATGCCTCTGGGAGGCTTTTGTAACCGACATACCTGTGGTATGAAGTGTGGCAGTCTGAATACTGCTTCATACACCTTTAAATGTCAACCTGTATGTAGTTAAAGTAAGCTGCGGTCAACTTGAGCTTGTTGATATCTCCATAGAGCTTGTCCTCAAATGAAGCAGGTGTGGGCCAAAATATCTTTCTCTGTTCTGCATATATTGGGCAATCCTGCAGCAAATGTTTTGCTGTCATTTTTCCAGTTCGACAATTACATTCATCGGTATCTCCTATTTTTAGTTTATTGAACAAGTGGTATTTCAGCCTGTTATGTCCTGTGAGGAGTCTGAAGATTGCTACTTGTTCTCTTCGGTCGAGTTTGTAATATGCATCATCCTTCTGGTGGCCTGGATGCTCTGATTCCCATTTGGTTCTATAAGTGCTTTTATCAACCTCTTTGCCTCATTATAGGTTATGTCTATGTCAGGCTGTGGTAGTCGTCCGCCCTCTTTTGCCAGTCTGTCAGCCTCTTCATTTCCAGGTATACTGCAATGTGATGGGATCCACTGTATTACAACTTTTTGTGATTTCTGGCATAGACCATGGAGTGCTGCTCTTAGGTCAGCTATTTCTGTGCTGTTATTGCTCTTCAGTATTGAGACAGCTGACTTTGCATCTGTAAAGATAGCTATTTGCGTCTCTTTATTTTCCTCCATCAAGAGCATTTCTGCTGCAGTTTTCAGAGCCTCTACCTCCGCTTTGAAGTTACTTGAAAACTTTCCAGTTGCCACTGAATGTGTTTTTTCACTCCATTTTTTAAATTTAGGAGAATTCCTCCTCCTCCATTCTCTACTGAATTTTTGGCTGATCCATCTGTATATGCATGGGTCCAACTGCTGCTTGGGTAATGTTCTTTTATGTAGTTTAGGGTTATTTCTCTTCTTTCGGTTTCATGCTGGGTGTTCTTTTTCTCAATACCAGGAATGTTTTCTATCATCTCAGGCAGTTGCTGCTGTCTCCAAGCTGGGAACTTGTCTGCATTGTAAATGGGTTTGACTGTTGATATGTTAAGTATGGGATCTGCCCTAATCTTTCGTTTTGCAGTTTCTACAAAGTTGCTACGCTTCAGTCTTCCCTTTCCAAAACCACTAAACCTTGTATACATAGGGTGGTCTGTCAATCTTCTAAATTTTTCAGCTTGTTGCTGGGCTCTGCTATCTCTTCTATCCTGCATTGGTTGTAAACAAGTGATCTTTTCTAATTCATTAATAGGCGTTGTCTTCAGGCTTCCAGTTATGATTCGCATTCCTTGATTTTGGACTCTACTTATTTTGTTAAAGTTTGACTTAGCTGCTGTTGCCCAAGCTGCAATGCCATATTCCAGTACTGGCCTCACCCGTCCAGTATATAACTTCTTGAGAACTTTCTCATCTGCTCCCCACGTTGTACCAGCAAGCTTTTTCATGATTGCCATTCTTTGCCTTGCTCTTGTTCGATTTTTCTCAACCTGTGTCTTCCATGTCAGGCGACGATCAAAGGTGACTCCTAGATAGTTTGGATTTTCTTCATGGCGCAACATTTTTCCATTCAATACCAGCTTAGGTTGCTGAGTTTTAGTTGAGAGGGAGAACACTGTGCATGTTGATTTCTCCTCACTTATCTTCACTAGCCATGATTTTGACCAGTCCTCTAGCGCTAATAGGGCTTGCTGTATTCTGCTGTTAGCTGTACTAATATATTCTTCAGATGTCCATATGGCTAGGTCATCTGCAAAGAATGATGTGTGTACTCTGGCTGGAAAATTTTCCGTGATGTCGTTTATATATGCTAGGAATAATGTTGGTGAAAGAACTCCTCCTTGGGGGACACCTTGCTCCAACAGCATCATTTTGCTGGTTTGTCCTTGTACTTTTGTCCTGGCAGTTCTGTTCTCAAGGTAGTGGCTGATCCATTTGTACATTTTCCCACAAACATGCATTTTTTGCAGTTTTACTTTCAGTCCTTCCTTCCATACTTTATCAAATGCTTTTTCTAAATCTATCCAGACCGCTAGTGTGTGCTTTTTCTCTTGGAAGGCATCCTCTATTTCCTGAGCTATATAGGTTATTTGATCTTCAGTGGATCTGTACTTTCTGAATCCTGCTTGGTGAGGTGTTAAGAGTTGGTTTTCTTCCAGATGCCATGTTAGCCTGCCATTGATAATGCGTTCCATTAATTTTCCTACACAGCTAAGAAGACTGATAGGTCGATAGCCATTTGGTTCTTCCAGGTCTTTTCCTTTCTTTGGGACTGGTATTAGTATAGCTTCCTTCCATGCCTGTGGGACTATTCCCCTCTTCCAGCTGTAATTTAGGACTGCTAGTAGTTTCTTTTTTGCCTTAGTGCCTAGTCTTATTAGCATTTCATTTGTGATTCCATCCTTTCCTGGTGATGTCTTCTTTTTTAGGGTATTCATTTGCCTGTTCCATTTCTTCCATTGTTAGATTTGCCATCATATATTCTGCTGCTGTCTCTGTATATCTATGATGTATCTGTTTATCTTTGATTGCTTTCTTCTGTTCGGCTGTAATATCAATGTGGTTTGCACTGGCATAGTGTTCCATTAGTGCATTTGCAGCCTTTTTTCCTGTAAGCAAGGCATTTCCTTGTTTAATTGTTATTTGTTTGTTTCTAGGTCCTTCATTGTTCATGGCTTTCGCTAGTTTCCATAGTTTGTTTCCATCCCTGTCAAAATTCAGGTTTTCTGTTTTTTTTTCTCCAACAATCTCTTGTTGTTTGATTTACTGTTCTTTTATATTTTGCTGAGATGGCTTTGAGAGAGATGTTCGCTTCAGTTGTTTGTTCTCTCTCTGCGGTCTTCCTAGCATCTTCAACTTTGTCCTCCAAAATTTGTAGTTCCTCAGTCCAGTATGGTTTGTAATTTTTTCTCGCTCCTCTTGGAATAGACTCAGTGGCCGCCTGTATTATTGCTCTGTTTAGACTTTCCACCATTTGCTTCATGTTGCCATATCGTGTATTTATGTTTTCACAATATTTGTCTGTTAGTATGGCAAATCTGTCCCAATCTGCTCGTTTGTAATTCCAGCGGGGCAAAGGCTTTTGCTCCTGTGGAACATACTCCATATTTATGACAAGCTTGATTGGTCTGTGGTCACTACCTGCTAATTGGTCAAGCACATGGCGATCGATTTTGTGGAGGATGTCTCCTGTGCAGAAAGCTAAGTCTGGAGTAGAAGTGTTAATCCATCTTCTGGAGTAGAAGCTCGGTGTGTCATCCGCTTTGTTGAGTAGATGGAGATTTGAGTCTATTTCCCAGTCCTCCACTTCATCTCCTCTTTTGTCAGTATCTGGGTATCCCCATCTTTCTGAACGGCTATTAAAGTCTCCGACAACAATGCAATTTGTGTCAGTTATTTTCATGTTTGAGAGTGTAAGATCCTTATCTGCCGGGCTATACAGATTGTAAATTCTTATTTTCACGTCCTTTATCATTATATCAACACCTATAATTTCCGTTTGGTTGTCAGAGATCACAGATACTTCGCTGCAAGGTATTGTATTTCGTGTAAGTATTAGAACTCCTCCTTTGTGTCCTTCGCGGTCGAAACGTGTGGCCTGATATCCCTTGACTGAAAATGTGCGATTGGCGTTGAGGTGTGTCTCTTGAATGCATGCCACATCTATTCCATCTTTATGAAGACGCTGTGTTAGGGAGGCTTTCTTGTTATAAACTCCTTCTGCATTCCATTGTAGTATGTTGAGTGTCCGGGGTGTTTGGTCAATAGCTCTTAACCTACTCCTCTGTGCCTTGACTCCACAGCACAGGGGAAGGTGACCACCAGTAGTCATGGGTGGACACCCTCGAGGCAGGGGGCCCGGCACTATCACCGCCTGATGGGACTTCACGGGATTAGCACCATAACGATTAATTTTCATCTGTGGCATCATGAAATGATAAAGTTACGTTGCACTTCTTTGTCAAGCCTATGGCTCAGTACATCCGATTTCGACAAGCATTTGTTCGGGATGCTTTCCCTAGCCTTTGACTGTCCCCAGTCTACCTACAAGGCAGCAGGTTTGTGCGTCACTTTGTCTGGTCCCTCTCTCTTGACCTGTCCGACATGGGTGACCCTACCAGTAGCTGTGCTACCGTCGGCATAGCTCTTGGGGTCATTGGAACGCACAAGCCCCTCTACCTCGTCAAGGTGGACGCACGGCAGAGGGGGGAAGTGAGGCTAAGCAGCCATGTGCAGGACGTGACGATTCCTTGGGTGAGCCCAGTACCAGAGCGGTGTGTGATAGCTCTGCAATTATGGAAGCCTCCTTGGATGGCGGGGAATGCCCATGGTCTGCCCCTACCTTCCCTTGAGGGCTGACCAGGATGCCTTTGGCTGTTCTATATGGGCCAGCTGGGATGGGAGATAACACCACAACAGTGAGAGTCTAACGTCCTAAGAAACCCCCGGGAAGGTTAACCCGGTCAACAAATGCCCGCAGAAGTCGGATGTGTCGGCCTAACAGCGCAAGAACGCAGCTCTGCTGTAAACAGGCACAACGCAATCACGTCCGAAAAAAAAACTCCGGATGAACGAAGAAGAAGAAGTCAGAAGGCTACCAAACCTTACTCAAGACGACTACCACGTTATGGACAGACCAGAACAGGTCATTCTTCTGCGCCTCAGAACAGGACACAATAGATTACGCAACCACATGTATACACAATTCAAGATTGGTGACTCAGCCATGTGGTTTGGCGTCGCAGACAGCAGAGCACATACTCCTGGATTGCCCAAACTACAACATATCCAGGCGAACCTTCTGGCCTAGAGAGACAACAGTGGAAGATAAACTCTATGGACCGCTGAATGAACTAAAAAAGACTTTTAGATTCATACAAGAGACAACATTGCAGTTATAAACATATTTCAGGCGAACGAAAGAAGAAGAAGAATAGCATCCCGGACAATCCTGTAGATCAGTGGTTCTCAACCTTTTTTGGCCCATGCCTCCCTTTACCATATGTTCAGAACGTCATTCCCCCCCCCCCCTTTCGAATGTCCTCCCTATAAATCCCCCCACCCTTACACAGTAAACATAAAAATGGAAGCCAAGTTTAATAGCACATACTAGAACAAGTCTAGACATCTACATAAAACGTGATTTGTGGGTCTACTTAAGTTATAAAACGAATTTCATTAGAGTGGGAAGTATAGAACCGTAAAATTTAGAGGGAAAAACAATATCAAGTAACTGGTTCTTGTATTAATGCGATCTTGAAATAATCTTAATTCCCCTCTGGAAACCCTAAAATTCCCCACCGGTTGAGAACCACTGCTGTAGATGCTTTGTCTCTCAGCAAATGTCACGCGACGTGGATTTTGATCATTTCAGCAAACCACTGGTTGTAAACACGTTGGTCCCCCCCCCCCCCCCCCCCCCGCACATCCTATTTACAGGACATCGCTGTCAACACCAGCATTTTATCGCTGTTGTTGATGTCTTGGCAAGATTACACTCAGTAGTTTGCCATTGCTTTCTGAGCGACCGGCTCAAATACCCCCGTAAGTAACCAACGCGACGCGCTCCGCTACCGAATCTCGTGCAGCTGTGTTCCCTTACGTGGATATATAGGATTACGGAGTAAGTCGTCATCTCTTCGCCAGCGAGACCGGCAAACACGCTGGGTTAGTCCCCTCATATTCCGCCCCATCTTTGGAGCACACCTAATCCCAAACTCAGACGTCCTTAAATATGCTGTTCCACCTATTATTATTAATTTGATTTTTAACTAACATGCTTTTATAGAGAAGCAGCTGGTCGATGGGCTAAAACGCTGGCTCCCATTCGTGAGACCCGGGTACGAATCATAGTTGACGGATTTTTTTTATTTGTAGGCATCAAAAGAAAACCCTTACCTGCACAGTTCGCGACGATACACTATAATCATAATACCTCAGGCTCAAGACACCCCCCCCCCCCCTTTTTTTTTTTACAAGATACTATAGTCAATAATGACAGACAGTCTTTCGTAGATTTCTTCAAAATGTCTGCCTTGTCCATGGCGTGTGTTCTTGAAGCCAAAAGATCTGCTCGTTTGTTACCCGGAACTCCAACATGACCCGGGCAATACATCCATATAAAATAAATCTCTGTGACAGTAAATTTAACAATGAAGATCGTAAACTGATTAAAGTCATTAGACGTTGACAGTGAAAATTGTTTGGGCATGTTATGAGAAGAAATGACTTGGAGAACTTGGTGACAACTGGCAAGATCGAAGGGAAGAGACCAAGGGGAAGACTGAGAAGCAAATACCTGGATGGCTTGGCCACGTGGCATGGTCGAGACAGGAATACAGAGCTGATCCATGACTCTAGTGACTGAGTGAGATGGCAAAACATGACTGCCCACGCTTATCGGCATGGCACATGATGGATGGAACAGAGGAGTGTCTATGTTTGGGATCTTTTCGTGCCATTTCTGTCTGTTTTGAGGTTTACGGTTACGTGACACTGATTAAGAACCATACACTTTTATTGTTCTGGTACATATGGACAAGGGAGAAGTGGTCATGCGCCTGTGAGACCAGGTGGGGGAACAGATTGAGAACTCGTATGTGGAAAGAATGAGATTGCGGGAGATCGGAAGGTGTTCTGGAAGAATATCAAAACTTTGAGAGAAGACCAGAACTTTCAATCAGATAGCCCTGGGAATGATAAGTAGTGTGACTCTTCGCTGGCTGTTGAACGAGTAGACGGAGCGAGTACGAGAAGGTCTCGAGTGTAGTTATGTCGGTTCTTAGCTCAACTCAATTGTTCTGGTTACTGGAGTAACCGCTAGCCACCCCAGCGCTGCAGTGATCGCAGTTACCATTATCTTAATACTTGAAGCTAGACCTATAGGATCCACTCTGCTCAACAATGATTTTCTCCCTAAGTCCAGCAGAGAATCCCCAGACATATATTCTTCACGATGCAAAGAACCGTTGGTGTACACAATTGCGTCATCTCTATCGACATTTTCATCTCTAAGCTTCTTAACTTCAAATTCTGCCAACCCATTACCATTACACTTGGAGTAAATGACTGAACTAAGATAGCTTGGCTTTATACCTCTATTTTACCGACGGTGGTAATCATCAAATTATTTCCACCCGAGAACAGTGGGAATATTAATTGTAGCTAATCATTGACCAGTCAAGTGCACAGGTTTGTTGGACATATCTTTCAGTGAATGTTTTTCCTTTGTCTTCGTCTGTCTTGTTGTAAACAGTCTTCACTCTGAAGTCTCACATACACCTCTTCTTGGAGGTACCGTTTATGGATCTGTGTAGTGACGATAACCTCTTGTGAGATGTTTTCTTGCCTTGCGTACTTTTTCACAAAATGTCTCCCCAATTGGCCAGTTTCCTTAAAAGTAGCTGTCTTGGTCACCATAGCCAATAGATAAAATGCCACTCGAAAGGTGTTTTCAATCGCCCCTATGGTAATCTATCGCGACAGCAAACATTTCAGATATCCACAACCATATTCCAAAGGTTACCCCATCTTTAGATACATCTAAAGGTCACCGGGAAATGTGCCTAATATGCGAATCCGTTACTCAGACACAGATTATATTTCCCAAAGGCACCTTTTCCTTAAAAGATTCGTTTTCCTACACATCCCGTACCCTAATATATACTATATTATATTGGACAAATCAGAGCATGCCTCGCAGACCATTTTAGGGACATTAGACAACATTCTGACAAACCCGTTTTCAATGACATCAATTCTCATGATTACTATGGTGTCGATGATGAATATGTCACTGCCACATGGTCGTTATTTTGAACAGATTGGCTAGACTTAGAATGGAGAGACATTTTGGAGTGTCATTCAGCTGGAATCAATACCATTTTAGATAACGTTTAATTCTGTTAACTCCCTTTCATATCATGCTTACCAATATTCATATCTAACTAACTTTCTTGGTCACACTGTACCCATATTTTTAACTTCACATTTCTAGATTTGGCATCAAAATACATGAGAGAATATGAATGTGTGTGTGTGTGTGTGTGTGTGAGAGAGAGAGAGAGAGAGAGAGAGAGAGAGAGAGAGAGAGAGAGAGAGAGAGAGAGAGAGAGAGAGAGAGAGACAGAGCGAAAATGGGGGATATTTGCTTATTTGCTTGCATTTTAACACCCTAAAGTACAACATCCAGGCTTACTTGATAAGAAAGTGAAATTTACAGCTTCAACAAACAAACAAGACTAAATAAACAATGAACAACATCAAACTGTACAATCAAATAACTTTTAATACAATATCACAGAAATGTTTACATCATTTTCACCCAAACTCTTATTTCTCTGGGCTACATATATTTTCTCACACGAAACCACATATGAATGAGTGTGTATATATATATCATCTATTGACAGATAGTATTTTTTAATAAAGAATATGTTAATAAAAATCAATTCCTAGATACAGTAATCTCTCTCTCTGGTGGCTGGCTTAAAGACACAGGTGTTCAGTCCTAGTGTAACTACCAGTATGTTGACGTGTTATAATTGGGGCCCTTATGGCATTTCTTTTCTGCATATGCTTGCGGAAATAGAGTTGCATTTTTCACTTCCAAGTCTCCTAAATAGAGTTGCATTTTTCACTTCCAAATTTCCTCTCTATATTTTTATGTATCCATCCATCATGTGCCATGCCGGTAAGCGTGGGCAGTCATGTTCTGCCATCTCACTCGATCACCAGAGTGTCGTGGATCAGCTCCGTGTTTCTGTCTCGACCATGCCACAAGGCCAAGCCGTCCAGGTACTTGCTTCTAGGTCTTCCCCTTGGTCTGTTCCCCTCGATCTTACCAGTTGTCACCAAGTTCTCCAAATAATTTCTTCTCATAACATTCCCAAAGAATTGTGACTGTCTACGTCTAATGTTTCTAATCAGTTTATGTATGTAAAGACCTAATACCCACTCTTCGTCTTCTACTTGTTATCTCCCATCCTACTGGAGCACAGTTGGTAGATCAAGGATACTGATAACCTCCACACAATGAGTGATTCACTCCCTCAGCACAGTTAGTTGATAAATGACTGATAACCTCCACACAATGAGTGATTCAATCCCTCAGCACAGTTGGTAGATCAAGGATTCTGATAACCTCCACACAATGAGTGGTTCACTCCCTCAGCACAGTTAGTTGATAAATGACTGATAACCTCCACACAATGAGTGATTCAATCCCTCAGCACAGTTGGTAGATCAAGGATTCTGATAACCTCCACACAATGAGTGGTTCACTCCCTCAGCACAGTTGGTAGATCAAGGACTTAGATCACCTCCAAATAATGAGTGATTCAATCGCTCAGCATGGTCTTATAATGTACCTTGCTGTTAGTTTCCAGGATTGGGGTTTTGGATCGTGGCATTTGTATTGATTTACATATACAGCAATGTTTACCAAACAGAGCACAAACCTTGCAAAATCACGCTGTGCAACGTTGATCCTTTTTTCCTGGAATGTGGGGTGGCTGTGGACATGCATCTGGCAACCGTTACAGTGTGGTCAGGTTTGACAATGAATTAAGGCTTGTTTTTCATAGCACCAACACCCATTTAGTAGATGGCATGTGGTGGACATTTGAAGTAACTATCATTCAGCAGGATTCTCATTCAATGGACATTAATTGTCATATAACAGGAATCACGCTTGGTGGATACTAGAACCCACTTATCAAATTAGTCAGGTCTTAGTCAGATATGACTGAGCTACGGTATAACAGCAGACAGCACTACATGCTTTCTGTTAGTGCTGAATGTTGAGTGGAGCTTACCAAATCCGACATCCCACATTGTGCCAACGGCTTTGGGCTGAGGTGCACAACTGGGAGGGTACAAGCCTTTCCCTAGTGTGAGGAAATGCAACCTACAGACTAAATGTCATGGCAGGGCAGACCAGGAACTAAGCCTTGGTCTACAACTGGTCTAGGACAAAAACTTTGACAAGCAGACAGTTAGAGCATTTCTTTGCTGACCTAACTTCTGCAGCTTGTCTTGTTTCAGACGTATTAGTGTTACCTTTCCTCTGGAGTAAACTAGGCAGGCAGAGAGTGGGATCATGTTGCATGTGCAACACATGGTCTCTAAATTCAACCCAAGCTTTCTGCTATGGAGAGGTATTACTCCATTTTACAAACTATTGTCTATCAAGACAGCAAGGTGCCAGTGAGCCAGAGCACACCTTCGATGGATATTATTTACCAATGATTTAGGGATAGGCTGATGAGTACCAGAGGCTTTTCAGCTTCGTGGTTTCTGGTCACTATATCTCTAGAGGGCACTAACTCTGAGACTGCCTGCCAGTTTGGCCGAAGCCTATAATAACCCTGTATCTGTGGTGTATGACAAGAACGTACAACAGAAAGTCTTGCGTGGGCTTCCGAAAAATTAGCACAGCCCAGGACGGCTAACCTGGATTTTAAAAATGCCAGCTAAAGTCGGATGTGTTGGCCTAAGGGCTTTGGCCCAAGGGTGCATAACGAAACACACCGCAATTACGTCTGAAAAAACACTCCGGACAAACGCAGAAGAAGAATAAGAAATCAGCACAGAGCCTGCAGGCACTTGGGGTGAGCTACAGGATATCTCTTTATACACAACACAAATTCCTTATATTTCCACAATGCCTGTGACTGAAATTACCACCCCACTATTGTCTCTGATAGAAGACGTATTAAGTTTCAGGTTCATGACTGCCCTGCAGTTTTCAGTGGAATGAAGTTGGCTGATGTCAGACTTGTTCACATTCACTGTTGTAAGTTTGGCAGAACTGTAGGGGGTCAATGGCTGTCATGAGGCTAATACCACACACACAGATCTTAGTTGTTTGTTGTGTTCGCTAGCTTTGAATTCAAGCATAGCCCAGACACGTGCTATACTTCTAGTGCACTGGACTGATTCTTGAGCTTGCATTTTGAGTCTATTACCAGTATTCCTCATCATCAGATGAACCCACTTCGACTTTTGAAGTACTTGTAATTTAGGTCCCCAAATCAAGGACGAGAAGTCTACACTTTAGTCCAACTGACCAGTGTAGGGGTTGATCCTGCTACCTTGGCATCAACATACCAGAAATTGAAGAGCAAGGGTTCATATCCATTTGGCGAGGCTGACCTCCACACAAAGATCTGACGAACCTGTCTTCAACTTGTAATATTTATATTTTAATTTCTGGTGTTCTGATCACAATCTAAATATTATGACCTGATCTTGTCTTGAAAGTTGACCAGCATAATTTTTCTTATGGCCAGAGTAATGTGTTGTCCATTGTGTCATGTAAGTCATGCTTTCACATACACACACAAGTCCTATTACAGGGGCCTGCCGTGGGAATGTGAAGTGTTAGGGTCATCACATTTTGTAGACTAGAGCGCATAAAAAATAGGTGGTCAGTCTTTCCCTCCCACAGCAAACGTCAAGATTTAACATTGAACCCTCACTCGACCACACATATGTCATTGTCAACATAATGTCCTAACCATTACATCCATGCACCAGCTTAGTTGTGCTTTCAGTTAATTCTAATTATGCCACAGCATCTTTCAGCTGAACCAGTCGAAGGCTGCGTTTCTGCAGAGCTGCCTGCCGTTTCTGCTCAATCTCTTCAAGGGAACACCCGACTTGGTTGCATTTTGAAGTGTTTGCTCGATTCAGCATTGCTGCAGATAAAATACAATGGTGAGTTATGCTTTTTGTGTCAACGGATGAGATGTGGTTTTTGTGTCACAGGATGAGTCATGGTTTTTCTGTCACAGGAAGAGTTATGGTTTTTTTTTTTGTCACAAGAAGATTTATGGTTTTTTTTTGTTACAAGAAGATTTATGGGTGTTTGTTTGTTTGTTACAAGATGAGTGATGGTTTTTGTGTCACCGGATGAGTGATGGATTTTGTGTCACAGGATGGTGTGGCTGCAGTTACAAACAGATGTGATGTTATGATAAAGTTAAATGTAGGCATGTGGAGACAACCCCCATGTGTTACTAGAGCCTTAAAGGGAAGCAAAGAATGGTAACACTGTAACCTACTATACAACAACAACTTTATTTTCTAAGGGTTAAGAACTGGGCACGCAGGCCCGTCTTACATTCTGCCCTTCTATCACTCTCTTTCACACATCATATCATTCACCCATCATTCAAGGCTAACTGAAAACGGCAACAATATAAAAGATATTCATTACAAAGGCATGGGAAAAATGAAAAATCAATACTACACGTCTCAGTAATAGTAATGACTGGTGTGGCGGCACTTGTTATCAGCTATGATGAATATACTGGCCAACCAAAAAGGGGACTGGCTGTTACACTTGGATTTTATTATTATTATTATTATTATTTCTTCTATTATTAAGGGGGAAGGTAATCCGTACTGAGATAGTATTCTAATAATTTGCGATTATATGTACAGAGGCCGGTCTCTCTGGCCGAGGGGTTACAACACTTTCTCCGTAATCCCGTTTATCACGCAGAGTCTCGTAGCGGGCGAGAACTGGGAACGGTTCGTCCCCCGCTCGTGACTTGCGGGATAACTAAGCCGGCCGCTCAGAAAGCAATGGCAAACTACTGAGCGCAATCTTGCCAAGAAATCAACAGACAGCTGAAAGATGCTGCTGTTGACAGCGATGTCCTGTAAAGGATATGCGAAAAAAAAAAATATGTATAGAGATTGATGATGTCTTTGATGTCTTGTGGAAGATTGTTCCACAGCTGAGTTGCAGAGTATGTTAAGCTTGTTTTGTATAAGTCTATCCTAGGCTTCGGAATGTGTAATATATTTAATCGTTTACTGTGTCTAGAAGAGGCACTTAAGGAGGGTTGGCTTAGAAAACTTCAGCTGCAAATCCCAACCAATCATAAACATGTCTATTTGTTTTTGTTTTTTTGCACTCGCTCGCTGTGAACTCAAGCATAGTCCATCAACACCCCACTACACTACTTCGGAGCCTGAGTTGACGGCTTGACCACGGAGACTCCCAAACTTCAGAATATCTGCATATCCTGCTTGGACAATCACTGTGGTTTGGTCTGTGACAGCTTATGTGGCCAAGAGAATCCTGGCTTATACTACAGTTCCATGATCTCCTTCTGCTCTTTCTCCCCTAATCGAGCATAGGCCCTCAACAAACTGGCAGACTGGATTTTGCAGCGAAAGTTGTCTACCGGATCGGGACACCACTTCCAGGCCAACCCTCCTAGGTCACCTCTTACAACAAGCATGGTAGGTTAGTGTTACTATTCTTTACTTTCCCAAAGGGCCTCGGTAAGGCATGTGCAGGTTTCATGATCTGCCACCAATGAAAGTAACTGGCAGATGTAAATGTACACCCTCCCCCCACATCAAGTCATATCTGAAAGCACGTATGTTGTTCTGCTTTGCTGCCAAGTTGCCCATCACCTTAAATGAACTTTCAAAATATAAACAGAATGTGAAAGCAGTACTTTATGAAATGTAACTGGACAGAAATAACATGTGTAAAGGAGGATAGCTTAACCGAATCGATAAGAGCACTCGCTCTTAAACATCCAGTATGCTGATGCTGAGGTTGCGGGTTCAACCCCTTGGACTAAAATGTTGACTTCTCATCCTTGATTTGGGGATGTCCATCACAAGTACCTCTGAAATAGTTGTGAGTGTTTGCTTAATGGCGAGGGAAGACACACACAAAATTAGTACAGTGCACCAGAAGTAGTAGCATATGTCTGGACTACGCTTGAGTTCAAAGCCAGCAGACGTTAACAAGAAATAACGGGTAAACAGATATTCAGCCAATGAAAATGCTCTCACCTTCATTGGATGAAAGGCTGCTGCTGCTGGAACATGTAGCACTGGTGTTCAGACTTGAGACATGTGGAATGAAGGACCTGTGCTTGCTCACATGAGGGCCAGAATTCATCTGTAAAGAAGCGATCCTCTGAAATTTGAATCGTCTTGGTGAATTCACATTGGCTGGGCTGTTATTCACAGCTCTGGATGATGATGTTGATAAATACTCTGTGAGTTTGGAAAGGCTGAGCTGTTTACTGTCTGAGGTAAAAGCATCATGGTTAGCGAGGCCATTTGTGATGTTTGTTAACTTACTGATGTTCATGCTGACAGATGGTTGCATTTGTGATGCTTTGAATGATGTTTTCAGATGATCTGATTCTGGTGTAATCGTAACACCAGGACCTGTAGTTACTGGTGTAGAAATACTACCAGCTTGGTTGTGTAAGGTTTCATCCATTTCCAGAAGTTTTTTGATGACAGCACCATTATTATGTGTACTAGGTCTTTGAATCTGACCCGCATCAAACATTTTACACGATTTTATCTCACTATGTAAACCCGATGCTGGTCTATGTGTTACGCCTGCCCCAACAGCTGCTGCAGCAGAAAGATTATTACCTTGGCTGCCCAAAGTTTTGTTAACTTCTAGTAGGTCTTCAAAGTCATCATCAGGAAAATGAGCATCATCTGGTGTCAGTGAAATGCTCTGAATAAAATCTGATTGTGCCTGCAGTGTTTCAAAAGTTTCAACTTCTGCAGTTTTCTCATGAAGATCTGCAGGTGTTGGAGAAAGAATGTTAGTTTGACTGCTTAAATTGTCTTCAACTTCTAACAGATGTTCAAAGTCATCATCGAGGATGTCAAATTCTTGTGTCATTGAAATATTCTGTCTCATATCTGATTGTATCTGCAGTGTTTTTAAAGTCTCAACTTCTCCAGTTTTCTCAGGAAGATCAGCGGCTGTTGATGAAGAAAGAATGTTGGCTTGGCTGCCCAAAGCTTCATCAACTTCCAACAGATATTCAAAGTCATCATCAGGAAAATTAGCATCTTTATGTGGTGTAATTGGAATACTCTGAATAACATCTGATTGTATTTGCAATACTTCCAGAGTTTTGTCAGGAAGATCAGCGACTGTTGATGCCGAAAGAATATTAGTTTGGCTGCCCAAAGCTTCATCAACTTCCAGCTTCTGCTCAAAGTCATCATCGGGGATGTCGAACTCTTGTGTCATTGAAATGCTCTGAATCAAATCTGATTGTGCCTGCAGTGTTTTAAAAGTTGTAACTTCTGCAGTTTTCTTAAGAAGATCAGCGGCTGTTGATGCAGAAAGAATGTTAGTTTGGCTGCCCATAGCTTCATCAACTTCCAGCAACTGCTCAAAGACATCATCAGGGATAACAGTAAATTCATCATGTATCATTGACACATTCTGTATCTTATATGATTGTATCCGTAGTGTCTTAAAAGATGTTTCAACAGCTACAGTTTTCTCATTAAGACAATTTGTTGCTGATGCAGAAATAATGTTAGCAGGTTTGTCCCAGATTTCATTAACTTCCAAGAGAAATTGAGAATCACTAACATCATAATCATCATCTGGCTCTCTGGAAACATTCTCAATCACATCTGATAGCACATGATGTGTCATCCCGCACACAGCTGCAGTATTCTCAAGAAGACCAGTCTCTGAACTTGAAACACTGTAACCGTGTCTGTCTAAGGTTTCACCAACTTCAAACAGCCAATCATCATCAGGTATACCCGCATTAAAGACATTATCTTCTTTTGTGGAAACACTTGCAGCCATCCGTGGTTGTACATAAAGTGTATTTGATTTTGCTACCACAGCTGCAGTTTCTTTAGAAGGACCAGCTTTTGAAGTCAAAATACTGCCAGATTCATAGACAAAGCTTTCATCATCTTCTAGTAACATATGGCATTCATCATCAGAAATTGTGACTCGGAAATGATCACATGATGCAGATATACCCAGAGTCATATCTGACTGTATCTTTATTGATTTCTGTGTTTCAACAGCCATAGATTTTGATGTGGAAATGGTGCTAACTAGATTTTCTGAAATCTCATCAACTTCCAGTGGTTGATGAAAGTCATCATCACAGAAACTGACATCGAAGGCATTATCTTCTGTTGCAGAAATACTCGAGGTCATAGCTGATTGTACACGGAGTGATTTCATAGCTACCTCTTCAGCTGAAGTTTTCTTAAGAGGAGCAGATACTGAAGTAGAAAGATGTTTTTGACTGTCTAAATTGTCGTCAACTTCCAGTGGTTGGTGAAAGTCATCATCTGAGAAACTGACATTGAAGGCATCATCTTCTGTTGCAGAAACACTCAAGGTCGTAGCTGATTGTTGTACATGGAGTGATTTTAAAGCTAACTCCTCAGATGAAGTTTTCTTAGGAGGAGCAGATACTGAAGTAGAATGATGATTTTGACTGTCTAAAGTGACTTCAACTTCCAGTGGTTGGTGAAAGTCATCTGAGAAACTGACATCAAATGCATCATCTTCAATTGCAGAGACACTTGAGGCCATAACTGATTGTACATGCAGTGAATTCAATACTGCTCCCACAGATACAGTGTTTTCAGAAGAAATAGACGCTTCTAATAACATATGGCATTCATTATCAGAAATACTAACATTAAAATCATCAGGTGATGCTAGTACATCCAAAATCATACCTGATTGTTCCTGTTGTGTTTTCAATGTTTTAAAAGCCATACATTTTGTTGTGGAAACAGTATGAGCTTGACTGTCTAAAGTCTCAACTTCTAACAGCTGATGAAAGTCATGATCAGAGAAACTAACATCGAAGGCACCATCATCTGTTGCAGAAACACTTGAGGTCGTAGCCGATTGCACATGAATTGAATTCCACACAGATTTCTCAGCCGCAGTTTTCTCTGGAGGAGCAGACGCTGAAGTAGCTGTAGTGCTAGCTTGGCTGTCCAAAGTCTGATCAGTGGCTAGCAGCAGTTGAGTGTCATCATCAGGGAAACTGACATCAAAAGCATCATCTTCTGTTGCAGAAACACTCCAGGTCATAGTTGATTGTACATGGAGTGATTTCAAAGCTACCTCCTCAGCTGAAGTTTTCTTAGGAGGAGCAGATTCTGAAGTAGAATGAGGATTTTGACTGTCTAAAGTGTCGTCAACTTCCAGTGGTTGATGAAAGTCATAATCTGAGAAACTGACATCGAAAGCATCATCTTCTGTTGCAGAAACACTCCAGGCCATAGTTGATTGTATATGGAGTGATTTCAAAGCTACCTCCTCAGCTGAAGTTTTCTTAGGAGGGGTAGATACTGAAGTAGAGTGAGGATTTTCACTGACGAATGTGTCGTCGACTTCCAGTGGTTGATGAAAGTCATCATCTGAGAAATTGACATCGAAGGCATCATCTTCTGTTGCAGAAACACTTGGAGTTACATCTGATTGTACACGAAGCAAAGTCAATGCTGCTTCCACAAATGCAGTTGACTTAGGAGGAGCAGACGCTGAAGTGGATTGCTCATCCAAGACTTCATTAACCTCCTGCAGCTTTTCAAAGACACCATCAGGGATATCAACATGTTTCTGGCATGCATTCAATGTTTTAAAAACGATCGTGTTTTGTTTCAATAAATCTAATGCTTGGGTATATGTAACACTGGAAACAGCAGCAGTCGATGTGGCAATACTGTTAGACTGACAAATAGAAGTTTCATCCTCCTCCAATGGTATTTGAAAGGCATTATCAGGGATATTCCCATTGAAATCACCGTCTTGTACTGGAGACACACTTGGGGTCATGTATGAGCATCCCTGTTGTGATTCCAACGTCTCTAAAGGCACTGTTTTCTCAATATGACCACCTGTTGATGTCAAAAAAGTATTAGTTTGGCTGTTCAAGACAACATGAAGTCCCCTAAGCATTTTAAAATCAAATTATCATCATTAAAAATAATTACTATGTGTGGAAGAATAATTTAGAATATGAACTTTCTCAGTCTATTTGGTCAAGCCGGACTCGGGCTCCGAAGGTTGTGGATTCGATTCCAGGTTGCGCCCTTCTGTTCATGAGTGAAATTTTTCGGAGACTCCTGTGGCTCATCGCTAGAGCTAAGGAGTTTGCACTTTGTGCGACGCTTTTTGCGCTGCGGAAAGAGACCGAGCCATATGGGATAAAACCTGGTGCAATGAAGTTGACCCTGTCGACTTGTAAGCGACTTTTTTTTTCAGTCTATGCACTAAATTTAGCTCCATGCGACTACTACAGCTGTACTTTTGCCTGTGATTGTATCTTCTTCTTCAGCGTTCCGAGCCATTGAGGTTCTTTGCTGCAAATACAATCCGTCTCCATTCGTCTCTCTGGTTGACCTTCTCTTGCCAGTCGTTGATTCCAAGTGCTTGTAGGTCTGTATATATATTATCTCTCCACCGTCTTCTTGGTCTACCTCGGGGTCTACGGTCATTTATTTCCTGAGTGTAAGCGAGTTTTGTTTCCCTATTATCTTCCATTCTTTCTATATGCCCCAGCCATTGTAGTCTATTAGCCTTCATGATACCAGTGATTAGCGGGGACTTAAACAGATCATAAATGTCTTTGTTACTTCTTCTTTTCCACTCCCCACTTTGTGTATCCCTAATGGGTCCAAAGATGCATCTTAAAACTTTGTTCTCAAAGGTTTCTTCTTCTTCTTCTTCTTTCGTTCGCTTGAAATATGTCTATATCTGCAATGTCGTCTCTTGCATGAATTGAACTGTTTTTTTCAGTTCACACAGTGGTCCATAGAGTTTATCTTCCACTGTCGTCTCTCTAGGCCAGAAGGTTTGCCTAGATATGTTATATTTTGGGCAGTCTTGGAGTATGTGCTCTGCTGTCTGCGACGCCAATCCACATGTGCACATGGCTGTTTCACCAATCTTGAATTTTGTATACATGTGGTTGCGTAATCTATTGTGTCCTGTTCTGAGGCGCAGAATAATGACTTGTTCTGGTCTGTCCATAACGTGGTAGTCATCTTGAGCAGGTTTTGGTGGCTTTCTGACTGATTTGATCATTCTTTTCTTTTGGTGGTATGTAACGGGCACATCAAGCTGTTCTTCTTTGGCTCCTTCCTTAGCCAATTGATCAGCTCTGTCGTTTCCGGGTACTCCACAGTGGGATGGTATCCACTGTATGGTGACTTTATGCTGACTGCTAAGTTCAGAAAGTAGTGTCCTTAGTACTGGCAATTTCCCAGAGAGGAGCGCCTCGAGTACTGATTTTGCATCTGTTAGTAGCACCACAGGTTGAGTACCATTGCTGTTATTTAGTAATTTCTCTGTTGCTATCTTGATTGCCTCAATTTCGGCATCATAGTTATGGCAGTACTTTCCTGTCGGTACTCTGGCTGTGTCCCTAGTATTATTTGGGTATTCTATGTACACTCCCGCTCCTCCATTTCGAACAGCATTTTGTGCTGACCCATCTGTGTAGACTCGGATCCAGAGGTCCTGTGGGTATTCTTCATCAAGGAAGCTGAGAGTGGCTGTTCTGCGCTGCACACTGTTCTGTTCTTCCTTGTCAAATATTCCTCTCACTTTAGTCTGGATTTGTAACGATAGTCTATGCTCATCTTTCCATGGAGTTCGCTCTGGAATAGTTGTTAGGGGGATACCAACTGTGGGCAAATCAGTGGTTTCTCTGCAGAGTCGTTTGGCCTGGTGGATAAAACTACTTCTTTTCAACCGCCCCATAGCTAGGTTTTCAAATCTGTTCTTCATAGGGTGGCCTGGCAAGCTGAGGAACTTTTCTGCTTGTATTAGCGTTTTCGTATCTCTGCGCTCACTCAGTGCCTGTGTCCTCCCCATCTTCTCCATTTCCACTATAGGGGTTGATCTCATCCCTCCTGTGGTGACTCTAAGTGCTTGATTTTGCACCTTGTCCAGCTCTTGTAGTGTGGTATTTGATGCTGAACACCACGCAGTTGACCCATATTCCAGGTGTGGTCGTATGCTCTGTTGGTAAACTTTGCTAAGTATTTTCGTACTGGCTCCCCATGTGGTTCCACTTAGCTTTCTCAGGATGGCTATTTTCCTTCTGGCTTTTGCTACTGCTTTGTTGATGTGCTTTCTCCATGTCAGCTTGCCATCAAATGTTACTCCAAGGTATGTTGGTTCTTTATCTTCTCTTAGGGGTGTTCCATTTATCTGGATGATCCCTGCCTTTTGTTTTGGAGAGAGGGTAAATAGGGTTGTGCTGCACTTGTCAGTGTTTATGCTGACACACCATCTATTTGCCCATACAGCAAATGTATCTACAGCTCTTTGTAGCAATCTGGTGGCCACTGATGCATATTCATTTGTGCTCCATAGAACCAGGTCATCAGCGTACATTGCCGCTTTAATTCCATGCGGTAGGTGAGCAACAAGATCATTGATGAAGATTAGAAAAAGTGTGGGGGACAAGACTCCGCCCTGGGGGACACCGTGACGCAGTAGTACTTTCTTGCTCTTGAGTCCGTCTATCTGTACTCGGGCTCTTCTGTTGTGCAAGTATGCTTTCACCCATTTGTACATTCTTCCATTGACTTTGCAGTTTCTCAGTTTCTTCATCAGACCTTCTTTCCAGACTTTGTCAAAGGCTTTCTTCAGATCTATCCATGCCGCAAGCACCAGCTTCTTCTCTTGGAATGCATCCTCAATTTCTTGAGAGAGGTAGGTTGTCTGATCTTCCGTAGAGTAGCACTGCCTAAAGCCAGCCTGCTGTGGCACAAGGATGTTTTTACTTTCAATGTACCACTGCAGTCTGTGATTGATGATGCGCTCCAGTGTTTTGCAGAGACAGCTGGTGAGGCTAATTGGTCTGTAGCTAGAGGCAATGGAACCATCTTTCCCTGATTTTAGGAGGGGTATCATGATTGCTTCTCTCCAGGCTTGTGGAACACTGCCTAAGGTCCAGCTGTTATTGAAGATCTGCAACAGCTTTGTTTTGGCCTCTGTTCCTAGGTTCCTGATCATTTCATTGGAGATACCATCAGCTCCTGGTGACTTTCTCATTTTCAGTTTTGATATGGCTAGCTCCAGTTCGCTGATTGTGATGGGTGCCTCCAGAACCTCATGTACTATTTCCTTCTGTCCTGTATGTTGTCGTTTCTCTCGAATCTCTTGTTGTTTCTCTGGACTAATTTTGATATTGCTATCTTGTGCGAACGAGTCCGCAAAATGGTCAGCTGCTTGCTTTCTTGTTAAGATTTTTCCATCTTTATGTAGTGCAATTTTTGAGTTTCTCCCTGTGCCCTCGTCATTAAGCTGTTTTATTAGCTTCCACAATTTCCTTGTGTCTCTTTCAAAGTTCAGAGACTCTGTTTTCTCCTGCCAGCTTTTCCGTCTAGCCTGCAGCTTGGCCCTTTGAAATTTGGCTTTTGCATGCTGGAATTTATTGTGGTGCTCTTGGCTGGGTGTGGCCTCTGCTTGCTTTCTACACACTTCAACATCATTATGCAACTGTTCCAGTTCACTACTCCAGTAGGGTTTATATTGTTTACGGGCTCCTCTTGGTACTGTTTCTCGCGCTGCCTGTAGTATGCATTTCCCAAACTCTTCAACTGCTTTATTTATGTCTTTCTCAGTGTTCATCTGCAGCTTGTCTTGTTCCAGATGTAGGGGTGTTACCTTTCCTCTGGAGTAAACTAGGCAGGCCGAGAGAGGGATCATGCTGCATGGGCAACACATGATCTCTATATTTTAGCCCAGGCTTTGTGCTATGGAGAGATCCTGAAAAGTGCTTTCAGTTTCAACAGCAACTTGAAGATGCTTTCACTGATACACCAGAAAATTGTACAGTAAATGAAAAGTGGGGTCAAATTAAGGAAACTCTTTATAAAACTGCCGTAGGGGTTTACGGCACTGTGGATCATAAGAGGCAGGACTGGTTTGCGGCCAACAGCGAGACTCTGCAGCCCTTGATTGATAAGAAGAAGAAAGCTCTCTTAAGAAACAAGGAAAGACCAACGCGTAACACTCTGAGTGAGCTTAGGCAAGCTAGGAAGGATGTGCAAAAGGCTGCCAGGCAGTGTGCAAATGATTATTGGATCAAGTTATGTGAGTCCATTCAAATCGCAAGTGATAAGGGAGACATAAGAAGCATGTATGAAGGAATAAAGAAAGCCTGCGGTCCAGTGATCAAAAGAAGTGCACCATTGAAAACCTTGACTGGAGAAATCATCACTGATAAGAAACAGCAGATGGACAGATGGGTAGAGCACTATTTGGAGCTTTACTCAAGTGAGACCAAACTAGCGGATGATGCCCTCAACGCCATAGAGGCTCTACCAACTCTTGACCACCTGGACACACTTCCCACCATAACAGAAGTTAAGTGTGCTATAAATGAACTTGCATCTGGCAAGGCTCCAGGTAAGGATGGGATTCCAATAGAGGTTATCAGGAGTGGGCAAGACACACTCACTATACAGATCCACCAGCTAATAGAGCTATGCTGGCGTGAAGGACAAGTCCCACAGGATTTCAAAGATTCAAGCATCATAACACTGTACAAGAACAAGGGCGATCGGAGCGACTGCAACAACTATAGGGGTATCTCACTTCTGTGTATTGTTGGAAAAGTATTTGCCAGAATTGTTCTGCGCAGACTTCAAGTCCTAGGAGATCAAGTCTACCCCGAATCACAGTGTGGCTTTCGACAGAACCGGTCTACCACTGATATGATATTCTCATTGCGACAAATGCAAGAAAAATGCCGTGAACAGAATCAACCACTGTTTATTGCCTTCATCGACCTCACAAAGGCATTTGATTTGGTCAGTCGTGAGGGTCTGTTCAAGGCACTAAAGAAGATTGGCTGCCCACCAACTCTTCTGTCCATTGTGGAATCGTTCCACACAGGCATGAAGGGTATAATCAAGTTTGATGGTGCAACTTCTGAAGAATTTGAAATCAAGAGTGGAGTTAAGCAAGGTTGTGTACTAGCTCCCACCCTCTTTGGAATATACTTTTCACTTCTACTGAAATATGCATTTCATGATCAGGATGGTGGTATATACATTCACTCACGCTCAGATGGCGGCCTCTACAATGCTCAGAGATTGAAGGCTAAGACCAAAATTAGGAGGGTACTGATCAGAGAGTTGCTTTTTGCAGATGATGCTGCAGTTACGACCCACTCTGAGGAAGAATTGCAATGTCTACTATCTGCATTCTCCAATGCTTGTTCTGAATTTGGTTTAACAATTAGCAAAAAGAAGACACAGATTATGTCACAAGGTGCACATGGGGTACCATCAATCTTTATTGACGACGCCGAACTAGAGATAGTAGACCATTTTACATATCTAGGATCAGTGGTAAATAGCAAATTATCCCTAGATCAGGAAATCAACATCCGGATTGGTAAGGCAGCAACAACAATGAACAGGTTAAGAAAAAGAGTCTGGGAGAACAGGAAGCTTACTGCCAAAACAAAAGTCCTTGTCTATCAAGCCTGTGTCCTTAGTACTCTTCTCTATGGCAGTGAAACCTGGACAACTTACTCACACCAAGAGAACAACTTAAACAGCTTTCATATGCGGTGTCTGCGAAGAATTCTTGGTATTAAGTGGCAAGACAAAATCACAAATACTGAAGTATTGGAAAGATCAGGTTGTGTGACAGTTTATTCCATGCTCAGTCTTCGTAGACTTAGATGGATAGGACATCTTAGGAGGATGGATGATGGTAGAATACCAAAGGATATCTTTTTTGGTGAATTACAGATGGGTAAGAGATCTCAGGGTCGGCCTCTACTACGATACAAAGATGTGTGTAAGCGGGACATGATTGATACAGGCATTGATAATGCACATTGGGAGCAAGTCGCCGCTGAACGTGTTGCATGGAGGGCAAATATCAGAAATGGAATAAAGTCAAAGGAGAAAATTATTGCAGAAAAGTCACACACCAAGCGTTTGAGACGTAAGATGGTGCATGATGGTGGAAATGACCACGTGTTCACATGCACCCACTGTGAACGGACATTTACAGCGCAAATTGGCCTTATCAGTCACACTCGCTACCGCCATAGTTAAAAGTTATTATGCCTTTTTAAAGCACAAACTATCGTCTGTCAAGACGGCAAGGTGCCAATGAATCTCAGTGTTCAGGTTTCTAACCAGTATGCTGGTGCGATGCTTGTACATTGCCCAGTCTGCTTTCTTGTAGTTCCACCTCGAGAGGGTGCTGCTTTCACTTACAAGCTCATTTTCTACGGTTAGAAAGACTGGCCGATGGTCACTGCCACCAAGTTGTTTCCCAACAGTTCGTGTAATGTTCCACTCCAGGTCTGGTGAATGAAAAGCCAGGTCAGGTGTAGTTGTAGAGTGCCATGATCTCGAGTAGAAAGTATGTGGGTCGGACGGCTTGTTAATCAACATGAATCTATTCTCATCTTGCCAGTCTTCCAGTCTCTCTCCTCTCTGGTCCATGTGATCATAGCCCCAGCTCTGCGAGTGGCTGTTGAAATCGCCACACACAATCATTTTTTCTTTTAGTGGTAGGTTCTCAAAGGTTTGTAACAAGGCTTCGTCTCCTTTCGTTGTACTCCAGGTTTCAGAGCCATATAGCACAACTGGTCTGATCAGTGTTTTGTATATTGTGATTTTGGTGTTACGAGATAGTGCATTTGATTTTAGTAGATGTTGTAGTGCATAGTATATCTTATTTCCAGAGTTGATTCTAGTTTGTATTTCTTCCCTTATTGTATGGCATAGATAAATATGACTTTTACAGTCCAAACACTGTAGTTTGGCTGTTCAAGGTAGCATAACGCCCCAACAGCATTTTAAAATCATAATCATCATTAAAAATCATTATCATGTGTGGAAGAATCATTCAGAACATGAACTTTCTAAGTCTGTGCATTAAATATACTTGTAGCTGACTACTGCTGTACTTTTCACTATGTTTACATAGAAATACATTGAAGCGAATAAAGAAGTCAGAAAGCGGATAAGGGTGGATTAAAGACAATATTTAGATGGCCGAGCAGGAGAGGCAGAATCGAATAAAACCCCCATAAGATAACAGAAAATATAATTAACCACATGGACTGATCAAAAATAGTTATCGGGAAAGTTCTCAACAACATTAAAGTTCAAATGAATAGATGGACTGAATACTTTGAACTTTCGAATAGACCAGCACCATAAGACATTCCCCAATCACAGCCTGCAGAAGTGGAACTGAATATCAACACAGAGAAACCATCTAAAGAAGAAACTAGAACAACAGTCACACTCCTGAAGAATGGGGAGGCTGCTGGTCCAGATGGTATCCCAACAAAAGCTATTACAATCAATATAAACATAACAAGCAAATTAATGTACACATTATTGAGTAGAGTCTGGGACACTGAAGAAATACCAGCAGACTGGAAGGAAAGATAAACAGTGAAGTTGCCAAAGAAAGTGGACTTGCAAGAGTGTGAAAATTACAGAGAAATAAAATTTAATTTCAGTTTTGGAGAAAATATGAAACATCATTCACCCAAACTGAACATCCCTTGAAATAAGTAAAGAGTTTCAAGTACCTAGGAAGTATAATATCATCAAATGGCAGATCAGAAGACGAGATCGAAAATAGGTGCAATAAGGCAAATCAACTCATTGGACAAATGGCACCAATACTAAAGAACAAACATGTATCAATAACTACTAAGAAAGCACTTTACAACACAATCTTCCTACCAACTCTGTGCTACCAATGCCAAACCTGGACAATGACAGAAAAAGAGAAAAGAAAAATCACAACAACAGAAATGAGGTTCTTGAGAAGAATTCTCAACGTATCAAGAAGAGATAAGATCAGAAATGAAGAAATCAGGACTAAAGTGGGGGTTAAAGCAGCACTAGATTTTATTAGAAAGCAGCAAGTCAAATGGTTTGGCCATGCAAGTAGGTTACCAGTCAACAGCATGCCACAACAAGCAATGATGTACAGACCAGATGGAAACAGAGGAAGAGGCCGACCACGTAAACGTTGGACGGAGGGAATAGCAGAATCCATGGGAATGTCGATATACGAAGCCCATAACCGGGCACTCTCACGAAATTTATACTTCACCTCGACACCGCAAGGTACAAGAGGAACATGATGAGATGAGATGAGATGAAACATCATTCTGGAGAGACTGATGGATGCCATTGACAAACAATTAAAGAATTCTTTAAACCAAACAGATCTTGTACTAATCAGATTACATTAAGCACAATATCAGGCTACATTAAGCATTGTACATTGTTGTTTGTCCATCAAGAATGATGATGACCATTCATTTCATCCAGTGGGGTTGAAAGTATGGAGCCGTGAGTTCTAAGCATAATAATAGAGCAAAGCAATGAAATGAAATTGTTACTTCATCTTGAATTTCTGGCTATGTAAAAGCCTGTGACAGCATTGATAGACAACCTTTGGAAATTAATGGAATCCCATAGAATATTGCCGGCTTCATTGTGAAGGGGTTACAGGCGCAGTTCATAATCCCACATACCCACATTCAAAATACAGCTGCAGGTGATTTGGCAGCAGACCGCCTTGCATTTGTTTTCTTGCGAAATGGTATGGGTGTCGGTCGTTCAGAAAGCAATGGCAAACTACTGAATGTAAACTTGCCAAGAGATCACAACAGCAAAAAACCATGGTGTTGACTGTGGCGTGCTGTAAAGGATATGCACCTAACTTTTTAACATAGAATATCAATAACTTAACAAAGGCCAAGATGAAATGCAAAATTCTTCATGAGAGAAAACTAACACGTACATTTAAAATAAGAACAGGGGTGCAATAGGGATGTCTGTTGTCACCTTAATTATTTTTACTGACTATGGACTGAATTATAAAACAACAGTTATCAAAAACGGAATTCAATGAACCCAGACTGAGCACTACTTCAGTCGCACTCACAACATTCTCATTCCCAATATCAGATTCAAAATAAATTAAACATACTTGATGGGAGGTCACAACAATTTGGTGTAAAATTCAGTGAGGAAAGATTTTCGCTGCTATATGGATTAAAAAAAAAACAACTAAAACAATTACTAATAAATTACAAACATTCATTATCTTGTGTCTACGCAAAACAGAAGAACTAAAATGGTTCTACTAATGCAGAGCTTATGGAGCAAACTAAAAATACATTCTAGCAAATCAGGATTTGAGGACAAGACTTTGGTGCTGGATAGGACACACATTAAGAAAACGTGTTGAAGTATACTAGAGAGCATAGACGAGAGACAGACAGAGAGAAGAGAGAGATAGAATAGAGACCTAGAAGAGACATACAGAGAGAGAGAGATGAGAGAGAGAGAGAGAGAGAGAGAGAGAGAGAGAGAGAGAGAGAGAGAGAGAGAGAGAGAGAGAGAGAGAGAGAGAGAGAGGAGAGAGAGAGAGTGAGAGAGAGAGAGAGAGAGAGAGAGAGAGAGAGAGAGAGAGAGGAGAGAGAGACAGAGAGAGAGAGAGAGAGAGAGAGAGAGAGAGAGAGAGAGAGAGAGAGAGAGAGAGAGAGAGAGGAGAGAGAGAGATGGATGGGCAGGACAGGAGGAAGTTGTAGGAGATGGCAAAAAATTGGAGGGTTTGGCGTAAGTTGTTTTACTAAGCTGCAACCTACTCGGAGCTACTCTGGTACTACTTTATGAGGCTGTATCCACCCCACAGCTGTATTGGCACTGATTTATGAGGCTGTATCCACCCCACAGCTGTATTGACACTGATTTATGATCCTACATTCATCACTGACTTTAGTGGTACTAAGTTATGAGGCTGCACCTGCACTGGTACCAAACTTATGAGGTTGTCTCAACTCCAGGGCTGTTATGGTACAAGTTTATGAGACTGCATCAACTCCAGAGCTGTACTGGTACAAATTTACTGCATTAACTACAGAGCTGTACCAGCATGCATTTATTAGGCTACATCAACCCCAAAGTTGTACTGGTGCAAATTTATTAGGCTGCAACAACCCCAGAGCTGTACTGGTATCAAACGTATAAGGCTGTGCCAACTTGAAACCTGTACTGGTACCAATTTATGAGGTTGTGTGAATGCCAGACCTGGACTGTTACCAATGTATGAGGTTGTGTCAACCCCACAGCTGTACAGGTACCAATGTATGAGGTTGTGTCAACCCCACAGCTGTACAGGTACCAATGTATGAGGTTGTGTCAACCCCACAGCTGTACAGGTACCAATGTATGAGGTTGTGTCAACCCCACAGCTGTACAGGTACCAATGTATGAGGTTGTGTCAACCCCACAGCTGTACAGGTACCAATGTATGAGGTTGTGCCAACCCCACAGCTGTACAGGTACCAATGTATGAGTTTGTGTCAACCCCACAGCTGTACAGGTACCAATGTATGAGGTTGTGTCAACCCCACAGCTGTACAGGTACCAATGTATGAGGTTGTGTCTACCCCACAGCTGTACAGGTACCAATGTATGAGGTTGTGTCAACCCCACAGCTGTACAGGTACCAATGTATGAGGTTGTGTCAACCCCACAGCTGTACAGGTACCAATGTATGAGGTTGTGTCAACCCCACAGCTGTACAGGTACCAATGTATGAGGTTGTGCCAACCCCACAGCTGTACAGGTACCAATGTATGAGGTTGTGCCAACCCCACAGCTGTACAGGTACCAATGTATGAGGTTGTGTACACCCCACAGCTGTACAGGTACCAATGTATGAGGTTGTGTCAACCCCACAGCTGTACAGGTACCATTTATGAAGTTGTGTCAACCTCAGACCAGTACTGTTACCAATTTATGAGGTTGTGTGAACTCCAGAGCTGTACTGGTAACAATTTATGAGGTTGTGTCAACCCCAGAGCTGTACTGTTAACAATTTATGAGGTTATGTCAACCCCAGAGCTGTACTGTTAACAATTTATGAGGTTGTGTCAACCCCAGAGCTGTACTAGTACCAATGTATGAGGTTGTGCCAACCCCAGACCTGTACTGGTACAAATCTATGAGATTGTGCCAACCCCAGACCTGTACTGGTACAAATGTTGTGTCTGTATTGACCCCCGAACTTAACTAGTACCAATTTATAAGGATGCACTCCTGCAGGGATTGAATAAAATAAACAAGAGCTTAAAAACAGAAAATCCAATAATCTCACAAAAAATAAGGATTCAGCTGCAAATATATTATCTCACCAACATACCTGGTAACTGTTCAGAAGCCTTCTTCTGTAACCATTTTAGAATTTCCTCGGCACTTTCTCTGCCATAAGCCTTCTGCTGAAGTCTTATACCAGCTCTGTGGGCAATATGATAAATTAAATAGGCTACATAATTAACATTGGCAACAATACATTACCTAGTACCTTGCAGTCTAAGCAGCCGATAGTTTGTTTCATTGTGCTTCAAAAAAGTGAAGAATAACCTCTCCATAACACAAAGCCTGGGTTGAATTGTGGAGACCATGTGTTGTCCATGCAGCATGATCCCTCTCTCGGCCTGCCTAGTTTACTCCAGAGGAAAGGTAACACCAATAGGTGTCAGAGCCTAGCTATGCAGCAACATCGTTACGGCACCCGGCGGACAAGAGTTGTCGGCTGGCAAGATTGTTACCTGACACGCGACCAGCGGTCAGGCTGACGACAGACGCACGCAGGCCACGTGACCCCACCAGAGGCAGTGGGCAGTGTGCGTGATAGCTCAGACCGAGCTGGGACAGGAGACTGGAAGGACATGTGTGACGAGAGCAAGGCGTTTGTGTGAATCTCCGTGGTTGTAAGCCGAACGACTGATATCTTGAGCGTCAGACCTATGAGCTGTATTGTGGTTGTGAGTTATATATTGTAGATCGTTGTAATTATCGTTCTGTATTTAATGTGACAATAAATCCATAGAACTTGTGTTGCTGTGTCTTACGTCGAATCACGTTATACTTGTACTGTCTCACACGTGTTAGCCAACGAGCCGAATATAAGATCCTGACATGTGTGGACGTGGGTTGCTCGTCTTTGTTTAAGAACCTAATATATGTAGACGTGTGTTGCTCGTCTTTGTCATCTAAAACTATAATTCTTGTACTTGTAAAATTTGTCAAGGTTATAGTGATGTAAATGTGATCGGAAAAGTCTCAGTGTGATCCATTACTACATTGTTTAAATATGTTTAAAACTATTAGTAAATGTGCAGTACATATTGTTTGATCCTGTAAACGTGTAAAACATTTGTGATTTGTGAAACTTGTCACCGTTTGACCTTGTCGACATTGTGATTTTGTCGCCATTTTGACCTTGTCGCCATCTTGTGAACTTGATGTCTATGTCCTTACTGAATGTCATCTTGATGTAAGTGATGTGTCATCAATGTTATTGAGTGTTCAAATACAGATAGATTGTCTTTGTGTATTGAGTTTGTGGAACGCAAAGAGTTTTGGCAAGAGTGTAACTTCTGTTGAGAAAACACTGTTGACGACAAATTTACGACATACAATTATACTCGACGCCATCCAAACCTAATCAACACTTAGTGACTTGCAGGCACACACCAACAAATAGACGCTAACTTATTTCTCTCCAAAAACAAAGCAGGTTTTTGCGTACCATCCATAACCTTGCCGCAGCGGTCATTAGTGGTTCCGAAGTAACGACCCTACAGTTTTCTAGCCCGATTGTCCTACCATTCGTCACCGTATCCAAGGGCACTTGAGTATATTTTTCTTTACTTTAACTTTACGTATGCACTAGTAGGCACGCATCGTATAGTCAAATCAATTGTAAATTGTTTTTCTACTAACCAGTTACAACATATTTTGTGTGGTTGATTTTCATTGACGTATTTTCTCCATCATGTCGTCATTATTTGATTTCATCGATATGGGTATTAAATTACATCTGACAGGTGATGAATTAACACAATGGAGTGAAAAGAAATACGCTGAATACTGTGAGCGCGAAGATAGAGCAGCAGAAAGAGCTCTAAAACAAGCAGAAATGGCTGCCAAGCAAGCAGAGGCAGAAACAGCATTAAAGCAAGCCGAAGTAGAAATGGCTGCAAAGACAAAGCAAGCTGAGATAGACAGTGAACTTAAGAAAGCAGAAATAGCAGCTCAGAGTAAGAGAGAAGAACTAGAATTACAGTTGAAAATGAAACAACTTGACACTGAGACTGCAATGAATAAAGAGTCAAAGAAATCTGAAAGACTGGAAAAAGAAAACCAGTATAAGAAGTATCAAGGTATCGTACGTAACTATACCTCGGGTGACTGCATAGCAGCCTTTACCCAAAATTTTGAGACGTTAATGGAACATTACCAAGTTCCACTTTCGGAATGGAATATTCTTTATATGAGGAGCCTATCTGGGGAACCTCTTAAAGTCATTGAAACCATCCCCAAAGACCTCAGGAAAGAGTACCATTATATTAAATCTAAAATAATGGCACATTTCATGTTAGACGAGGCGGGTTACAGAGAACAATTCAGTAAACTGAGTCCAAAATCAACTCAAACGTTCTCTGACTACCTCTGTTTAGTCCGAGACATTTTCAGCAAATGGACTTCATCAGCCAAAATTAACAAAAATTATGATAAATTAGAAGATCTCATCATTCGAGTAAAGGTCATTTCTTCTATCCCATCATCTTTTTCTAAGTTCTTACAGGAGAATGAATGCACAAGTGTGGAAGAAATGGAAAGACGTGGGTCGGCCTATTATACGGCAAATAAACAGTGTTTTGCCACTGAAGCTACTGACAGTAACTGGGTAGCAGCAGCCAACTATGAGAACAACTGTAGTAGGCAAAAACCGAACAGGCCTACCTCTGATAGAGTTAGACAATGCATTCACTGTAAATTTTTCCACCATTTGAACGAGATGTGCGATAAAAACCCAGGGTACCCAACATACTTGCAAAATATGGTAAACAGACAAGACACAGAACGTAAATCGTTCAAAAGTGCACGTAAATGTTTTCTCTGCAAGGCTTACGGTCACCATCGCATGGATTGTAGAGGCAGGCATATGACCAACAAAGCCAATGCCGCCTTGTTCGATAGCTCAGCGTCAGAAGACGAAAATCCAGAAAAACATCCTGTACATGCAGCACAGGCTTGTGATGTATTTAGTGCTAACAAATGTACTGTCTGTAATACCTTCTATGAAAATGGTATCTTAACATGCGGGCACGCCGTCCCTATTACCAATGAGGAAGCTAACTTGGTAATAGACTCAAAATCAGACTATGTACCATATTGTAATAATGTTATTAACATCACTCAACCTCATTCTTTATGTAAAGAGGTCAATACTCAACAAGAAAGTGAGGAAATGAACAAAACCTCAAGACTGTCGTTAGGAAAACTAACGTTCCATAAAGGTTACATCAATGACACAGTATGCACATGTGTACGCGACACAGGGGCTTGTCTTATCGGTCTTCGAAAGACCTTAGCTGATCCGAAAGACTACCTAGATGAGTACATCTATTGCAGAACTGTTTCAGGGACATTAGAGAAATATCCCATGGCATGGGCAAATATAAAATCACCTTTCCTATCAGGCAGAGTAACTTGTGCTTTATTAGACAATCCATGTTGTGATTTATTAATTGGAAATGTATTAAATGTGACAGATTACATAGAGTCCAAACCTCACACAAGGCAAAAAGTTAACACCACAACAAATACTGCCTTAACTACCCCACTCATCATACAACAACATGATGAACAGACCAAGATACCACACCATACCAACGTGATTACCATCTCAGAACAAGAAGAAACAGAAACTGGTGTGTATCAGCACAAAGAAAAAGGTGCAGAAAACAAACAGTTCACAACAGCGAGGAAAGATCACAAATCATCATGGTATATACTATACCTCCTATACTCTCTGTTAACTACACACATAACCAAGTGCACACAGTGGATAGTTATACTTGCACTACTGATTGTGAATACAAAACAAATGTCTTCACAAACAGTTATATTTCCACATCATCATGACACAACACAGATGATATTACTCATGACAAACCAGCAGACTTTGTTACTTATGTCATTAGTGTTAAACCAAATTTTGTTACTGCCACTCATAAGCTCTATGTTAAATCAACGCATACGAATACCTATGCTGAACAATGTAAAACATCAGTCGGTGGAATTACTGACAAAAATCAGCAACAAATTACCCTACATATTGTGGAAAATATACACAAATTGCAAAAGATCATACAAACATGCACGATTACAGTTCACAACTATACATGGTGTATTATTATTGTTTGAACTATTGAATGGATACACACATGTACGAGTGCAGGTGTGGAGATAGCACTCAAAATGATCTCAACATGAAATTTGAAAATCCTTTTGGAAGATTTTAACCGTAACCCACTCTATATCCTTAGATCCAGTAACCTCCAGACTGGCCTTGTCTGCTATACGACTCCTCCTATCTGACATTCCTAATATCATTCACTATACTGACGACATCTGTGTCCATACAGAGACAACGACGGAACTATAACATTGACACCTGGACAGGACGTTCTACTACTACTACCTAGTATCAGACAGCACTGACTAACAGTGAAGCCTTCAAAGGTGAGCATGGCTTACCAAGAGATATCATTTTTGGGGTACAGAATATCCAATGGCTTGTCATGACAGACAACAAAATTGTCTCCAAAATTCTAAAACTGTCACTTCCAACAAATAAGAAACAAGTCCGCAGTTTGTTGGGACTTATCAACTATTACAGGAACTTTATTCCTGATTTTTCAGAACTGACCGAGGTTTTTTCTAACTTACTAACCAAGGATAAGCCTGAAAAAGTTGTACACGATGAATGCCTACGAATGCATTTCATAAAGTTTTGGCACATTTTTCTGATAAGAATTCCAATAACCTAATCCTTAAATTGCCCAACATCCGTTTACCTTTCAGATTGAGAACAGATGCTAGCTCCGTTGCCATTGGGGCAGTCCTGTTGCAGGAATACAACAACATCCTGCACCCAATTTGTTTCCTATCAAGAAAATTAAGGCCTCGAGAACGTGCATGGTCCATTCCACAATTAGAAGCACTGGCCTTAGTAGAAAGTGTGACGAAGCTATCCAGATATCTTCTAGGACGTCATTTTACCATCGAAACTGACAACAGTCCATTACGGTATATAAATGCCGGAGTACCATCCAATAATATGATTGCTCGCTGGTCCTTGAAGCTTCAGAATTTCAGTTTCGAAGTTCGCCATATTCCCGGCAGAATGAATACAATTGCCGATCTTTTGTCCCGTTGTCCGACCGACCCAGTAAGCAATGTCTGAGTGCAGTGTGTAATACACTCAGACCAACACAGCCACCAATGAGTGAATTTTGTTGCCATTCACCTACTGTGTAAGGTCTATACTTAAAATTGTGATACGGTTTAAAAACCGACATGTATAATATACTTATTTTAATCAAGTCATGTAATGAGTGTAGTATAATTGTGTAGTGTGTGTTAAAAAGAGAACAGTATTAATTGTAAATATACACTAAGAACAGTGTCACAGACGCTTAACCACTTACCAGAAGCGAACTTTACCATTTAACAGTGACAGCTGTGAGTGATTTTCTTCACCGTGATATTTTAACGACATGTGCAAATGTGGACCGAACATTGACTTCTACACCACCTCTGCAGCGAATTTAATCCAAATTGTTCGACGTTTGAACATCCGAAATAAGAACATTCGATCATTATCCATAAGTTGTGAACACATCGAAAACAAGAACATTCCATCATAATCCGAGAGTTGTGATACTATAACATCAAACACGAACTTTGATAACATTTTACGATCCGTGAAAACCGGAACAGTTGTGTTCAAACAGTGAAAAAGCAACTAAATTTTGCGTTTCGTGTGTATTTCCGGTGCAATTTAAAAAGTTTAGCAAAATTAGCAGACGATATACAAATTTTCAAAAATTTATGACGATTGTAAAATCCTTTTGAATCCATAAAATATAATACACCAATTGGGTACTTATTTATTTTGATTAGTGTAATCTTAGAATCATATCTTGATCAATGTATTCATATTACCGACTTTTTCTCGTTAATATGAAGAAACGTCAAGCAATGACGCTAAGAAATTAAATAATTATTGTAATGTATAGAATTTCTTGAATGTCAAAAATTACTTCCCTTGCATTTGTGAATTACATCAAGGGCCATAATTTGAAACATATTCATTAATGTGTATTGTATAGATAGACATTTTGTTGCTCAAATGGTTAGCACAACGGGTAGGCGTCCACCAAGCATGTCATAGAGCTGCCAACATTGCAAACCAACATGAGAACTCCTGGCCAATTGAGGGCAGAGTTTAAGTGTTTAATACGACTAATACAAAGCCGTATTTCAGTCTGGCTAGATGGCTGTTGCAAAACAACCATATTATTACGTTTTTTTCAAATTGCTGCGAGGTAGATGCGTGAAGCTGGTACTACTGATCTGACTGGGTATTATTGCAATGGAGGTAACCAGGCATCAGGGGGATGAAACCTGATTTGTGTTAAAAGTTGTACTTCATTTGTCATTTCAATGCAACTTACATTTTGTGTATATATTTCTATGCCATATATGTATTTTCATGCATAACACTGGGAAAGAGTAGTCTCTGACATGAAGTTAACACTACCCCAGTATATACATACATCATAAATGAAAGATGGCATCTTTCATTGAGGTACCCGGGGAGAATGTCAGAGCCTAGCTATGCAGCAACATCGTTACGGCACCCGGCGGACAAGAGTTGTCGGCTGGCAAGATTGTTACCTGACACGCGACCAGCGGTCAGGCTGACGACAGACGCACGCAGGCCACGTGACCCCACCAGAGGCAGTGGGCAGTGTGCGTGATAGCTCAGACCGAGCTGGGACAGGAGACTGGAAGGACATGTGTGACGAGAGCAAGGCGTTTGTGTGAATCTCCGTGGTTGTAAGCCGAACGACTGATATCTTGAGCGTCAGACCTATGAGCTGTATTGTGGTTGTGAGTTATATATTGTAGATCGTTGTAATTATCGTTCTGTATTTAATGTGACAATAAATCCATAGAACTTGTGTTGCTGTGTCTTACGTCGAATCACGTTATACTTGTACTGTCTCACACGTGTTAGCCAACGAGCCGAATATAAGATCCTGACAATAGGTAATACCAATATGTCTAGAGCAAGACAAGCTGCAGAAGCTGCCAGATCAGCAAAGCAAACTGTCCGCCTGTTGGAGCTTCGATCCTAGACCAGTTGCCAACCAAGGCTTAGGGCCTGGTCTTTAGGTTGCATTTCAACAAAACATTAACCCTTTCAATTCCAAACAGTGGATACTTTAACACTTTTTATCCTAAGGAATTAGCATTTCCACACATCATGTAACACTTCTTTTGCAGAACACATTTTCATCACAGCCAGCTGAAAAGAACCGTGATCCTTTGATCGTTCTCCAGCCTGATGCACTCCCATACCTAAGGCATCTGCAATGTTCTGTGTTCATCTTCATGCTGGTCGCCCCCGACTCTTCTCCCATGGACCACACCTTCCATCGCTGTTTTTTTAACCCACTGTGGCATTTAATATGGCCAGAGTATTTCAGTTTCTCATTATCTCGGAACAGTCATAACATCTGATGGGAGATGCCTTGAAGAGATTAGAACAAGAATTGCCTCGACAAAGGTAGCCTTTAGTAAGATGAAAAACATACTGACCAATAAAAATATGTCAGTTGCTACGAGAAAAAGAGTGTTGAGGTGCTACATAGAGACTGTGCTTTTGTATGGATGTGAAGCATGGACAATAAGCAGTAAAGATGAAAAACATCTGATGGCAGTGGAAATGTGGTTTCTGAGGAGAATGCAAAGAATACCATGGACAGAAAGAAAATCAATGACCAAGTCCTACAAGAAACAAATGAAAATAAAAAAACTGACTAGAGAAATTAGACGTAGACAGTCAAAATTTTTTGGGCATGTTATGAGAAGAAATGAATTGGAGAACCTGGTGACAACTGGCAAGATCGAGGGGAAGAGAACAAGGGGAAGACAGAAAAGTAAACACCTGGATGGCTTGGTCACATGGCATGGTCGAGACAAGAACACTGAGCTGATCCACGACTCTGATGATCAAGTGAAATGGCAAAACATGACTGTCCACGCTTACCGAGATGGCACATGATGGATGTATTTCAGTTTCAGGGACATGATGTGGTTATGAGCCTGTTTTCTTCGGCCATAAATTATTCTAAAATATCAGTATTTTTCTTCTTGGTCGAAGCAATTCTAAGAATTTTTTTAAACATGTAAGCTCTTTCTCTCACTGACCCAAATTTGTACAGGCAATGGAGGTACACAATGTCTCCAAACCTCCCTAAATTGTTTTCTAGTAGAATGTGCATCATTTCACTTTTTAGCACTTGGGACTCTGTACTGTCGAGTTTTCCCCGCACTGCCATGTCACTTTTGGGCAGAAACTTTATCTTCACCCTTTTTCCATCAGAGAAGTGCCAAAGAGCATTTCCAAGATGATCATCTTGAATATTCTCAGTTCTGTGGGACTGTCCCTAGCTGAGATCTTCTGATGACTTATGTGGCAAGGCTGCTCATTACTGATCATCCTGTCATACAGCTGTCATCTTCTTTCCCCCTTTATTCCCCAATGTTATCCTTGACATGTGGACGTAAATTACGTGTACCTCTGAAGTCGGAGTGGGTTCGCCTGATAGCGAGGGACACTGTTAATAGAGAAAGCTTATCCACACGCAAAATTCAGTCCAGCACTACTAAAAGTAGTGTGTGTAGACTACGCTTGAGTTCAGAGGGAGTGAGTGCACAGGCACAAAAATCCCCCTATGGACACAGGCCCTCGACAAACTCACTCCAAGCCCTCCTAACCAGATACACCTCTTTTACTAAGTCTTCCGGAGGATTCACCAACCCTGTTACAGTCTTCCGGAGGATTCACCAACCCTGTTACAGTCTTCCGGAGGATTCACCAACCCTGTTACACAGTCTTCCAGAGGATTCACCAACCTTGTTACACAGTCTTCCGGAGGATTCACCAACCCTCCCTGTTACAGTCTTCCGGAGGATTCACCAATCCTATTACAGTCTTCCAGAGGATTCACCAACCCTGTTACAGTCTTCCGGAGGATTCATCAACCTTCCCTGTTACACGGTCTTCCGAAGGATTCACCAACCCTGTTTAGACAGGACAGATTTTTAACACGAGTATGTCAAAAGTTCATGTTTAAGACCCCCTCTCCATGCAACGTGGCACACTGGAAATATTGTGCTGAATTTGCATACTTGACCAGTCAGCTCCGGTTGGGATATCTGGTCACTATCAACATTGCCCCCCCCCCCCCAGAAAACTGTCTGGTAGCCATTTTTATGAGGTCAAATCACCATTGGAGCCTCTAGGGTCTGCAAAATAAATCCTTGCCTCGAGAGGATTTGAACCCAGGATTATCTGGATAATAGACAAATGCGAATACCAATGATTTCCACAGCTTCATTCACACATTTGAACAGATGATTCACTCACATTTTGTGTGTGTGTGCACGCGTTTGCTCACTTTGAACTCAAGCGTAGTCCATACACGTGCTACTACTTCTAGTACACAGGACTGATTTTTGCATGTGGATTAATTTTCCCTATTACCAATGTCCCTTGCCATCAGGCAAACCCATTCTGACTTCTTAGGTACTTGTAATTTATGTCCCCAAGTCAAGAACAAGAAGTCAACATTTTTGACCAACTGATCAATGTAAGAGATGAACCCACTATCTCGGCATCAGCACACCGGATATTTAAGAACAAGGACACTTTCTTACCCATTCAGCCATGCTGACCCCCATTCACAAGTTTAAAAGAAAATAAGAGTACATCATGTTTTTCACACTGACCTATCTTTAGCTTTCTGATGTTTCCTGGTTAGAGCGTTGTTACGCATTACTGGCGAATACAATTTTAGTTCTGGGATAATATGATTCTGCAACTCGACATTCTGTAGCAAAAAAAAAAAAAAAATGAGGACATTACAAGTCAGCAGATTAACAGGTAATTGTCCAGAACAGAAGGACTAAGATGGTATGGTAGGACTACCAATGAAGGTCATGGACATAACTAAACAGATTCTAGTGAAACATATACAGCGAGGATATGAGCTGACTCAGCATCATTATCATTATGTGCCATACTGATAAGCATGATGTTTATGACTCGTCATTTCACACAATCACTAGTCTCAGATCCCTGATCAGCCACTGCACCTGTATTCATCTCCAGTCATCTTGAGTTGTCTTGCCAGTGGATTCAGATGGATTCAGGCAAGAGAGTGTGGTCGACAAATTGTGCAACTCTCCCTCACTTTAATCCAATTCATTGCGCAAGTCATTCTTCATCCAACTTCAAATCACTAAAAGCGTTTGGAATTCATCACAGCAATTGAGAGACAAGACCAAAATTAGTGGCGTACATCGTTACGCAAGGGTGTAGTCACTTGTGAAGCAAACAGGACTGCAAGAGCTGTGGGAAAAAAGGCCAGACCAAAAAAAAAAAACCACCGCAGGAGATCCTCCTCCTGGAATGTCAAGTATTCTTTGCCCTCATTGTCAAAGAACATTCTGAGTCAAAATAGGCCTTAACAGCCATCTTAGAACTCACAGTTCCATATTTTCAACCCAATGGGATGAAATGAACGGTCATCATTATTCTTGATGAACAAACACTAGTCTCGGATCAGGTTTGTCTTCATGTTCCAATCATGCCATGTGGCCAGACCATTCAGTTATTTATCTCTTTATTTTCCTTTGTTCTTTTACCATCAAATTTGCCAACTGTCACTAAGTTTTCAAATTCATTTCTCACAACATGCCCAAACAAATCTTGACTGTTTACGTATAATTTCCCTGACCAATTTACAGTTTTCATTTGGTTTTTTTTGGAGGACTGCCTTAATCGTTTTATTTTTGTCCATCCACAGTAATCTGCATTGTCCATCGAAACGACATTTCTACTGCCACTAGATGTTTCTCAGCTTGTCCGCTTATTGTCCATGACACACATGCATACAACAGTATCGGCTCTATATAACAACACTTGAGATGAATAGGACACACATTGAAGAAATTAATTAAATACACTGCTGAATAAATTAATTAATAACATAATTAGAAGTGAGAGAAGCGATGGTAGTGTAGTGGCTAGACTCCTGTCTACTGGCCCTGTGGTTAAGAGTTCAAATTCCACATCGAGGTGTATTTATAATATTGATACAGACTCCCAATCCTACAATGGGTATCAAGAAATGTCTTAGAAAGTAAAGGGGGCCGGCACGATATAGATCACATCACCCCTGAAGTGCAAATTGGTCTATAAAAATGTGGGCCTGTCACTATATCATGAATATGCCATAAGGCATGGAAAAGGGTCTTTAGCTTTTATGTTACACCGAGACAGTCACTCATTTGTTCATTATCATGTGCCATGCTGATAAGCATGGGTGGTCTTGTTTTGTCAATCTCACACGATCACCAGAGTCGTGGATCAGCTCTGAGTTCTTGTCTCGACCATGCCACGTGGCCAAGCCATCCAGGTATTTACTTCTCTGCCTTCCCCACTTTCTTTTCCCCTCAGTCTTGCTCGTTGTCACCAAGTTCTCCAATTGTCTATGTCTTGTTTCTCTAATCAGTTAACAGTTTCAATTTGTTTCAAATACTCATGTTTCATGCATCAAATCACCCCTTAATGATGTGGCACCAGTTAATCTGTCTGCCTGTTCATTTCCAACCACACCAGAGTGTCCTGGAGAAAAAATCCAACAAATATTCCTTCGGGTGTATTTCTACCTGATTTGTTTGTTGTATTTAGCAGTCAACGTGCCTGAAAGGATAAGAACGACCTATTTCTTAAACTCCCAGTGCGTTGATGGTGGAGTAAGTTGGATTTTAATATTGACTTTTCGTTAAGAAAGCAATGGCAAACTACTGGACTTAAAATTGTCTAAACCATCAACAACAGGTTGATCCCAATGTCATGCAAAGAAGATGCAATTTTTGTTGTATTTAAAATAAAATAACTATGCAACAAAAAATACAAGACAAAAATGCACAGACTTACAGTATCACTGAAGTTTGATACAATTCTCCTGATCTCTTCTATCCCATACTGACCTTGCACTTTAATATTAAGAATAGAAATAACATTTATAAATATGTTATTATGATTTATAAAAGAAAGGTTTAAAAGATGTAACTTTCAACAAATTAACAGAGGTTACATCCTATGACATGCTGAAACACCAAAGAGAATAGTGACTGGCATCTTGCCATCTTGACAGATGATTGTAAAATGAGTTCTACCTCTCCATAGCACAAACCCTGGGATTAATTTACTTGGGCAATAAAGTGCAAGAGGGGGAAAAACCTGGCCAGGGATTGGGAAATGTTCAACTGGCGTGATGAGAGCAACACTCTGCAAGGGATCTGCTACATGATGATAATGGTGATGTTGATGAAGATGATAACAGATATAGAACAAACTGAATATTGATTGGCTAGCAAATCCGTTACGTGAAAAGTCTGAATCAAAAACCCACGTGCTGACGACATGAAAGATTATTCTTAATGTCCCAGTGATACCAAATGGAATATTGCTTGGTTAGCAAACCCATTTCGTGGAAAGTCCAAACCGAAAGCTAGCTGAGTGGATGTCGTCTGCAGACTGATCTCTCCTGGTTTCCAGAGGAACAGCCTGTGGGGGGGCCCAATATATGGAAGTGAGGCTAAGCAGCCATGTGCAGGACATGACGATTTCTTGGGTGAGCCCAGTACCAGAGCACAATTTACTGGCTCTGCAATTATGGAAGCCTCATTATATGGCAGGGAATGCCCATGGTTTGCCCCTGCCTTCCCTTGAGGGTTGACCGGGATATCTTCGGCCGTTCTAAACTGACTAGCTAGGGTGTAGATGACACCACAACAGTGAGAGTCGAATGTCCTTCGAAACACTCGGGAAGGCTAACCTGGTCAAACACCTGCAGAAGTCAGATGTGTCGGCTGAAAGGCGCAAGTATTGCAGCTCTGCTGTAAAGAGGCACAACGCAATTACGTCAGAGTGAGAGTAGAATGTCCTTCGAATCACCTGGGAAGGTTAACCCAGTCAACAAATGCCAGCAGAAGTTGGATGTGTCAGCCGAAAGGTGCAAGAATCGCAGCTCTGCTGTAAACAAGCACAACGCAATCAGTCCGAAAAAACTCTCAGGATGAATGCAGAAGAAGAAGAAGAAGAAGACGAAGAAGAAGAAGAAGAAGAAGAAGAAGAAGAAGAAGAAGAAGAAGAAGAAGAAGAAGAAGAAGAAGAAGAAGAAGAAGAAGAAGAAGAAGAAGAAGAAGAAGAAGAAGAACAAGTTTACCAAGGTGTCACATATCTTTAATGTAATCTATGATTGAGTGATTTGGGTGCCTATACCAAGCATCTATCATATTTATTCAGCAGCATGTCCTTTGCAGAACCTCGCTCCCATAACCTTCTGGAAAACTTCTCGGTCATCCATCGCATACAAAACAGGTTTAAAAATAGCCGGCTTCTGAATGTAAAAATAGCTGGCGTCTGAATGTAAGAATGGCCGGCGTCTGGACAGTGAACATAGTTTCACAACCCCCCATACTGGGTTCACAATCACCCACTGAGTGACTTGGAAGCTGATGTCTTGCACTGATTTTCACGAACGCATGAGCTTCAGTCAGTCAGGTAGCATTTTATAGTGTTTTAGAAAATCAGAAACAGCCAATAAAAGCTGAGGTTATTGCGACATCCAGTAATAGGACATCTATCTAACTTAACAAAAATAACTGATCACAACGGCATCTACACCGTTGTTGTTATCTGCCAGGAGAAATTGTTTCAGGGTGAGGAATAAAGGCTGCTTGCCTAAACAGTCACCATCATTGGCACCTTTCTGTCCTGACAGACGATAGTTTGGTACATTGTGCTTCAAAAAGGCTTAATAACTACGACCCATGGTGGTGGCGAGTGTGGCTGGTAAGGCCAATACTTGCTGCAAATGTTTTCCCCCAGTAGATGCATGTGAAAACATGGTCATTTCAAGTTGTACCTCTAGAACCATCAATAGAACAACCTCTAAATCTATCAATAGAACCACTCTAAGGCATTTTGTTTCCCCTTTGACAGATACAAAACCCCATGCCTGACTAGGGAATCGAACATGCATCCCCCCGGGAAGGTTAACCCGGTCAAAAAATGCCCGCAGAAGTCGGATGTGTCGACCTAAAGGTGCAGTATCGCAGCTCTGCTTTAAACAGGCACAAGACAATCACATCCGAAAAAAGACTCCGGATGAACGCAGAAGGAGAAGAAGAACATGCATCCAAGTGTATGTAAGATGGCAAAAGTCGCATAATTTTTAGAATTTGTTTGGATGTAGAGAGACTTTCCAGATGGGTATTTCTGGAATTAACAATACACACATAAATCAAAGTCAGTAGGACTTCTTCACTGGGGAAATTTAATCCTGGACAGCAATAGCAGAAGTCAGATGTGTTAAAACTACAGCAAATATGCTTTTTGAAAGAAAGAAAGAAAGAAAGAAAGAAAGAAAGAAAGAAAGAAAGAAAGAAAGAAAGAAAGAAAGAAAGAAAGAAAGCACTAAAGAGGATACTGACATTAAGGCAGGTCATGATTCTTACTCTGCTTGACTTCTCTGACCAGTTCCACTGACTGATAGTCCCACTGGATCTCTGACTGGACATTGCTGTTTTGTGTTGGTTCTAAAACTAGGTCCTGAGTGCACAGTAAAGGCTCTGGTTCACCAACACGGTCTGTATAACACAAAGCAAACTGAGTACATTGCAAGTAGTTAGTTCAAACTTCAAGGCAAAGGGTCAGCCCATAATGATATGTTCCTGTGCTAGTGAATACCCCACAAAATGCTCCTCACTGTCCCATGTGAAAGGTGGAACAGAACAGCATTCCCAACAAATCAACAGCATTCCCAACAAATTAACAGCATGTACAAGAATACAGGTATAAGGCTTATGCCAGAATAACAACTTAACAATTCGTCACTAAAATTACAGTTCATCATCGGTGGAAACATCAGTCACTAGAAAACCAGCTGTTGCACACACATTACTGCATAAGGCACAACCAGCTAGTTCAGCAACCAGCTGTCTGCCATTGATCTGAACATGCAGTTCACAATAAAACAACTGTTGACAGATGTAAAAGCATTGCACGTTAAATTCACAGCTCACAGTGTTGCTCCACGCACTTAACTTGGTAACTTGTCGGCGGAACCATGTATTATCAGTCCAAACTGATGAAAATTCGTAAGCAAACCGTAGCCAGAGACTAACAGCTCAACAGTCTATTCGCCATATTGGATTGAAAGTCACATTGCAAGCTTGTCTATTAATGGTTCTTTACAATCTATCTCTATCAAGACAGCAAAGTGCCAGTCACTAAGATAACTAGTACTACTAAAACCAACAATACTTGTATTATACGGTACTTATGTATTTTACAACTTCTTACATTTTCTCCTTTAAGACAACTAGTACTACTAAAACCAACAATACTTGTATTATATGGTACTTATTTTTTTTACAACTTCTTACATTTTCTCCTTTGATACTTTCTATTACTCATCCTCTTAATTCTTCTTCATCTTCTCACTCAGGAACTACTATTCTTTTTCTGCTGCCCTTTAACCTCCACGAAGCATAAGCCCTCAATTAACTGGCACCAAACCATTTGATCCATTGCTATTTCTTTCAACTCCCTCCACATCTTCTCCATATTATCCATCTTTCTCTGTGCTCTTTTTCATGTATTTTTAGGTCTAGCTTTATTTCATTGGTCCTGTGGGTTTTAGACATGGGACTTTCCAGTTATAGACATGGGACTTTCCAGTTATAGACATGGGACTTTCCAGTTATAGACATGGGACTTTCCAGTTATAGACATGGGACTTTCCAGTTATAAACATGGGACTTTCCAGTTATAGACATGGGACTTTCCAGTTATAGATATGAGACTTTCCAGTTATAGACATGGGACTTTCCAGTTATAGATATGAGACTTTCCAGTTATAGATATGAGACTTTCCAGTTATAGATATGAGACTTTCCAGTTATAGACATGGGGCTTTCCAGTTACAGACATGGGGCTTTCCAGTTACAGACATGGGATTTTCCAGTTACACAATTACCAGGTTTTCTGAATGTGTCCCACCAGTCATGTAATTAATTGGTCATGCTGTATCTGCATTTATGCACTTACAAGAAATGATAGACGTTTTTTTTTTGCGCTCACTCGCTTTGAACTCAAGCTTAGCCCATACACACTACTTCTAGTAGTGCTGGACTGAATTTTGCATGTGGGTTAGCTTTCCCTATTAACAGTGCCCCTCACCATCAGGCAAACCCACACGGCTTCACTCTGACTTGTAATTTACTTCCCCATGTCAAGGACGATAGGTCAACATTTAAGTTCAACTGTCCGGTGTAGAGGCTGAACCCCTTACCTCGGTCGGCATCAGCACACCGGATGTTTAAGAACATGCATTCTTATCCATTCGGCCATGCTAACTTACTCAAAATGATAGATATAATTGCAACAGAAAGTCAAAATAAAGGACTTAGTCTGAATAAAAGAATTAATGATTATTACAAAGAAAACATTTATATCCAAAATGCACATCAAAGTGAATGGAACCATTATGAAAAGAGTCAATGTATTTAAGTATTTGGGTAATTTCTTATTCTTCTGCTGCGTTCATCCGGAGTTTTTTTTCGGACGTGATTGCGTTGTGCCTGTTTACAGCAGAGCTGCGTTCTTGTGCCATTAAGCCAACACATTCGACTTCTGCGGGTTGGATAATTTAATAACAACATACAGAAGATGTATACTATTAATGAAGTTTAAAGCCAAATAGCCCAAGCAAAGGCAACATTTAACAAACAGAAGAGCATTCTCTGCAATTTATCTTTGTCAATCGAGGCGAGGAAGAGTTCTTAAGAGCTATAGTGAGCCAATTCTGATGCATGGCAGTAGATCATGGACAATTTGCAGACAAGAGAGAAAATATGTGGAAGCTGCAGAGATGTGGTTTTATAGAAGTATGATGAGATGCCATGGATAGATAGAAAAAGCAATGAAGATATCTTGAGAAAAGTTAACTTACAAAGAGAATTAGTTATTTGCATCAGAAGAAGACAGTTCACATACTCTGGGCATGTCATAAGAGGAAAGCTGGGGTATGTCATCCAATTGGGAAGGTTAGAGGAGAAGTGAGGCAGGGGAAGACCAAAAGAGGAGATGCTGGGAGTTGACATCATGGCATGGAGAAAGTCGGTAGCAGAAATGATTGGAAGCACGAGATACAGAAGGCTGTAGACAGATATAATCAGCAACGCCACACAGCATGGACTATAAGAAAGCGATTTCTACATGTCACCAGACTAAAGGCAGTAGACAGACAAACAGCAACACCACATGGCGTGGATTATAAGAAAATATCTGCAAGTCAAAAGATTAAACTCAACACCTAAAAAATTTTGTTGCATATCCTTTAAAGTACATCGCAGTCAATCCCAGCATTTCTTGGCTGTGTGTGATTTCTTGGCAAGTTTACATTCAGTAGTTGGCCATTGCTTTCTGAACGATCTTAAGTGTCCAGCATTTGATAGATCACTATGGGAGTAATCAAAGTCATTGCTCTGGCACTTTGCTATCTTGAACAGATGATAGTTTATTACACTGGGCTTTAAAATAGCATAATAACTACAACATATGGTGGTAGTGGATGTGACTAATCAGTCCAGTTTGCGTAGTAAATGTTCGTCCACAATGGATGCAAGAGAACACATGATCATTTTCACTTGCGTCACCATCTGGTGTCTCACATGCTCAGTGTGTGACATATATGCAATAATCAGTCGCATTCACTACCGCCATGGGTTGTAGTTATTATGCCTTTTTGTCTGTCAAGACGGCAAGATACCAATATGCAATAAATTTCTCCTCTGTCTTTATTCCATTTCAGAATAGTCATCGGGAGTCTCTGTAGCGAAGTGGTCAAGCCGTTTATCTTGTGCTCCGAAGGTCATGGGTTCGATTCCGGGCCGCGTCCTTCGGTTTACGAGTTAAATGTTTCGGAGACTCCTGTGGGTCGTCACTAAAAGCTACGGAGTTCGTGCTTTGTGCGACGCTTTCCTTGCTGCAGAAAGAGACCGAGCCATATGGGATAAAATCCGGTGCAATGAAGTCGACCCTGTCGACTTTTAAACGACTTTTTAAGAATAGTCATTGCATTATGGTTGTAAAACTACAGAAATACTAACTAGCTTACCTAGTTCTTTACATGGCAGATTCAACTGCCCATCTCCGCAAGAAAGTCTAATGTCTGGTAACTTAACTTCATGACTGTTACAAGCTGAAGAACTTGAGTCTCCTATATTTAATTGCTCAGTGGGTGCAATAGTGTTAACTTGATCTGTACTAGATCCATTATCTGCTGCCTTATTACATTCACTTTTATATTTGGGATAGTTCTCAAGAGTGTGAGGTATGGAATTATTTGCCACATTACAGTTTTGTTGCGTCTGTGTTGCTTCACCAATTTTATGTGTGAATTGTGTGCTGTGTACATTGTTTCCTCTTTTATATTTAATTTTTGTTTCGCAGCAGTTACTGCTACTCTCGCCATTTAAATGTTTCTTTACATACTTCAACCCTGTTCTTAAAAAAGGCGCTTGGTTTGTAGAACTTTTTACAGTATTGCTTAGGATAGTTATACTATCATCATTATTTCTATTTAAGCATAACAATCGACGCCTTAGTCTGGAGTTGGAAGCAACATCAACAACTCGATTCTTTTCATTTTCATTGACATTTTCAATCTCGCAATCTAGCGACACGCTTGTCCTCGTTTTCCTTTTGGGCATAGCTTCTGATTTTTTACATGTGTCAAAACATGTTGATTGTTAATTTTTTTAAAATATATAAAATGGTATGAAGTGCCAATTTAATAACTGACAATTGACCAATTTATAGAAATGGCTGAATTAAATAATCGACCATGGTGGCAGTGTTGCTAATCAAACTTTCCGCCATCGGCCCGGAAGTGACTATTTATACAGTTAATGTGGAAACTGCTACAATTGAGAGTGATTAAAAACTGCCGTGGAACAAACACCCCTGGGGGTTTTGATCATCAGATGTAGTCCCCATTGAGAATTTAAATTTCAAATCCCGAAACAACCACATAATCAATTGATTATTGCTCACTGGATTTAGGAGGCCTGGTGTTCCTTGCCAGTGAGAAGTCCTGATCGTTCGGGTCCCATCGATTGACGGACGTCGGTTGCGGCGATTGGGCAATCTTGAGCATAGCCTACGATGGGTAGCGTTGTGATGTTCTGTTGTGATAATTTGGTGTGTCCAGTGTGTGCTGCGTGGTTACACACCCACTTCACACGCGTGATCCGGGACTGGTTCCGGATCCGGTCAGGGATATGCACTACTGACGAGCTCAAATGAGGGCGAAACTCGAGTATAGTGCTTCCATATTGACGTGGATAAGCCTTAGGTTCATAACAGAATGCGATCGGCGTTGCCAGTAGTGGGTTGTGCTCAATATTTAAATTTCAAATCCCGAAACAACCACATAATCAAGTAGTCCCCATTCCCCGAATATAGTCCCCATTCCCCAAATGTTTCGGCCCTTTTACCTACTTGACATTCTATAGGGGCGCGCCCCTCCGGGTCATGACTCCGGGCGTCTTTCCCCTGCCGTGCGAGACGTTCGGTCGATTTCGTTGTTCTTGTTTTTTGTGCTTGTCCCTTAGCTGTGAACATGTCCACTCTCAAGCATCCTCTCCCTCAGTGAGGAGAGATGCAGCAGGTGTTTGTGCCCTAACACTACCTTAGCACCTGTGGTTTTGGGGCGTGGTCGTGGTGAGAACAATTACTTCTAATTGAGTCTTGTCTTACAGTACTCTTACAAGTCGAGAGGATCGACTTCATTGCACAAGGTTTGATCTCATATGGCTCGGTCTCTTTCCGCAGGGCGGCCTGCCGAAAGCGTCACATAAAGCACGAACAATGTAGCTCCAGCGCGACAACCAGGAGTCTCCTAGGAAAATGAACCGAAAGACGGAGTCCAGAATCGAACCCTCGACCTTCGGAGACGGCTTGACCACTTTCTCCACGGAGACTCCCGCTTCTAACTGAGTAAATGACTAAAGTGATGGATGTGATTCTGCAACTGTGACCAGACTGCAAGAACATCGAGTCAAATAGGGACACGCTCAACTAGAGTGCAATGCGGGAGGCCAAGGAAGAATACTCAACACACACAAAACTGGTGTGGTCAATCTTTGAGGGGCTGAAAAGAGGGTCAGATTAATAATTTAAAATAACACAATAATGCGGCTTTACATAATACAATTACGAAAAACACAGGACTTTGCGGCGCCTAGCATTCGTCAACAAATGATTCATACACAAAACACAATGTATAAACACGGGACACGGGGAAAGACACCAAAGTGACTGCACTAAAGCATAAGAACGGGATGGGGAAAATGAGAACAATAAAAAGAAAAGGTGATACTCTAAAACAGTGGTTCTCAACCTTTTTTTACCCGTGCCCCCTTCACCATATTTTTAGGACGTCATTCCCCCCCCCCCCTCCTCACCATATTTTTAGAACGTCATTCCTCCCCTTTAGTATTTCCTCCCTAAAAATTTCCCCCTGTCCCTACACAGTATACGTAATAATTGAAGCTAAATTTAATAGCACATACTAAAACAAGTCTAGATGTCCACATAAAACGTGATTTGTGGGTCTACTTACTTTATAAAATGAATTTTAGAAGGGTGAGACGTACAGAACCGTAAAGTATGAAGGGAAAAACAAGATCAAGTAATCGGTTCTTGTATTAACGCAATCTTGAAATAATTTTCATTCCCCCCCCCCCTGGAAACCCCAAAATCCCCCCCCCCCCCGGGGGGATTCCCACCGGTTGAGAACCACTGCTCTATAATAACTGCAGTATCTTCCTTGTGCTTATAATGCTGTGTTTTGTGTGTGTAGCCGGTTCTATAGCAAATTACTAATCCCGCATTCCGCGTTCTAAACACACCCGCAGACGATTTGGAAGCAGTCCGCCTTGCGTTAGTTTCCTCATACAGAGGTATGAGTGTCGGTTGTTCAGAATGCAATGGAAACCTACTTACGTAAACTTGCTAAGAAATCATAAACAGTCAAAAAAAACTTTCTGGGGATGACTGCGACTTCCTGTAAAGGATATGCAAATAACCTTTTTTGTAAGTGTGTGTATTTATTTGCAGATGAAGGCTAGTCGCCGCAACGTCAGGTGTTTTCCGTAATTACACAGGGATGGCAATTGGGGAAACCATTTGAGATCACTAAGACAGTTGCTAAATAAACACACATAGTATTGTTTTGGCGCTCATAGAAGGAGAACAGTGAAGTAGAGATTAGAGGATGCACTTGACAACATATAAAAAGAAAGCTATAGTTACCGACCAGGATTCTAACCTGTCACCTCCAAATGACGACAGCGCCTCGCTGCAGGAACAAGTGCACTTCGACGCATGACTAACTACACACCCCTTATATACAGAATTAGAGGCGGTTACGGGCGCAGTTTCAGGTAGTAATCTCGCATACAGCATTCGAAACACAGCTACGGACGATTTGGAAACAGACCGCCTTGCTTTGCTTTTTAGGAAATGTTATGGGCGGCGGACGTTCAGAAAGCTATGGCAAACTGCTGAACGTAATCTTGCCCAGAAATCATGAACAATCAATGCTGGGGTTGACTGCTACGTCATTCATTCATTCATTCATTCAGTAGCATGTCCTTTGCAGAACATCGCTCCCATAACAACCCTCCGGAAAACGTCTCGATCACAAGCAAGATGTCCAACGTCCGATACACCCATCTGGAGATCATCTGCCACACCCTGCACCCATCTTCTCTTTGGCCTTCCTCTTCCTCTCTTCCCAGGCATGTACCCCTCTATTATTGTTCTCTCCAAACTTTCACGACGTTTCAAGTGACCAAAATATTTAAATTTTCTTTGTTTTATCATCTGTAATAGCCAACTTTCTTCAATATTCAGCTCTTGAAGTATGGATGCATTTGTTCTTTTCTTTACCCAAGATATTCTTAGAACTCGTCTATAATATTTATATTCAAAGGCATTTATGCGCTGTTCAGCTTGTTTAGTAAGTGTCCAGGTCTCACAGGCGTATGTTGCAATGGGAAATATGCATGCTCTTAAAAATCTAATTTTTTTAGTTCTGTCTGTCCAACTCCATAATTTATTAAATTGTTTTAGTCTTTGACAGTAGCGTGAAGAGATTTTTTGATGCCCGGGCCGGGGCCAACCCCTTGATTGGATGCCCCTAAATTGTTCTTTCTCTAATTTATGCCCCCTCTCCCTAATTGGATGCCCCTCTCCCGGCTGGATGCCCCGGGGCCGTCGCACCCCCGCACCCCCCTTTGTACGCCACTGGTATTTGAAGAGCAATTGATAGTCGTCGTTTAATTTCTTTCATTGTGTCACCAATGTTGGTAATCAATGACCCAAGATATTCGAAAATTTCCACCACCTCCAATCTTTTCTCACTAACATATATTTCTTTCTCCATAGTAGTTTTATATGTATGCATTATCTTAGTTTTTCCTATGTTAAGATATAAGCTGTGATTTCCACTATTTCTTTGGGTTGAGGCTATTAAGTTTTCTATACCAGTCTGTGATATGGATAGTAATACTGTTTCATCAGCATATCGAATCTCCGGTATGTCATGACCACCGATATTTAGGGCATCATATAGCTCCCTTTTTATGTCATCTCTGACATTTCTCATTATATTTTCGGCGTACAGGTTAGACAAATAGGGGGACAGCACACATCCCTGACTGCTACGTCACTTAAAGGATATGCAACTAGCTTTTAGAGAGAGAGAGAGAGAGAGAGAGAGAGAGAGAGAGAGAGAGAGAGAGAGAGAGAGAGAGAGAGAGAGAGAGAGAGAGAGAGAGAGAGAGAGAGAGAGAGAGAGAGAGAGAGAGAGAGAGAGAGAGTTAAGTGCTATCTGTGGTATTTTGACTGTAATCTGCATTCATATTATATGTAATTAATGTGCATTTTCCGGAAGGTTGTTATGGAAGCGAAGTTCTGCAAAGGACATGCTACTGAATGAATTAAGGAACTGTGCATTTATTACCTTCATATAAAACACCAAAAATGCATTAAAACTTTATCACTAGCATTTATTTTCATCTATAGTCAACACACAACAATCTTCTCTTCGAGGACTTCGGGAATGTGATATGCCCGGACATTCACGTCTAAGGGTCCAACAGTAATCTGCCATCATATAGGAGCAATACCTGTGTTTCTGTTATCTCTCTTCCATTGCTTTTATATCTTGGTGAAAATGTTTCACCTTGCTCATGACTAAAGTCGCCAAGATTCTTGGGAGGGAAATGTAAATGGTTATGGATGTGGTGTAAATGCATGGTCATGTTGCATCCAAGCTTACAAAATCTCGGCAGCATATTTTTAACTAATTCAGAATAATTATCTGCTTTAAAGTTACCCAGAAAGTTTTGCACAACTAAAACAAATGGTAACACGGCACGAACACACCGGAAATAAGAGCGAGCGCTGTTATACATTCAGTCATGCTGGTTTCCATCAATTTTGAGCGTTGCTGTTTTGGGTAGGGGGGGGGGGAATCACCAATGAGTTAAGTCCTACAAGAAACACACGAAAACCGTAAACTGATGAGAGAAATTAGATGTAGACAGCCAAAATATTTTGGGCACATTATGAGAAGAAATAAACTGGAGAACTTGGTGACAATGGCAAAATTGAGTGCGAAATAATAAAGGGAAGGCAGAAAAGTAAATATCTGTATGGCTTGGCCATATGGCCTAATCGAGACAAAAAAAGAGCCGATCCACGACTCTGGTGATCGTGTGAGATGGCGAAACATGACCGTCCACGCTTATCAGCATAGCACATGATGATGATGCTATCAGCAAAGATTGAGCATCTTTGGGCCTTTGCCCCTATGAGGGATAAAGGGCAGAAGAAGAAGAAGAAGAAGAAGAAGAAGAAGAAGAAGAAGAAGAAGAAGAAGAAGAAGAAGAAGAAGAAGAAGAAGAAGAAGAAGAAGAAGAAGAAGAAGAAGAAGAAGAAGAAGAAATAATCCATGCATTAAATTTGTAGAAACAATAAAGTTATTGAATCTTGTGAGAATGAAGTCAAACAGCTATCTCTTTATGCCCACTAAAGAAGAATCTGTAGCAATGAAGCTAGTTAGTTAGTTAGTTAGTTAGTTAGTTAGTTAGTCGACAGATCATCCTCGCTGCACATCGGACCATTCAGTCCATAAGTGCTCGGATCCCCTCCTCAGCAAATCCCGCAGCGTGTAGCGGCTAACGACGCCAGTTCTGTGTTGGTTTATCAATCTTCTTTGGCTTCCTGCGTAGTGTTCTTGTTTGGCCACCCCTCTTTTAATTTGCTGCTCTCGCAGTCTGGTCATTGTTGTAGATTCATAGTCATCACTTGGTTCTTGCAAAAGTCTCACTTCTCGTAGAGCATTCAGAATGTCAGCCTGGTCCATGGCGCGTCCGCCCTCCACAGTAGCCTCACCTGCGAGCTTGTCAGCCCGCTCATTTCCTTGTACTCCCGCATGCCCTGGCACGAAGATGAAACTAATCTTTGCCAGCCGAGACCGCTTCAGAGGCAGCAACCATTCTCTTCGGATCGACCCCTCCTCTATCCTCTTGATCATGTTCATTGAGTCGCTAAGGAAACAAGCCCTAGTGAATGTCTGTGTCTCGAGCCATGTTATTGCTTTACTTACTGCCATGACTTCCATGGTCAGGCTACTTGTGGTTTCAGTGAAAGCACCAGAGTCCTCCTTCACAATTCTCCCTCCGTCCCGAGCTGTAAAGGCCCATGAGCTTCTCACATGTCGGACGACCGACCCATCTGTGTAGATGACCGCGTCACTGTCTAGCGAATTCTCGAACATCAACGCTTGTACTTCAGCCTCAACAGCAGCCGGATTTTCTTGTCTGCATTTTCTATCTAGTTGGATGCAAACTGAAAAGGATGTGCAGAAGTCTGTTGGCACTTGCACCCACTCCTCGCCAGGTTCTAAGTCCTCAAGTGAACACACCTGTTGAATAATGTCTTCGGCTTGACCCATCCACGACCGTCCTCTTTTTAACCTGCTGCCCTTCACCTTCCTAATTTCACTATGCAGTGGATGCTGTGTGTTTGCGTTAATTCTGAGGTAGGCGCGTGCCCTGCAAACTTGCATTCTCTCTTCAATGGTTGGAAAATCAAGAAGGTAGCGCATCGCCCTGCATGCTGTATCTCTTGTACATCCAAGAATAATGCGCATAGCTTCATTCTGTATCCTTTCCATCCTTTATATCTGCTTATGGCTAAGAGTCAGGATTGCCATTGCATACTCCAAAACAGACATGACCAGCCCCTCGTACAGAAGACATAGATGGCGCTGCTCACAGTTTGCTGCCGCCATCACCCGCATCGCTGCCAAACCCGCTGCCTGTATCACCTGGTCTATGTGCACATTATAAACAAGGCTTCGATCAAACCGTATCCCCAGGTAATTCATTGCCTGCGTTCTTTCCACCGTCTCTGAACACAGCATTACAGTTGGTGTTGGATTGTTGACAATATGATTATTCAACGAGAACCAAGTCACTGTTGCCGTTGTTGGGCTGACCATTGCCCCAGCTTCATCACACCAAGTACTTATGCGATTGAGTTCGGTTTGTAGTTCCACAGCAACCTCCTCTCTATCCTTACCCTGACGATACACTAAAACATCATCGGCATATGACAATGTCCTGCCAGGTCCAGTGATCTTCTCACTGGTGATTCTCACTGTGTAGGCGTTGAACAGTACCGGAGATAATGGTGATCCCTGTGGTAGGCCAGGATATATTGGTGTTGGTTCCGAAGTCCAACTGCCACATCTAAAAACTACTTTCCGTTTGAAGAGGGCTGCAGCGATCCAACTAAGGAGGAATGGACTTACGTTTAGTTCAAGAAGCTGAAACATTAAAAAATCCAGTGGTACTCTGTTGTATGCGTCCTCAAGATCAATCGCTGCAGCAAAGGTTTCAGTGCCTGAGTGGAAACCTTCATAGACATCATGGGCAAAGACTGCTGCATTGGTCCAGGTTTCTCTTTTTGGACGGTACCCACCCAGGGTAGGTGGGAAAACACCTGAAGCTAGCAATGAAGCTAGAGGTAAACTAAGCAGCTCACCATCATGTAGGAAGTCAGTTGCAGAACGCCACTTTTATCATCGGAATAAAAAAAAAGGCTCGGATGATCTCTAGAACAGATACAAGAAGAAGGATAAGATGACGCATTTATCCACATAGCAAATAATACTTATGAACTTATCTGAGTGGTTTTCAACTTTTCACAGAGATAGAAGATAGATTAATATGCAAATAGTACATCATCATCATCATCATCATCATCATCATCATCATCATCATCATCATCATCATCATCATCAAGAGGCTTGCCAGTTGGAAAAGACCTTTATGTCTCTCCACATGCAACGCACAGTGTATTCATTACGGATTCAAAGAGTATGCTTAATAAGGTGGAGAAAGGGATGTTTCGTGTGGAATGACTATCGTCGCTTCAGAGGTCACAGATTGTAAGAACTGTATGGATTTTTTTGCCCTGGCCATACGGGGGAATGAACAGGCTAATAGGCTGGCAGGGAAGGCACCTCTTGGTGGTAGATTACTTATGGACAAGGGAGAGGTGGTCGTGCGCTTGTGGGACCTAGGTGGGGAAGGTGGGGGAACAGGTTGAGAACCTGTGTGTAGAAAGAATGAGATTACTGGGGATCGGCAGGGGTTCTGGAAGAATCTCAAAACTAAGAGGGAAGGCCAGGAGAACTTTAAATCAGACAGCGGTAGGAACTATTAGTAGTATGACTCTTCGCTGGCTGTTGAACGAGGGGATGGAACACGTATGGGAATGTTCCGAATGCAGTGATGTCAGTTCTTAACTCAACTCAACTCTCCACACATCTCGGTATTTGGTGTTCTGGATCAACTCTGCTGATGATATTCCTCCATGCCACCGCCTTAGTCCACCTGCCCCTGTCTCTATTCCCGTTGATCTTTCCAGTTGTAAAACACGTGAACATAAATCACGCAGTTGTAAACAAACTATCCACACAATTTTCGTGCAGATTGCGAGTGTGTTGAGTGTGGTTTCCTATCTCTTTTTGTCGATCAGTTAAAAACAGCATCGTCGTTGAAGGTTCACTGCGACTGTTTATATTAATTTTCTGCAGTGAAAGTCATACTTAAAAAAGCGTTCATTTCGCCACGCGTCATTGTAAATGAATCTTATAGAAGTAGTGCATAATTGCGACAAAATAATCTGAAATGATCAAAACTGTCTTCTTGGATCAAGCCCCGCCTTTTGCTACAGAAGGTGGCGAACCCTTTCTTGGATTCGAACTCCTGCTATTTCGGAAGTTCCAGCAGCAGCGGCCGTTATGGTATGAATGGAGGGAGAGGCTCAGGAAAAGAGCAAGTCCTGGGGCAGCAGAGAATTTGGAGGCAGCATGTATCAACGATGGGTCGACACTTCAGACGCTGGAATCTCTTGAAGAGCTGGGTGTCGGTGTAAGTTGTTTGTTAGAAAACATTTTTAATAATTGTCAACCAGAGTAGCTAGATTACTATTACATTACTATAATACTATTGTATTACTAATTAGATAAGTTGCATCTATCTGTCTGGCTAAGAAGGAGCTTTAGCTCTACGTGTATCAAGCAGTAAACCATATTTACTCTTTAAATGATTCAGATTTTCTTTACCTTTTCAGTTTCAATATAGTTGAGCAGAAAACAGTGTATATATATATATATATATATATATATATATATATATATATATAGGTCTCCATTGCTAAGGGCTTGCGAACGCTGTTTGTGAGCCCGCATACCCGGGTTCGAAATACAGCGGTGCTGGTTTTTTCGAAAAAGGTATAGGTGCCGGTCGTTCAGAAAGCAATTGCAAACTACTGAATGTAAAAATTTGCCCAGGAATCACGAACAGCAAAAATGCTGGGGTAGAATAAACTGGTACCAGATAATGTCTAGGGAAGTAAAGACAGGCGGCCTGATATTGACCTCATTTCTCGTGAGAACATTAATGGAGGGCTGTATGCCAGGGAGGAGAAGAAGAGGAAGGCTAAAGAGAAGATGGGTGCAGGATGTGGCGGTTGATCTCCAGATGGGTGTATCGGATGCGGGACATCTTGCTTATGATCGAGAAGTTTTCCGGAAAGGTAGTTATGGGAGCAAGATTCTGCAAAGGACATGCTACTGAATGAATGAAATTGAGCTCTAAAAATATTGGGCTAGCAGCATATGTCAAGCACGCTTCAAAGCATACGTGTGTTTTCCTATGCTTACTGTGTACGTAGGGAGTTGCATTAGTGCAATGGCTAGCATGCTTGCCTTCAATCATGTTAGTTGTAGGTTAGAATTTGCATAAAGGACTTACAAATTTACCTGTGTTCCCAGGGTTGATACAGCCTGTTCTTTAAAAATTTACCTGTGTTCCCAGGGTTTATGCAGTCTATCCTTTAAAACTTTACCTGTGCTCCCAGGGTTGATGCAGCCTATCCTTTAAAACTTTACCTGTGCTCCCAGGGTTGATACAGCCTATCCTTAAAAATGTACCTGTGCTCCCAGGGTTGATGCAGCCTATCCTTTAAAAATTTACCTGTGCTCAGCCTATCCTTTAAAAAAATTACCTGTGTTCAGACTATCCTTTGAAAATATACCTGTGCTCTCAGGGTTGATGCAGCCTAAAATGGCTCCAGGGGATGTCTTGGGGTATAAGGGTTGTCGACATGATGTTCACCACATCACCCCTTGAGTGCTGGTTGATCCGTATTATGGACAATTAATTCACCTACACATCTTTTCTTAGATGAGGACCTGAGGCACTGTTGGATATCATGTTGTCAGTTCTAAGATATACATTTAGGGATATTTAATTAGTCGACAGAGCATCCTCATTGAACATTGAACCATTCAGTCCACAAGTGCTCAGATCTCCTCCTCAGTAAATCTCGCAGTGTGTAGCGGCTAACGACTCCAGTTCTGTGTTGGTTTATTAATTAATCTTCTTTGGCTTACTGCACAGTGTTCTTGTTTGGCCACACCTCTGTTAACTTGCTGTTCTTGCAGTCTGACCATGGTTGTAGATTCAGTCATCACATGGTTCTCACAAACGACTTCTTGTAGAGCATTCAGTATATCAGCCTGGTCCATGGCTCTTCAGCCTTCCACACTAGCCTTATCTGCAAGCCTCCTCATTTAGGGATACTTAGTTGAAGTGTGTAATATAGGGAGAAAAGGGGGGGGGGGGAGATTTGTCTCCATGGCCAATGATTATGCCTCCTGCCTCATGTTCTGAAGGGTGTGGGTTCGATTTCGGACTTCACGTTTGGTTTGCAATTTTCTTGGAGACTCCTCGAGGGTCATCACTGGAACTTTGAGTTTGTGCTTTGTGCGATGCTTTCGGCAGGCCACCCTGTGGAAAGAGATGAACTATGTGGGATAACACCCGGTACAATTAAGTTACTCCTCTTGCCCTTAAACTCTTTATATGATGGTAGTAACACTATTACAGTAAAACTCACTGTTAACATCATTTTGTGTACAGGATATACACCAAGATCTATGGTTTTTATCAGTGATGGTACATCGGAGACCCAAACATTTACTTGAATTCGTTAAACTGGAAATCGATCGGGAGAGGTGTAAGCGGCTTCCGAAGTATGGAGGTAAGAGAAACCAAGTGTTTATTTTATCAGTTTCAAATTACATTTTATCAATTTTTAACTGTTATATATACTCATCATAAACTTATCCCAAACACCAGAAAAAGCATTGTCATTTTTAAATTTTTGGTTACATTAAGAGATGAGAAACTCTTGGACATATTGCAACAACTGGGAAGACCTATGGAAGGAGAGATAAAGGAAGACAGTGAGAGATTATTGACCGCTTTTCATCGTGTAATTGGAAAGTGTTAGCACTGATAGATTTTATTAATCGTGAGATATGACTGCCCATGCCACTCAAGACATGATGGTGATGATATTTATACTCAGTTGGAATTGCTTAATGTGCCGTGAAGTCCTTCTTCTGCGTTCATCCGGAGTGTTTTTTCAGATGTAATTGTGTTGTGCCTGTTTAATTGCACCTTTAGGCCGACACATCTGACTTCTGTGGGTGTTTGTTGACCGGTTTAACCTTCCTGGGTTCGTCGAAGGACATTACTCTCATTTTGACGCTTTTGTGTTGTGCCTGTTTATTTGCGCCCTGAGGCCGCCGTGAAGTTATTCAACATAACACATTTACTCAATATTACTGTATTGAGACAATGAATGAGAAATTATTACATTGGATTGAGGCTTAGGAATTGTTTATGTAGAACAGGCCATATTTCAAGGAAACAAGAGTCAGGGCTGTTTTTGGGATCGTACATACAGCGGTCGAAACATAGCTGCGAGCAGTTTGGCAACAGACTGCCTTGAGTTGGTTTTCATACAATGGTATGGGCTGCCGGTCATTAAGAAAGCAGTGGCAAACCACTGAATGTAAGCTTGCCTAGAAATCGCAAATAGCCAAAAAAATGCTGTAGTTGATTGTGAAAGTCCTGTAAAGAATATGCAACTTACGTTTTTATGTATAGTGCAGAAGAACAGATGGGTTATCTGTTCTTCGGAGAGAATGATGCTGCAGGAAGTGACCAGAGGATCTGGTCGACATTTAGGACTTTGAGGAGAGGACAGACAAATACATAGACTGCTGCAGGCCAGCATGGTCGTTTGGATAAGAGCGCGCGTTCTAAAACATCCGGCATGTTAAAGCCAAGGTCAGGGGTTCAACCTCTACACCAGACATTTGGACAAAGATGTTGACCGTGACATGGGGATGTAAATTACAAGTACCTCTGAAGTCGAAGTAGGTTCACCTGATGGCGAGGGACACTATTAATAGATAAAAAGCTAATCCACATGCAAACTTCAGTCCAGCATTACAGGAAATAGTGTGTACAGGCTAAAAGCATATTGATCACATTACTGGTCTCAGATTGATCACATCACTGGTCTGATATTGATCACATTACTGGTCTCAGATTGACCACATTACTGGTCTCAGATTGATCACATCACTGGTCTCAGATTAATCACATCACTGGTCTCAGATTGATCACATCACTGGTCTGAGATTGATCACATCACTGGTCTGAGATTGACCACATGACTGGTCTCAGATTGACCACATTGCTGGTCTGATTGACCACATGACTGGTCTGATATTGATCACATTACTGGTCTCAGATTGATCACATTACTGGTCTCAGATTGATCACATTACTGGTCTCAGATTGACCACATCACTGGTCTCAGATTGATCACATCACTGGTCTCAGATTGACCACATCACTGGTCTCAGATTGATCACATCACTGGTCTCAGATTAATCACATCACTGGTCTCAGATTAATCACATCACTGGTCTCAGATTGACCACATCAATGGTCTCAGATTGACCACATCACTGGTCTCAGATTGACCCCATATCACTGGTCTGATATTGATCACATCACTGGTCTCAGATTGATCACATCACTGGTCTCAGATTGACCCCATATCACTGGTCTGATATTGATCACATCACTGGTCTCAGATTGACCACATCACTGGTCTCAGATTGACCACATCACTGGTCTCAGATTGACCCCATATCACTGGTCTCAGATTGACCCCATATCACTGGTCTGATATTGATCACATCACTGGTCTCAGATTGACCACATCACTGGTCTCAGATTGACCATATCACTGGTCTCAGATTGATCACATCACTGGTCTGTTTGACCACATCACTGGTCTCAGATTGATCACATCACTGGTCATCAGTATAACCACATTCTAGAAGCCTGTCTTTCTTGATCACTGTTTGGTTGGTTGGTGTTGAGTACTCCGGAAAAACTGGGAGTGTGAACACTTAAGTTTGATGCATTGTAATATAGTTGTAACTGATCCCTGAATAAAGGGCTTGATTCATCATTGAGGTTGGTATACCTTTCTCCAGTCCCAGCACCACAGATCACCTTTATTGGGACCGTATTGCACAGGTTATTCCCCTCTCTATCTCACTAGCCAGAGGGGTATGCAAGAGTGGTTCAGGAATTTCACATCTGCTGAGGCATCTTTGACTGTAACCAGCTCAGGATTTAGGACAGCAAATACAGACTCATTGGGATTAGGAGTACATTGAGACTTCTTCCTCCACAGGTTTATGTCATTGTCAAGGCTCCAGCCCAATGCCTAGTGGCAGCACTGTTTGGCCAGTGTCCACATCTTTCCACTGTACAATAATATCTACATTGGCCAAACAGAGAGGCAGTTACACACCAGGATATTTTGAACACATACCAAACTGGGTTGACAAGAAACTACACACAAGCGATGGGATCATGGGAAGTGTGACACACCACAGTTATAAACTTCCGATGTCGTCCATTGCATGTCTTGGAAAACGGTCATGTCATTGAAAGGGACAGTGCTTTTCGCATGTTGTTTCATACACAAAATAGTCGTTTGTTAAAGTTTGCAGAAGCGATAATGATCCACCTGCACAAGCCTATTTTGAGCAAACAAAGATATGATAGTCAATTTAAAATTACCGTAGTAAGCAACTGATATTACTGTGTGAACATGTGTATTTTTCAGCTTGAACGATGATTCTAATTATTTTACTCTATGTTGTGTGACATCTGCAGTAAGTACCTGACGAGATGCAGCGAAATGTGCCAGGCAATAAATCGTACTATATATGGTTTGTGTCTTCGTTATTCAAATATACTAAGGGTCAAATTAGCTTTGGCCCACAAAGGAGCTGTCAGCTCAATAGATGTAATTATCAGCGGCATAAAACCACAGCACTTCCATCACTTCAGTCACACTTGCACTGTTTTATATCCACAGAGACTTTGATGATGCGTTACCTAAATCTGCACAACTTTACTGTACTTATGCTCGACAGTATGTTCAAATTCGGAGATGATAATCAACTACCAAGAGAGGTATGATGTGTTGTATTTTCTACATTTACCCTTCTCCAAATATATATTGTGGGCGGCCGAGCAATTAGAACATCAATCTCTCAGATCCTGGAAATACAATTTCTGAACCCTCAAAAGAAAGTAGTGTTCTTTTAACCAATCTTTCAGATCTTGGAAATATAATTTCTGAACCCTGAGAAGGTAATATTTTTTTAAACCAGTATTTCAGATCTTGGAAATAGTTTTTGAACCATGAGGAGGTAATGTTCTTTTTAATCAATCTGTCAGATCTTGGAAATACAATTTCTGAACCCCAAGAAAGTAATGTTCTTTTTATCCATCAAATATAAAATAAAACACAAGATTAGCATGCTCACTGTGTGGAATTAGCATGATAAGAAGCTAAAGAAGTATGAGATTTTCTCAGGTATGAGAGATCTGTAACACATCTACCATCTAATATGAATCCCGCAAATACTGGATTTGAAATAACACTGTGGGAAAGGTGTTAATATAGCGATTAGGTTAGAGTGATTTAATGTAACAACTGGATGTGACAGCAGGAGTTTTAGAACATATTCATAAATGTATGATGTTTTCTGTCTGTCAGCGTCTCGCTTCACACACACAGGCACTCAGCTCCTTCATACGCACTCAACGAAAGCGTATGGTAAACTCCATCATTTATTTACAGGTGAACCTGATATCATTACACAATAAATACAGGCGGTAAGTTTCATGCGAACATACATATGCCGCCTTTCATAATCTAATAACACACGATAGTTTCACACTTCAATATTCGCTCTACTCAACACTAATACTCTTCGCAAACATTAAGCATTTCGCTCAAAAGAAAACAGGTCCTCATTGAAACTGTCCCAAGTCCGGTCTGACGATTCTCAACTCAACCGCTGGGCTGGTCATACCAGGCCCAGTGCCTGTTATGTGAACCTCGTGTTGTCTCAACATTCTCGTTGTACTTCAAACTGTCCGTGCTAGTATAGGTCACTGACATCTAGTCCGTTCCGGGCAGTGTCCCGTGAACGGTGGTCCCCTTGTATTACCCGGTCTGGTCCTATCGTTACTCTGTCTAATACATGATAGTGTCCCTTACTATGTCCTGTCTCCACTTCATCTACTGTCTTGTAGATGTCCTGTCTTATGATCCTCTGGTGTCCTGACTTATGTCCTGTCTTATGACCCTCTGCTGTCCTGACCCATGTCCTGTCTATACTCTACTGACTCTACTCTAGATGTCCTTATCTATATCTTCTATGTCGTTATCTTAGTTGTCCTAACTCTGTTCTGTCCCTTGTCCTCTATATATGTCCTGTAGCTACCCCTCAACACCCTGACAGTACAGAATGAGTTAAAACTGTCCAACTGTGGCTTTGTGGTACAGAATGAAACTGTCCAACTGTGGCTTTGTGGTACAGAATGAGTTAACTGTCCAACTGTGGCTTTGTAGTATGGAATGAGTTAAAACTGTCCAACTAGCTTCGTGGTACAGAATGTCCAACTGTAGCTTTGTAGTACAGAATGAGTTAACTGTCCAACTGTGGCTTTAACCAGACTCCTTTGACAAACATGTTGACCAATTAAAAATATGGTCAGTTAGCATACATACCCTATATTTGTTAGACTACAATGGGCACAGGAAATATCTTGTGACCTAAAAGTGACCAGTGTGATACTGACCACAGTTCTCACTGAGAGCCGATTGGTCTAGAAAAACTAAAGGCTAGCACCGGATGTCCAATGGGTCTTAAGGTATGTTAAAGGGTCCTGACTTTACTTTTAGAGAGACTAACCACTTTTGAGACTGTACATATTACAATGAGGTTGGCTCTGTTAACACAAGGAAGTTGGCTCTATTAACACAAGGAAGTTAGTATGGCTGTATGGATAAGAGCAATTGCTCTTAAACTTCCGGTGTGCTGATGCCGAGGTTGTGGGTTCAACCCCTACCACTGGTCAGTTGGGCTAACATGTTGACTTTACGTTCTTGACTTGGGGTGGATTGGCCAGATGGCGAGGGACACTGGTAATAGGGAAAATTAATCCATACGCAAAAATCAGTCCAGTGCACTGGTAGTAGCAGCAAGTGTATTGACTAGGTTTACGTTCAGAGCAAGCAAACGCATAAAAAATAAAAATAAAATAAAAACAAGGAAATGAATATATAGACAGAACTTTGGTTGTTATCCTCAGATCTTTCGATGTCCAAATGTGAAGCACCTAAGCCTTAAGTGCAACAGCCTGGAGTACATTCCGTGTGATATTGGTCGAATGGCTAGCCTGGAGTACCTGGCGCTGACCAACAACAAACTGTCCGTCTGGTCACTACCTTTTACGTTAACATTTCTCAAACAACTACGAGTATTATACCTGGGTAAGCATGGCGTTTTACCTGTATTCTACCGGGCCCAGTAGGAAAACAAAGAATATTAACACTGTAACCTATCATGTATGTCATAAAGTGATTAAGGAGGTTTGGCGTGCGACTGGCTCCTAGCAAAATCCTACCAACACGAACATGTCAATAAAGGGCTTTGCATGAGTTGGTTGTCAGCCATTGCTCTAATACAAGATGAAAGGTAGTAGTAGTATTGGTCTTCTTTTTTTTGTTTCTGTTTATTATTGAATTTGGCAGCTAGTTGCTTTAGCTAATTATAGCTGAACAGTTCCATTCTTAGGTGTTTGTTAGCCGGGCCTACAAAGGTTTGTTATTGAATCTGACAGCTAGTTGCTTTAGCTACTTATAGCTGCCCAGTAAGATTCTTAGGTGCCTACTGTGTAGTAGGCCCGACCAAGAACCGGTCTTATCAGGGCCAGCATAAGACAGAAAGTAAACAACCAGATAGCACAAAATAACTTTATCCGACGAACAGAGCGGAACCAATAAAACCAGTTTGAATTAGGACTAACAGTCCACGCAACCACGGCCCTCAATAACGACCGACCAAATTTAGAATTTTTTGTTTGAGAATTGGAATTGGAATTCTTAGGTGCCTGTTAGCAGGGCCTACAAAAGTTTGTTATTGTTGAATCTGACAGCTAGTTGCTTTAGTTATTTATAGCTGAACAGTAACAATCCTTAGGTGCTTGCAGGGCCTACAAAGATTTATTAATGAATCTGATAGCTTTAGCTACTTATAGCTGCCCAGTACCATTCTTAAGTGCTTATTAGCAGGGCCTACAAAGGTTTGTTATTGAATCCGACAGCTAGTTGCTTTAGCTACTTATAGCTGCCCAGAACCTTTCTTTTGTGCTTGTTAGCATTGCCTACAAAGGTAGCAAAGAATAACAACACTGTAACCTACCTTGCATGTCTTAAGAAGCAACTGAGGAGGGATTGGTACTGAGACTGGCTACTGTAATCCAATAGAGAACTTTAGCTACAAAAAACGACAACTAAGAACTTTCCATTATTTGGTTGAGGGATCATACTCTCTATTGGGAGATGAAAGGGCCGTAGGAATGTCGTGTTTGGTTTTTTTATTGCTGCTTTTATTGTTTTCATCTTCTTTTTGTTGTGATCTTAATGGTGGTAGATTTGTTTTCTTTTATTGGTGAAAGCAGATGCATTCCTCGTACCCCATTTTGAATTGGGGGCGGCCTGGAAGAAAAGGTCAATTTAAAAAAATGTCTCAATGCAAATTCAATCTCAGGATCACCGAGTCAGCAGGTGGCACTTGATGATGATAATGAAAAAATGTTCTCAGATGTGTGTCTCATTGCTTACCTTCTGTGCATGCTAATGAGTGTCTATAAACAATGTTTACAGATAACAACTTGCTAGATGCACTTCCTGGTTTCCTGTTGTCACTGCCAGCTTTGGAAACAGTTCATCGCCATGGAAACCACAACTACTTCAAGTCAACGTTCATGTGGTACCATACTGATGTCAACCTGCGTATTATTCCTGCCTCAGGTGAAACACAGGTAAAATGTGTGATACTTAGTTTTGTTATTTCTGTAGCCCTTCCTGGTCTTTACAAGTAGTGGAGACGATAATTGTCAGTCCACTATCTCAGAATCAGGGGAAGTTTGCCATTCTTTCCTCTTATTTTACTTTGTCTGGCGTCACGAATCATACCAGGTATGCTAGTTTTTCGGTGGATATTACACCTCTGATCATCATCTCTGCTTTAGTTTTATAGATCATTGTGCTACGTTGGTCTACTCCATAGATCATTAGAATACATTTATCTACTCTATAGTTTAGTCGTTTAGTTTAGTCATTTAGTTTAGTCGATGGATCAACATCACGGCACACGGGTGTAACCCATAAGTGCTCCGTTCTCCTCCTAACTCAAACTGGAGTTTGGAGAAACTCAGCTCAGTGCACAAACTCCGTAGCACCGGCGAGGATTCTGAAATACTTTGGGTAGATTTTTAACTCTAAATTTTGCCCGGGCAGCGCCGTTAGGCTACTCTTTTTTGATTTCCAACTGCCAAGGTATTTTTTACATGTGCAACAATGCACACGGGCATCCGATCTCACTTCCCAGAGACCAGGGGAGATTTTATTACTAGAAGTCCATGTGAAATAAATCCCGGTCCTCACCGGGGCTTGAACCCTGGGACCTCCAGCACTTGAGGCGGACACCATACCTCGAGACCACGCAGTCTCCCCCCCCCCCCCCCCCCCCCCCCCCCCCCCCCCCCCCCCCGATCTACTCTATAGATCATTAGAATAAATTCATCTACTCTATAGATCATTAGGGTACACAGATCTAGTCCATAGATCATTAGGGGGTACACTGATCTAGTCAATAGATCATAATGACCTTTATCTACTTTACAGATATAAGTATGCTCTATCTACTCTATAGATCATAAATATACATGCATGTACTTTATAGATCATTAGAATATATTTATGGGACACAGAGGTGTTTCCAAGGCACCTGGGCCGGGTTATATACTGGCCAAGACCTATTGACGCGTCCTCGTCGAACGTCCTGGGTAAAGTCAGTAGGATCGCCAATTCCTCCGAAGTCGGAGAGTGTCTGCCTGTACGGCGAGGAACCACCACTCTGCACACCAATAAGCCAGACATGGGACAACAGATACTCATGCAAACCTCAGGTCCTATATGACATCACACTGATGTTGGACAACAGGATGCCTTCATCTGACATACAGGACTTCGCGTTGGAGCTCAAGCCAACGAACACAAGCAAGCAAGCAATAATATATTTATCTACTCTATAGGTCATTAGGATACATTGATCTACTCTATAGATCATTAGAATACATTGATCTACTCTATAGATAATTAGGATACATTGATCTAGCCTATAGATCATTAGGTTACATTGATTTACTCCATAGATCATTAGGATACATTGATTTACTCCATAGATCATTAGGATACATTGATCTACTCTATAGATAATTAGGATACATTTGTGTACTTTATAGTATATCATCTATCCTAATGATATATAGAGATCATTAGGATAGATTGATATACTTTATAGATCATTAGGATAGATTTATGTTCTTAGATACATTAGGATAGATTTATATACTTAGATACATTAGGATCATCATCAAGTGCCGTGCCGGCTGGCACAGGCGTTCATGGCTCTCCACAGATCTCGGTCCCTGGTGTTCTGGATCAACTCTGCTGATGATATTCCTCCATGCCACCGTCTCAATCCATCCAGCATCATTTCTCTTGGTCTGCCTCTGCCTCTTATCCCCTCAATCTTTCCAGTTGTTGTGATGTTCTCCAATGCCTCTCTTCTCATCACATGACCAAAGAAAGATGTTTGTCTCTTTCTTATTGTTGTATATAATGTTCTAGTTTCATTAGCCTCTTTCAGGCAATCGTTGTTAGTTACTCTGGCAGTCCAAGGAATTCGCAACATTCGTCTTAAAAACCACATCTCTGTTGCTTCTAAGTTCTTCCTAATTTGTTCATTTACATTCCAAGATTCGCTGCCATACAGCAAAACTGGTTCTATATAGCATTTTAGCACTCTCTTTCTTACATTCATTGATAGCGACTTATTGCATAAGGTACTCTTCATTTTCTGAAATGCTGTCTTTGCCTGCCCTATTCTGCTCTTAATCTCTTTTGTACATCTTCCATCTGATGTTATAAGTGCCTCTAGGTATTTAAAATTATCCACTTGGTTGAGAATTTCCCCTTCTATATCTATGTCACATTTTGGTGTCCCCATTTTCTTTGATATCACCATTGTTACTGTTTTCTTGATATTCAAGGACAGTCCTTTCTGTGCACTCTCTGTTACTACACTGTCCAACAGCATTAGGATACATTTATATATTTTGTAGGAAATTGACACAGATATACATACTTATTGTAGAACGTTAGGATAGATTTATATACTTTTGTAGAACATTAGGTTTGATCATGGGGTGGTAGATAGGGCATATGTCCTTCTTGGGCAAGTATTTGAAACTTGGAACGTTATAATTCCTTCAGCAGTTGGGCATCGGAAAGGGCAGGCCGAAAAGCTGCTAATGCAAGAGGTACAAATTAAAAAAAACTGCCCACAGAAAGAAAACAAATTTACATTATTTTTTTTCTGCTATACACAGCTGTAGGTTTTATGGCATTCTGTACCATTGCCTGGGCATTTTGGCCATATAAAGAGGCAGTTACTTGTTAAGGGGGTGCTGGAGGAACAAATGGGGTGGATGTATGCAGGATGTTACATGTGGGTGGACAACATCAAGAGATGTGAGATCCTCACCAGTGCTATGAATTTTGTGCACTGGACTGAGATTCTCCTTGTGTGATTTATAGGAGGCTATGAAAATGATCCTTTACAAACCAAACTATAAATCATTTACAGACCAAACGAGCAAATTATAGATCATTACAAACTCTATAGATCATTTACAAACCAAACAAACAAATAAACTATAGATAATTACAAACCAAACTGTAGATCATTTACAAAGCAAACAAACCAACTGTATAAATCATTTACAAACCAAACTCTATAGATCCTTTTGATGAAAGAGCATAATTTATAAACTGTTAGATTTATATGGTTCATTGATAATTAGAATAATGAATAATTAGTTGTGGTGGTGTTTTTGGCATATCCCTGAAAAGAGTATATTCTTTATTCCCAGGCATATTGGAAGCATGAAAGTCTTCAGTTCTGGGCAGCGAAGGCCATCATAGGGTCCAAGCAGGATTTTCTTCAAGACGTGAACATCAACCCTGTCCTCAAAGACTACATCTCTGACATTTATCATCTGTTCACCATTTGTCACCACTGCAAAAATGCTTGCTTGTCAAATACACTAGGTGAGGCATGAGTAATTTGTAGTAGAGGCAAAGATTGTCTTCTTCTGCGTTCATCCTGAGTTTTTTGTGTGGATGTGATTGCGTTGTGCATGTTTAAAGCAGAGCTGCGTTCTTGCGCCGTTAGGCTGACACATCTGACTTCTGCAGGCATTTGTTGACCGGGTTAATCTTCCTGGCGGGCAAAGATTGTGTTACTGGAGATGGTGTTACTAAGAGATGGCGTTGCTGGAGATTGTGTTACTGAGACTTGTGGGGGAAGCAAGGAATAGGAACACTTAACCTATGGTGCACTCGTGAATGACTGGCTCTGTGGAGAAGAGGGTTATGAATGTTATTGGCATTGCTGTATACCGTGTTCAAAACACAGCTGTGAGCGATTTGGAAGCAGATTACTTTGCGCTGGTTTTCATACAATGGTATGAGTGCTGGTCGTTCAGAAAGCAATGGAAAACAACTGAACTCAAATTTGCAGAGAAATCGCAGCCAGCCAGAAATTTCCGGGGTTGACTGTAATGTTCTGTTAAGCATATGCAACTAACTTTAACCGTCCCTTCATGTCATAAGAGGCAGTTGAGGAGGGTTGGAGTTAGACTGGCTTCCTCTTTTCATAGGAGACATCTAACCAAATGTAGGTTTTCCAGAAAGAATAATAATTCAGCCCGGCTACAAGAGGCTGCCAAGGATTGGAGGTTAGTGGCAGGAGATGAGGCCCTATCCGAAGGATTAGGGATTGGGGTATCCTGGTATGAGATGGTTGATGGACTAATCTAGAGGCGTAAGAAGCAGATGTAATAATTCCATGATGGGCCCTGTTATCGGGTGTAAAGTGATAGGCCTTTACATCATCAAGTGCCTTCGCCAGCTGGCATGGACAATCATGCTTCTTGATAAATTGCAGTCTACGATGGCATAGATTATTTCATGTGTCGACATCCTTCCGTGCCATGACACTAAACACTTCATATGTTGACTCCCTTCCGTGCCATGACACTAAACACTTCATATGTTGACTCCCTTCCATGCCATGACACTAAACACTTCATATGTTGACTCCCTTCCATGCCATGACACTAAACACTTCATATGTTGACTCCCTTCCATGCCATGACACTAAACACTTCATATGTTGACTCCCTTCCATGCCATGACACTAAGCACTTCATATGTTGACTCCCTTCCGTGCCATGATTCTAAACACTTCATATGTTGACTCCCTTCCATGCCATTACACTAAACACTTATGTTGACTCCCTTCCATGCCATGACACTAAACACTTCATATGTTGACTCCCTTCCATGCCATGACACTAAACACTTCATATGTTGACTCCCTTCCATGCCATGACACTAAACACTTCATATGTTGACTCCCTTCCGTGTCATGACACTAAACACTTCATATGTTGACTCCCTTCCGTGCCATGACACTAAACACTTCATATGTTGACTCCCTTCCATGCCATGACACTAAACACTTCATACGTTGACTCCCTTCTGTGCCATGACACTAAACACTTCGTATGTTGACTCCCTTCCGTGCCATGACACTAAACACTTATGTTGACTCCCTTCCATGCCATGACACTAAACACTTCATATGTTGACTCCCTTCTGTGCCATGACACTAAACACTTCATATGTTGACTCCCTTCCATGCCATGACACTAAACACTTCATATGTTGACTCCCTTCCATGCCATGACACTAAACACTTCATATGTTGACTCCCTTCCGTGCCATGACCTAAACACTTCATATGTTGACTCCCTTCTGTGCCATGACACTAAACACTTCGTATGTTGACTCCCTTCCATGCCATGACACTAAACACTTCATATGTTGAGTCCCTTCCGTGCCATGACACTAAATACTTCATATGTTGACTCCCTTCCGTGTCATGACGCTAAACACTTCATATGTTGACTCCCTCCATGCCATAACACTAAACACTTATGTTGACTCCCTTCCGTGCCATGACACTAGGCATGGATCGCTTCATGTGTTGACAGAAATGACTGCCTGCCTCTTTCTGATGTTTGTGATACGCTGTCTTTTGTGTCTTAGCCTCCCTCAAAATGTCCAGATTGCTAATTTTGGCTGTCCAATGAATTTTCAGCATTCTTCTATAAAATTACATCTCCAAAGGCTTCTAGGGATTTTTTCCCCTTTGTTTACTAATTGTCCTGGATTCACAACCGTGTGTTCAAACTGCTTTTATGTAACCAGCAAGAACTCTCCAATGACAAGGATTTATATTTGACTAAAGAATAATCAGATAAAATGGCCAGGTCTATTTTGACTGTCTGGCATGCCCCCACAAGTTTGTGATGCCCAAATACTGGAGTTGTGATTGAGTAGTGGTTATTGACTTTTCTTATAAACACTGGTTCTGGGTTTGTTTCTATGTTATGGCAGGCTCAGATTTTTGTCTGGAAAGTACAAATCAGGGGTCAACATAGGATTGTGAAAGGGGTATTGGATAATTTAAAAACATCTGGAACAGTGAGGGATGGAATTGGTCACCTGACCTTATGGCATGGTTTGCACAGGTGTGGTCCTAACACTTTATATTCCTTGCAGTATTATTTTCCATGCAATAACCATTAGCCATTGTATGAGAGTGAGGAGGAGGGAGACAGGAGAGGGAGGGAGATAAAGAGAAGGGGAGAGATGGATTGGGAGGGAGGGAAGAGAGGTAGCTGACTAGGGAAGAAGAGAGGTAGCTAGCTAGGGAAGAAGAGAGGTAGCTAGCTAGGGAAGAAGAGAGGTTGCTAGGGAAGCAGGGAGGGAGGAGGGCCGGGAGGGAGGGAGAGGTAGCTAGGGGAAATAATGCTGTTCTCTGGCTATATAGAGGAAAATGGTCCCCACAGTGGGCAAGTGGCCTTAATGTTATCTAGTCAGAGAAGGCATTACTAAAGTGGAAAGCAGTGAATTCTGGAATATTTAAAACCACGACAAAAAACATGAATGTGATCCAGTGTTATGCACTGGCAGAGAAGGACAAATCAGTTTAGAAGAAATTTAACTTGAAACTTAAAAGTACTATAGATAATCTAAGAAATGTCAATATCAACATTTTGATGAGACTGTATGCCAAGATAGGATCAGATAACACTGGTTATGAAGAGATCATGGGAAAGCACGGACTAGGGGTAATGAATGAAAATGGAGAATTATTTATCAGGTTTTGAGCAGTGAATAAGTATGTCATTGTGGGGAAAGTGGCATTAGTCAGCTTTCAAAAGCACATTCACAAGTGACAGAGTGAATGCTGGGTTAGAAAGAGAAGTAAAATAGGTACAACTAGGTGTAACACACTGCTCTTTAAAGAAAAATGAAGAAGGTATACATACTTATGCATTTTTATATATTGCATTTCATTTTCCAGGGTTCAAAGTAATCACCTTCAAGAATCCTTACCTGGGAAACACCTGTGTGCCCTTCCAACACTGGGCTTGCTCACTGGATTGTGCAAGGTTAGTAGAAATCCCAGCCAGAATGGAGCAGATCTCCGCTGCCCGCGAACAAGACTTACAGTACGAAAATTACGTTAAAGAGTGCATCAGAAGGTTTTCTTCTAATCGTGGCTCACGCAGCATGCTGTCCTGTATGGCAAAGTCACCAAATTATTCCGAAAGAAAAGGGGGTGAAAATGTGCGTCTGCTGGGAAAATTGAGCAGAGAGAATTGTGATAATGGCAGATTTCCCAGGAGGCATCATGAAAGAAAAAGAACGAAAAGACTTGTTCCTGAAGATTCTGTGAACACAAATTGTGGATGTGTGCTTTCGTGAGGTCTGGATTGTATATTATGACTTAACGGACAGGATGGGATGTTACCACAGAATCTCAGTGAAGTTGTGTTGGTTAATCATATCTGTGCGTTTGATTTATACAATGAGAACTCCACTTGTTTTCTTTGTATTTCAACAAATCTAGAATTGAGCGATATATGACTTTTACGATGTTCACTTTTATTGTATTTTTTTAAAGAGATGAGAAAATTGTAATTACTTGGTATCCATAATTTATTGTTGCTTACAAATTTTATTTGTCTGTTTATTAATCTGTTTGTTACTTTTTTAAAATACTTATTTTGCTCACTTAATTGCTTAGTTTTGAATTCATCAGGTATTTTGCTAACTTGTTTCATTAATTGGACTTGTTAATTTCATCAAATGTTTCACATTTTGCTCACAAGATTGTTTTATTGATTGCATATTCGTTAATTTTATCAAAGATGTCACACGAAGAGGCATCATTGTATAGTAACTTAATTTTTCTTAGCTGACTAATCAAAATATTAACATTTTATTGTTTTAATTGCTTCAGTAATGATTCTTAAACTGTTAATTCAGATTCTTCAGAAGTAGCACACTATGCTACACAAATGCTTAGTACAAAATTGTCACAATTTTTGTTAGGTGCAGATGTTACAATTTTTTGTTGGATACAGTCACAAATTTTGTTGGACATGGAATTGTCAAAATTTTTGGTAGACACAGAAATGTCATGATTTCTTTTGTTGGTCACAGATGTCACAATTTTTTGTTGGTCACAAATGTCACAATATTTTTTATTAGACACAGAAATGTCACAATTTTTGTTAGAAATCTTATAATTTTTGTTAGACGTAAAAATGTCTAAATAGAAAATGTCTTAATGTTTATTATACACGAATGTCACAATTTTTAAAGCTATATCAGCCTGTTAAAACAAATGTATTCCGCTAATTTGATTGCTTGGTTTGATAAGATAGTTAAAACAAAACGAGGCATGTACAATTACTTTGTTACATTAGGAAACCAAGTCATTACAGTAGTTCTTTGATAAAAGTTAGTTATACAAAACCATGCCCTTACAATCACGTTGTTACTAAAAAGATAGCTATTCAAAACAATGCCATTACGATCACTTTGTTAGATAAAAGTTAGTTAAAAGATAATTATACAAAATGGGCCATTCAATCACTTTGCTACACAAAAGTGGTTATACAAAACCATGTCATTAGTTTCTTAGTTAGGTAAAATAGTTATTCAAAACGGTGCCTTTACAATCACTTTGTTAGATAAAAGTTAGTTGTACAAAACGGTGCCATTACAATCACTTTGTTAGATAAAAGTTAGTTATTCAAAACCATGCCATTACAATCACTTTAGTAGATAAAAGTTAGTTATACAAAACCATGCCATTACAATCACTTTAGTAGATAAAAGTTAGTTATACAAAACCATGCTATTACAATCACTTTAGTAGATAAAAGTTAGTTATTACAAACCATGCCATTACAATCACTTTAGTAGATAAAAGTTAGTTATACAAAACCATGCCATTACAATCACTTTAGTAGATAAAAGTTAGTTACACAAAACCATGCCATTACAATCACTTTAGTAGATAAAAGTTAGTTATACAAAACCGTGCCATTACAATCACTTTAGTAGATAAAAGTTAGTTATTAAAAACCATGCCATTACAATCACTTTAGTAGATAAAAGTTAGTTATACAAAACCATGCCATTACAATCACTTTAGTAGATAAAAGTTAGTTATACAAAACCATGCCATTACAATCACTTTAGTAGATAAAAGTTAGTTATACAAAACCATGCCATTACAATCACTTTGTTAGATAAAAGTTAGTTATACAAAACCATGCCATTACAATCACTTTAGTAGATAAGTTAGTTATTCAAAACCATGCCATTACAATCACTTTGTTAGATTAAAGTTAGTTATACAAAACCATGCCATTACAATCACTTTGTTAGATAAAAGTTAGTTATTCAAAACAATGCCATTACAATCACTTTGTTAGATTAAAGTTAGTTATACAAAACCATGCCATTACAATCACTTTAGTAGATAAAAGTTAGTTATACAAAACCATGCCATTACAATCACTTTTTTAGATAAAGTTATTTAAAACCATGCCATTACAATCACTGTTTTAGATCAAGTTAATTATTCAAAACCATGCCATTACAATCACTTTGTTAGATAAGATACTTGTACAAAACCAGTGCCAGTGTTTGAGGTGAATGGGTAGAGAATAATGTCTGCATACCACCTTTGAAATCAGTTGCAGGTGATTTGGAAGCGAGTGCCTTGTCTTCATTTCTTACAGTGGTATGAGTGACAGTGGCAAACTACTGGACGTAAAATTGCCTGGTAAATCACAAATTGTTAAAATGCTGGTGTTGATTGCCACATCCTGGTCATGACAGGCAATTAACTTTTAAAATACAAAAAGCAAGTCTGTACAATTGGTTTGTTAAATAAGTTTATTTGAAACCAGGTCTTGCTTACTTAGATAATAGTTTATACAAAACTAGGGCAGTACAATTGCTTTGTTAGATAAGCCTATACAATATCCAGTCTGTACAGTTGGTTTGTTATACAAAACCAGGCCTATAGTGTTGTTAGAGAAAAGATAGATACAGTATCAGGTCTATATAGTTACTTTATTAGATAAGTTAGTTTATATTGAGCAAGGCTTGTACAATTGCTTTGTTAGATAATTTATTCAAAACCAGGCCTGAACAATTGCTTTGTTAGATAAAAGATAGGTTATCCAAAACCAGGCCTGTACAATTGCTTTGTTAAATAAAAGGTAGGTTATCTAAAACCAGGCTTGTACAATTGCTTTGTGAAAATAAAAGATAGGTTTTACCAAACCTGGCCTGTACAATTGCTTTGTTAGATAAGATAGGCTATACAAAACCAGGCCTGTACACTTGCTTTGTTAGATAAAAGTTTACACAATACCAGGTCTGCACAATTACTTTATTAGATAAGTTTATAGAATTTCAGGACTGCACAATTGCTTTGTTAGATAAGTTTATAGAATTTCAGGACTGCAAAATTGCTTTGTTAGATAAGTTTATAGAATATCAGGACTGCACAATTGCTTTGTTAGATAAGTTTATAGAATATCAGGTCTGCACAATTGCTTTGTTAGATAAGTTTATAGAATTTCAGGACTGCAAAATTGCTTTGTTAGATAAGTTTATAGAATATCAGGACTGCACAATTGCTTTGTTAAAGTTTATAGAATATCAGGTCTGCACAATTGCTTTGTTAGATAAGTTTATAGAATTTCAGGACTGCAAAATTGCTTTGTTAGATAAGTTTATAGAATTTCAGGACTGCAAAATTGCTTTGTTAGATAAGTTTATAGAATATCAGGACTGCACAATTGCTTTGTTAGATAAGTTTATAGAATATCAGGTCTGCACAATTGCTTTGTTAGATAAGTTTATAGAATATCAGGTCTGCACAATTGCTTTGTTAGATAAGTTTATACAATATCAGGTCTGTAAAATTACTTTGTTAGATAAGTTTATACAATATCAGGACTGCACAATTGCTTTGTTAGATAAGTTTATAGAATATCAGGTCTGCACAATTGCTTTGTTAGATAAGTTTATACAATATCAGGTCTGTAAAATTACTTTGTTAGATAAGTTTATACAATATCAGGACTGTACAATTACTTTGTTAGATAAGATTTTACAATATCAGGTCTGTACAATTACTTTGTTAGATAAGTTTATACAATATCAGGTCTGTACAATAATTGCTTTGTTAGATAAGTTTATTCAATATCAGGTCTATACAATTACTTTGTTAGATAAAAGATATTTTATTCTGAACAAGGCCTGTACAGTTGCTTTGTTACATACAAGATAGTCCACACAAAATTAGGTCTTTACAACTAGATAAACGATAGCTTGATACATCAGGATTGTGCACTGTAAGGTGGCTGATCACCTCACCCAGTAATCTTTTTTCATCTGTCAGCAAAACCCTTCAGATTCTGACCATCAGTAATCACATCATTGTTGTTTTGAGTTGGTTGACTGTAGGTGTCTGCAACTTTCTTTGTCCTGCACTCATGAACTCATACCAGTTTATTCCTTACCATTTCTTGTCATTCACCCACCTGTCATATTTGCATCCTGCATGCATCCACCCTACTTGTCCCTCCAACATCCTTCAAGTAACCATCTATTTAAATGGCCATAATACCTGGGCAATGGTACAGAATGCCACAAAGATCTTTCTCACTGTTCACAAATGAATGTAAAAATTTAACATGGGAATTTGACAAACTGAACACAAAATATGTATTTTCTATGAACAAAAAAAAAACGGGAAACACAACTAAAAAGTCATGCTCAACAGTAATAATGCACAAGTGTGAGCGAAGGATAAACAGGAATTACAGGAAAAGAAACAATTACAAGAATGTAGTTCCCCTGGCCAAGGGGTTAACGACATTGTTCGTAATCCCGGATATCCATGTGGGGAAAACAGCAGCTGCGAGATTTGGCAGCGGATCGTGCTGCGCTGGTAAGTTACGGGGGTATGTGAGCCGGTCATTCAAATGGCAATGGCAAACTATTCAACGTAAAACTTGCCTAGTACATCAACAGCAGCTGAAGAAATGCAGATGTTGACTGCAACGTCCTGTAAGGGATATGCAACATAAAAAAAAAAAGTGAATATAAAAAGACTTACTAGTTTACTGCTATATTTAACTGTTAAATGCTGTTCACAAGTTTAACTCTGTCATGATATTTTTCTTTGTTGCTGGCTTTGTCTCTTGCTTCAAGTTTTCTATCTGACATTTTGAGGGAGGCTAAGTCACAAAGATATCTTATCACAAATATCAGAAAGAAGTAGTCATGAATTTTATAACTACATTATGAAGACACAAACTGGAACATGTTGTGAAAACCGGAAAGGTTTTGTGGAGAGATAGAGACAGCGTGAGAAGATTCTTGAGTCTTGTGTCATGGCACGGAAGGGAGTCAACACGGAAGGGAGATGAGGTTATGTTGCGATGGTAAAGATGCATGCTCTTAAAACCCTCGTTGCTTTGTAATCTACTAAGTCAAAATACGTGATAGTTGTTTCATCCCTATTTCCCCAGCAAGTTTTTAATATTTTCCTAATTCATAGTCTACCAAGTAAAAATAACAGCTGTTTCTTTCCTATTTTTCCTCGTTTTAAATAAGGCTTTTCCTACTTTGCCATCCCAAGTCAAAATAATTGAAAGTTGTTTCTTCCCTATTCTAAGATGCTCTTCCTACTTTTTAGTCTACCAAGTCAAATTAAGTGAAAGCTGTTCCTACACTATTCCCTTAGGATGTTGTAAATATATTTTTCCTACTTCAGTCCCCCACGTCAATAAGAGAAAGCTGTTTCTTTCCTGTTTCCCCATCAGGTTGTTATTAAGCGACCCTTCGTAATCTACTAAGTCAAAATAAGTGATAGCTGTTTCATCCCTATTTCCCCAGCAAGATTTTTTTCCACCTACTTCATAGACTCCCAAGGAAAAATAACAGCTGTTTCTTCCCTATTTTCCCCGTTTTAAATAAGGCCCTTCCTACTCTGCCATCCCAAAGGAAATTAAGTGAAAGTTGTTTCTTCCCTATTCTATTCTATTTCTTATAAGAGGATCTTCCTACTTTGTAGTCTACCAAGTCAAAATAAGTGAAAGTTGACACGTCTGAAGTGGCAGAGCTAGGGTAAATTAACAACACAAAATGAAAACAGTTTGAGATGTGTCTTATCTTTCACTTTTTTGCAGGAAGTACGCACATGTTTTCATTTTGTGTTGCTATATCCTGCTCCAGCCGTTACGTCTCTTGTTTTAATGAACCACTGTTGTTGATTGTTCATGAATTTATTAACCCAGTTGATGGATATGTGCATTCCTGACTAGTTCTATATCCGTGTGCTTGCATTTCCATACAAGTTTGGTCATTGCTGTATTATGTTCATGCAGTCATTTATTTTGTCTTTTAACTTCTTCTTCTATGGTATATAGATACTTTAGTCTTGTTTCTATTGTCGTGTAATTACAACTCTTAGTTTCTATTGTCGTGTAATTGCAACTCGTGTTTCTGTTGTGTAATTACAACTTTTGTTTCTATTGTTGTATAATTACAACTCTTTGTTTCTATTGTTGCGTAATTATCATACTCTTTTTCTATTGTCGCATAATTATGCCTCTTGTTTCCATTGTTGCGTAATTACAACTCTTTTGTTTCTTTTGTTGCTTAATTACACCTCTTGTTTCTATTGTTGCGTAATTACAACTTTGTTTCTTTTGTTGCGTAATTACACCTCTTGTTTCTATTGTCGCGTAATTACACCTCTTTGTTTCTATTCTTGTGTAATTACACCTGTTGTTTCTATTGTTGCGTAATTAACCTCTTGTTTCTATTGTCGCGTAATTACACCTCTTTGTTTCTATTATTGTGTAATTACACCTCTTGTTTCTATTGTTGCGTAATTACAACTTTGTTTCTTTTGTTGCGTAATTACACCTCTTTTTTCTATTGTCGCGTAATTACACCTCTTTGTTTCTATTGTCATGTAATTACACCTCTTGTTTCTATTGTCGCGTAATTACACCTCTTGGTTCTATTGTCGCGTAATTACACCTCTTTGTTTCTATTGTTGCGCAATTACACCTCTTGTTTCTATTGTTGCGTAATTACACCTCTTTGTTTCTATTGTCGCGTAATTATACCTCTTGTTTCTATTGTTGCGTAATTACACCTCTTGTTTCTATTGTTGCGTAATTACACCTATTGTTTCTATTGTTGCATAATTACAACTCTTTGTTTCTATTGTTGCGTAATTACACCTCTTGTTTCTATTGTCGCATAATTACACCTCTTTGTTTCTATTCTTGTGTAATTACACCTCTTGTTTCTATTGTTGCGTAATTACACCTCTTGTTTCTATTGTTGGGTAATTACACCTCTTTGATTCTATTGTTGTGTAATTACACCTCTTGTTTCTATTGTTGCGTAATTACAACTTTGTTTCTTTTGTTGCATAATTACACCTCTTGTTTCTATTGTCGCGTAATTACATCTCTTTGTTTCTATTGTTGCGTAATTACACCTCTTTGTTTCTATTGTTGCGTAATTACACCTCTGTTTCTATTGTCGCGTAATTACACCTCTTTGTTTCTATTCTTGTGTAATTACACCTCTTGTTTCTATTGTCGCGTAATTATACCTCTTGTTTCTATTGTTGCGTAATTACACCTCTTGTTTCTATTGTTGCGTAATTACAACTCTTTGTTTCTATTGTTGCGTAATTACACCTCTTTGTTTCTATTGTTGCATAATTACACCTCTTTGTTTCTATTCTTGTGTAATTACACCTCTTGTTTCTATTGTCGCATAATTACACCTCTTGTTTCTATTGTTGCGTAACTACACCTATTGTTTCTATTGTTGCGTAATTACACCTCTTGTTTCTATTGTTGCGTAATTACACCTCTTGTTTCTATTGTCGCGTAATTATACCTCTTGTTTCTATTGTTGCATAATTACAACACTTAGCTTAAAGAGATTTAAAGGCAAGGATATTGGCTTTATGTCACCAGGTTTTATTTCATGTGGTTTGGTCCCTTTCTGCAGACCTGCCTCCTGAAAGTGTTGCACAGAGCATGAACTCCTTAGCTCCAGCGACACCCCCCCCCCCCCCCCCCCCCCCAAAGTCTCCAAGTAAATTGTTCTTGTGAACCGAATGGATGGAGCCCAGAATTGAACCCACAACCTTTGGACTGTGAGGCAGGCATCTTAACCAGTTCGCCACAGAGACCACCTAACTCCTGTCATTTGCCAAACTACGACCAGTGAGGCATTTTATAGGCGACTTGAACCTTGGTCTTCTGTGTCAGGTGAAGAAGATGCTACATCTTAGCCATGAAGGCATCGTGTATAATTCTGTTTCTCCTGTGTTTGTGCAGAAAAGGATATTGAATCCATTATTTCTACTTTCAGTGAAGCTGCCATGTTTGTACCTTTTGATGCCGATATCATTGGCTTTCTATGAGGAAAAAAGTCTAGAGAGTATTGTCGTTGACTGTATTCGACCCTGATACACTGCATGAAAAAACAGGAATGAACAAGCATGTGAAATAATAGATCAAGGGATAAAAGTCAGTTATTAATTTAAGATAGGATGGGATAAGAGTGGGGGGTAGTAGTTGCTGGTGTCTTTTAAATCAACAATAACCCATGGGACAATCGTTGCCATAGCAACACTGAAACAGTCTAGTTAATTCTAGTTGAACACTGATTGGTCTAGTGCCAGTGATGGAACAAGTAATAGAGATCAGATACAGAATGATCCAAGCAAAGGCAGAATTCCATCAGATGAACATTGTGTAACTGATCCCGGTTCATGGAAGCAAGAAAATGTTCTAGAATGTCACAAACCACTCATACTACTGTTTCATTGACTGATTTAAGAATTGACATATTTGGGCAAAACCATTGGTGCTCCTTTTCCCGCAGCAAATTTCGCAAGGTGCTGATTGGTTGTAGCCACATCGAAACTGCGTGACAATCACACTTCATGTGGTAATCAGTTTAAAAATATGGAGCTAGCAGCTTATACCAAAACAATTATTCTTTGAACTATAAATCTGAAATCGGTGTTATTAAAATTCTTCAAGGGTTTACTGTATATTTTATTTGAACATTTAAATGTCTTTTTTCCCTCACTTGTATCGTTTTATCACATGTACATTTTAAAGTGAAATTATTGTTACTTCGTGACCTGTGATCTTGTATCTTTTAGGTAACTGTGATCCTCTTATCTTCAGTCTCCTAGATCCTAAGTGTTTCCAATTTGCTATTTTGTTTCCAGTTTTAATTATTTGTTTACCTGGCACTCTCGAATAATCCAGTTGGGACACAATAGTGTACAAAACTTGTTTTTGTGTATAATTTTAAAATGTGTCTACCTGCATTTAAACACTTTCATAGGTGTCGATTGATTCTGATAGAAGCAGCAGAAAATAGAGATTATAGGACAGACTGGATAAACATTCATCTATACAAGGATTTGATCTTGTTGCCTGCAAATGACATGTCACTGTAGGAGCATATATTGCGCTGCATGACCAACTTCACACCCTTATAAATACCATACTTGGATTCGAACACCCTTATAATTACCATACTTGGATTCGAACGTCACCTCCAAGTGATGACAGTGTCTCGCTGTAGGGAAACATGTACTTCAACGCAAGGCCAAATTCACACCCTTATAATTACCATACTTGGATTCGAACATGTCACCTTCAAGTGATGACAGTGTCTCGCTAGGGACACATGTACTTCAATATATGGCCAACTCAACATTAAGATCACAGTACCTTTGAATTCATGTGCTGTTTTGATGGTCTCAAGGGTTCCCCAATTTGTATCCAAACCACCACTGCCCTGTGGAAGTTCTTGTTAGAACAAAGAGTAGGGCAACAAAGCGTGACAGAAAATGTAGACAGGCAGAACTCACAAGCTCGGCAGGATAATCTGTTTGTGGGGGGAGGAATTCAGAAATCTCAACCGTCAAAGTGGCATGGACTAAAAAGTGGACAGCTATGCACTGCAATGGATGCCATCTGTCTGTGGGAGGAGGAATTCAGAAATCTCAACCGTTGAAGTGGCAGACAGAGAGTGGACAACTACGCATTACAATAGATGCTATCTGTCTATGGGAGCAGGAATTCAGAAATTTCAACTGTTGAATTGGCATGGAATAGAAAGCAGACATCTACGCATTGCAATGGATAGTATCTAAGGAAGGAGGAATTAAGAAATTTCAAATGTCTAAGTGGCATGGACTAGAAAGCTTTGCACCATGCATAGATAGCAAACAATCGCAGGAAGAGGAATCATCTGTATTTAAGTCTGCACTGGATTTCATGTGATAATTCTGTTGTCCAGGGTCTCATCTGGAGTCCATGATTGACAGTTCTAGAGATGGTCTCATGGACTGCCTTAACCCTTTACAGGGCAGACGCTTGTCTGTTTTGTAGCCCAGAACGGGCAAGAAGAATTTTGAGGTTCGGTAAAATTTCGGGTTAATAAAATCATCACATAAAAGGTGTTAGTCAACCAATTTTACTTAAATAAATAACAAAATGAAGTTAAAAGTGTGCAGAGTATTTTACTCCGTGAATGTTCCCGGTAATCCACACATGAACACAAATATTTACAAAATACAACATATTGTTTGTGATTGTCAGTCATTTATATGGCAATTTACAAACACATTCTCAGAATCAGAATAACTTTCTTTAAAGTCCGACTCACTACTGCTAATGCAAAGTAACGCTGATCACTGATATCTAGCCTTGATTCAGTCAAATTCGTGCACTTAAATTGAACCCAGCGAAATCTCCACTATGATTTGAAGAATCGTCGAAATCCATTTGGAAAAACTAAGCGTAAAAACCCCGAAAACTAAAAAAAAAATCCATTCAAATTCATAGTACATGCTTGCAAATGGTTGCCACGTTGTCAAGCTATCAGTGAAATCGAAAGTAGACAATTGGAAATCTCCGAAAACCATGAGATCGCGTTTTTACAATGCTAGTAGTACAGTGGTTCTCAACCGGTGGGGAATTCCCCCCAGGGGGAATTTTAGAGTTTCCAGGGGAGGATATGCGGGGAAAAAACCAACGTGTTTACAACCAAAGATCACATTAATACAAGAACCAGTTACTTGATATTGTTTTACCTTCTAAATTTTACGGTTCTGTACTTCTCGCTCTAATGAAATTTGTTTTATAACATAAGTAAATCACGTTTTATGTAGATGTCTAGACTTGTTCTAGTATGGGTTATTAAATTTAGCTTCCATTTTTATGTATACTGTGTAAGGGGGGGGGGATTTATAGAGGAAATTCGAAAGGGGGGGGGGGAGAAATGACTTTCTGAACATAAGGTAAAGGGGGCATAGGCCAAAAAAGGTTGAGAACCACTGTAGTAGTAGCTCGGACGCATTCAGACGGTTTGCCCGTTCCGGGGTAAAGACGCATTCGGACGATTTGCCTGGTAAAGGGTTAAAGTCTGCTTTTGAGTTTGGGAGTTTGATTAATTTTCACCACAAACAAAATGTCTGCTACTATATCTGTATATTTGAATATTGAGTATAAAATTCAGTTGACATTAGTGACAAACAAGAATGTACTACTGTATGGACAGAGTTGTTGTTGTGTGATATATAAATTAGAAGTCTTGTTCTAGTTACAGCTTATTTTGGGGTGAAGAGGAGCTTTGTAATGTGTACATTAATTTTGTTCTAGTTACAGCTTATTTTACATTGGTAGCTGTTTTATGTGTAAATTATCAATGTTTTCTAATTACAGCTTATTTTAAGATAGTTGTTTTGTGATGTGTAAATTAATATTGTTCTAGTCACAGCTTATTTTAAGATAAGTGTTTATGATGTATAAATTATAAATGTTTTCTAGTTACAGCTTATTTTAAGATAGAAGCTGTTTTTTTTTAACGATGTAAATTGATATTGTTTTGGTTAGAGTTTATTTCAGTTGAGAGGAGCTGTTTTGTAATGTTTAAATTATAAATTTTGTAATAGTTACAACTTATTTCAAATTATGGGAATAGCTGTTTCTGTATGTGTAAATTAGAAATCTTGTTCTAGTTAATGTCAAGTTGAAAAGATGAACTTTGTGATCTTATTCTAGTTAACCTTATTTTAAGATAGATGAGAGTTGTCTTATGATGTGTAAATTAGAAATGTTCTACTTACCATTTATTTTAGGATGAGGAGAGTTGTTTTGCGATGTGTAAATTAGAAATCTTGTTATAGTTTTATTTCAGAATGAAAATTGATTTGCAGTGTGTTGCAATAGTTAGTTTACTTTAAGATGAAAGGAGCTGTTTTGTGATGTGTAAATTAGAAATGTAAGAGCTGTTTTATGTGTAAACTATACATTGTTCTAATCACAGCTTATTTCAGGGTGAAGAAAGCTGTTTGTGATGTGTAAATTAAATGTTCTACTTAAAGCCAGGCCCCCCCCCCTTTCCTCCCCTAATGATGTGAGCTGTTTTATGTGTAAATTATAAATGTTGTTATAGTTGCAGCTGATTTCAGATGGGTTTTGTGATGTATAAATTAGAAATTGTGTTCTATTTAAAGCTTAATTCAGGGTGAATTAAGAGCTGTTTTTTTTGGGGTGTAAATTATAAATTTTGCTCTAGGTGAATTTCAGGGTGAAGAAGTTTGTTTTTGTGAAGTGTAAATTCCGTGGCCAAAGGCTTGCGAATGCGGTTCGTGGGCCGGGTACCAGGCGACCGATTTGTGCAGCAGACCGTGTCGCGTTGTTATAACGTGCTGGTATGGGAGCCGGTCATTCAGAAAGCAATGGCAAACTACTGAATGTAACACTTGCCTAGTACATCAACAGCAGCTGAAAAATACTGGTGTTGACTGCAACGTCCTGTAAGGGATACGCAACCAACCAAAAAAAAAAATCTTATTCTAGTTACAGCTTATTTTAGTGCGAGTGAAGGAGTTTTATGATGTGTAAATTGGAATTTGGATAAGGTACAGCATGTTTCAGGAAAAACTTCTCTTACAGATAATTTGTAATTTGATCATTTGTTTTGTAATGTGTAAATAGTAATGTAAGGAAAAGGAAAGATCAGTATTTAATGTGTAAATAATAATTTAAAGAAAAGAGGAAAGATCAGTTTTATGTGTAAATGATTTGTTAAAGAAATAGGAAATATCTACTTTGTAATGTGTCAATGGTAATTTAAGGAAAAGAAAAGAGCTGTATTGTGATGTGTTAATGGTAAATTTTTGCACTGAGTGGAGTATCTTTATGTAAATTGTTACTTAGGAAAAACAAAATGGAGCTATTTGTGTAAATTAGTTTTTCCCTAGTCGCAGATTATTATTGGAGGAAAGAAAGTGGTTTGTAATGTAAAAATTAGAATAGTTTATGATGTATAAAATTTTAATCTAATCACATAATTCCATGGAAATCTAAGAAATTATTTTGTAACATATAAATGATGATTGTAAAGGGAGAATTGTTTTTGTAATTGTTTTATAACATAATTGATGATTATAAAGGGGGAATTGTTTGTGTATTGTATAAATATGTTTTTCTAGTTGCAGTTTAATTCAGGGAAAATGAATGAAAGAACAGTATTTTTTCAAATGGTCAAAGGGAAAGTTTTGTTGTGTGCAGTGTGAATAGTTTTTTAGTTGCAGTTGAATTCAGGGGGAACGAACGAATGAGCATTATTTTCAAAGGGTCAAAGGGAAATAGTTTTGTGTGTGTGCAGTGCGAATAGTTTTTCTAGTTGCAGTTGAATTCAGGGGGAATTAACATTATTTTCAAAGGGTCAAAGGGAAATAATTTTTGTGTGTGCAGTGCGAATAGTTTTTCTAGTTGCAGTTGAATTCAGGGGGAATTAACATTATTTTTAATGGGTGAAAGGGAAATAGTTATTTTGTGTGTGCAGTGCGAAAAGTTTTTCTAGTTGCAGTTGAATTCAGGGGAAACGAACAAACATTTTTAAAGGATCAAAGGGAAATGTTTGTGTGTGTGTGTGTGTGCGCGTGCGCGTGCATGTGCGCGCGCGCGTGCGTGCAGATAGTTTTTCTAGTCGCAGTTTAATTCAGTGGCGAGGGAAGAAATTGTTTCTGCAGTGTAAATGGTTTTCTAAGTGCAATTTACTGCAGGGAGAAAGGCAGTTATTTAAAAAAAAGTTAGTTGCATGTTCTATACAGGATGTGGCGATTAACCCCAGCATTTGTTGGCTGATGGTGATTTGCCAGGCAATTTTTAATTCAGTAGGTTGCCATTGCTTTCTGAATGCCTGACACCTCATACAATTGAAATCAACGCAAAGTGATCTGCTTAAAATCACCCACAGCTGAGTTCTAACTCATGCCTCAGTATGTCAGGGAATTGTGAACAAGTTTCACTGTCACCTAAGCCACAGTACCAGTTCTGTTTGTGCTGTGTAAGGGAGGGGGGAATGTTTTCATATTTGCAGTTGAATTGGGTTTGATGATTGTAGGAGGGATGTTTTCATATTTGCAGTTTACTTCAGACGGTGGATTGGGTTTTATGAGTGTAGGGGGGATGTTTTCATATATGCAGTTTAATTCAGAAGGTGGATTGGGTTTTATGAGTGTAGGGGGATGTTATCATATATGCAGTTTAATTCATAAGGTGGATTGGATTTGATGAGTGTAGAGGGGTTGTTTTCATATTTGCAGTTTAATTCAGAAGGTGAATTGGGTTTGATGAGTGTAGGGGGGATGTTTTCATATTTGCAGTTTAATTCAAAAGTTGAATTGGGTTTGATGAGTGTAGGGGGGATGCTTTCATATTTGCAGCTTAATTCAGAAGGTGAATTGGGTTTGAGTGTCGGGGGGATGTTTTCATATTTGCACTTCAATTCAGAGGGTAAATTGGGTTTGATGAATGTAGGGGGGATGTTTTCATATTTGCAGTTTAATTCAGAAGGTGAATTGGGTTTGATGTGTGTAGGTGGGATGTTTTCATATTTGCAGTATAATTCAGAAAGTAAATTGGGTTTGATGAGTGTAAATGAAAGAAAATTGTTGCCCTAGTCGTAATGTTCTCAAACTTCCTGTGTCTTTCAATTAACTGAGACAAATCTCATGTGAAAGTTTTATGTAACATGCTGTATGGTTATTTGAGCAGTGTTATGTAACATGCAGTATGGTTATTTGAGCAGTGTTATGTAACATATGATGTATCGTTATTTGAGCAGTGTTATGTAACCTGCTGTATCGTTATTTGAGCAGTGTTATGTAACATATGCTGTATCGTTATTTGAGCAGTGTTATGTAACATATGCTGTATCGTTATTTGAGCAGTGTTGTCCTTGTTACTTGTACAACTATCTAGTCAATTCATGAGCTTTTGTTCAGTTAGTTTTCAAATTGGTTTTCAAGGATTTGTTTGGATCCACTCAAATTGAGTTATAATAATCAGGACATGTATTACACAGGACCTTGGCTGTACAGGACAAGGTCATACTCTATTTCTGGGTGAGAGAGGTGGATAACCTGGACGGAGGGAGGAGAAAAGAACTGTTTCATGTTAACAAGTTTCTGTGTTTTCTGAGTTGTATTTTCCAGGTCCTTAGTTCGCTGAAATCCATAATTTTATTCTTTTGAATTTTATTTTTCTTTGAGATTTTATTTCGTATTCTAATTTAAATTTTTTTGTTTAAAAATAATTATGACCAAATGCACATTATTGTTAAATAACAAAAGAATGTCCTTGAATGCCATGGCACGAGATGATAACTCTCTCTCTCCATTGCCTAATTTCTCCACTCGTTATTTAATTCTGTTGTTAACCTTTACTGTACTTCCATCAAGCTGTTTTTTGTTGTTGCGCTCACTCGCTTTGAACTCAAGCGTAGTCCATACACACTATTTTTATAGTAGTGATGGACTGAATTTTGCATGTGGTTTAGCTTTCCCTATTAAGTGCCCCTCGCCATCAGGCGAACCCACTCTGACATCAGAAAGCTCTTTACTATTTCATTTCCTTGTTTTTTTATAGTCATATGGTTATATGACTGCAATGTATGATTTGTTTCTTTATTAGCATTTATTTGTTAACTATTACTATACTCTACGTTATAACCTTATAATATGTAAGTTTAATTTGCGAGGCCACCTACTTACGTTAAATTGATTGGCTGGTCTTTTTCTATACAGGTAAGCGTTTTTTGTTATAACAGATTAATGTATCATGTTCATTTACAAATAATCATTGCATTGTGATATTTTAATAAATATCACCACCAGATATTCAATTAAAATATTTCACAATTCATTCGTTAGCCAGTGACTATGTTATGACCATATCTTTGTGATAACAAAGTTACCAAAGGAGAAGGCCATTACAAGAAGACATAAAGTAATGTACTGGTGTGTTTTGGTATCATAGGGAAAGATGTCCTCAAAAGTCCTCATTTACGAAGCCAAATGTCCTCCTCCTCTGAGTTAAAGAGGTGACAGTCTAGCTGTGTAGGTTGGGGCACTAGTGGATACATTTCGTAGTATGATGGTGGTCCCTAATTCCAATCGTCAATATCTTTATTGGTATTTGCTCAGCACAAGCAGGGAGTACAGGCGAATGAATAGATCTTGACAGACAAGAGACCATACGAAACACATAAGGTACAACACCAAAGGAGGGCATCCAACAAACAGAAGTAACATCTTTGAAAACAGAGCTGATCTACGACTTTGGTGATCATGTGAGATGGTGAAACATAACTGCCCATGCTTATCGACATGGCATATGAGGAAGTGCCTGCAGCTAATAATCTAGCAGACACATCAGTCTGAACAAGAGAACATTCAATTAAACTTTATTTCTCTCCCCCCCCCCCCCCCCCTGTATATTAACTCATATTTTGTTTCCTAAAGTAACTCACATATTGATTATGCTGCCATCTGTTGTTTTATTTCACCGTTTACCCGTGCAACTGAAATCTGTTACAAATAAACCTCTGTATAAGAATATGATTACTGTAGCATGCTTCTGTTAATACTGTTGTTTTTGTTTTATGTTGAGATATGTATTAGTTTTGATGCAGTTTTTATTCACATAATTTTATTTAAATGTTCACCTACAATTCACACACAGTACAGAAGTCACTGATGCTGTCAACTCAACATTACAGATGTTTAGAATATGGTGGATGAAGAAAGAAAAAAAATGTGTGTCATATCGATAAGCATTAGTCGGTCCTGTTTCGCCATCTCACGTGAACCGAGTCGTGGATCAGCTCTTTAGGTCTCGATTATACCATGTGGTAAAGCCATCCAGATATTTACTTCTCTGCCTTCTCTTGTTCTTTTCCTATCAATCTTGCCAGTTGTCACAAAATTTTCTAGTTTATTTATTCTCAATAAATGCCCAAAAATCGTGACTGTCTACATCTAATTTCTCTAAACAGTTTAATTTTCATTTCTTTCTTGTAGGACTTGCTCATTGGCATCTAAACTCAAGGCACCTCCTATCAGATGTTATGACTGTTCTGAGATTTTGTTTGTTTGTTTGCAAATCCTTTACAGGATATAGTTGTCAACATCAGCATCTTTCAGCTGATTGTTGATTTCTTGGCTCAGTAGTTTGCCATTTCTTTCTGAGTGGCCGGCTCACATACCCTATAAGTTACAGATGTGGAGCGAACTGCTACCAATTCTCACGCACGTCACGTTACTCTTATACTAGAGTATACAGGACTTCTGAGATAGTTGTACGAATTCACTTGTTTAAGAATATTCTATTTACCTTCCTTCCCTCTGCTAGCCTATGGAACACCCTTCGGTAAGGTGGAGTACCCATTTAGCCCCCCAATCAGGGTTACATGAAGCCATGGATGCAGTTACTGGATGGAGTTGAAGAGCAATCGACAGATAATTGTTGGTCCTGCAGAGAATTTATATTTGGAGGCAATGGTTAGTCATAGACCAGTATGGTTACTGCTAAGAAGGAAAACATTGGCAAACTACATTCTTTACAGATGGCTAGAAAATGCTTCGTCACTTTATAGAGAATCAGAGAAACTGTATAATCCATGGGAGCAGCCTTGACTTGTAGTGAAACAATTCTAGTGATTGTGTGAAACGTGATCACCCACATTTATCAGCATGGCAGGCACAAGATGATGCTTCATAGCATCTTGTCAGGTGCACACTGCAGAGTTAATATCATATAGAGTTGAGTTGAGCTAAGAACCAGCATCACTGCACTTAGGACTTTCTCATATGCGCTCCGTCTCCTCGTTCAACAGCCAGCGAAGAGTCATACTACTAATCATTCCCCCTGCTGATTGAAAGTTCTCCTTGTCTTCCCTCCGGTGTAAGATTCTTCCAGAAAGAAACCATGCAGAATTGTCTGTCAGTTGTAGGAACAATGCAGTATTGTCTGTCAGTTGTAGGAACAATGCAGAATTGTCTGTCAGTTGTAGGAACAATGCAGTATTGTCTGTGTTGTGTGGACCCTTCCAACTAACTAGCACAACAGGTAAGAAAAGGGCTTGCATCTCTTAACTCATGACTAAAGTACATGACGATCAGAAGCCCCCCTGCCGTGTTTGCTCCACGACGGAGTTTTTAATCACCATTTCCACGGAAACTGCCACAGAGCTCTCCATCCCTTCTCCAAGTTCAGCAACCGCAGGGATGTGCTGGACTGGCACTGGGATTTCACACGTGGATGTGCCCAGGTCATGATTCAAAACAGGACATAGACTAGTAGCATATACAAACCTACCCAGGTGTGAGGTTAGCATATACAAACTACCCAGGTGTGAGGTGTAGCATATACAAACCTACCCAGGTGTGAGGTGTAGCATATACAAACCTACCCAGGTGTGAGGTGTAGCATATACAAACCTACCCAGGTGTGAGGTGTAGCATATACAAACCTACCCAGGTGTGAGGTGTAGCATATACAAACCTACCCAGGTGTGAGGTGTAGCATATACAAACCTACCCAGGTGTGAGGTGTAGCATATACAAACCTACCCAGGTGTGAGGTGTAGCATATACAAACCTACCCAGGTGTGAGGTGTAGCATATACAAACCTACCCAGGTGTGAGGTGTAGCATATACAAACCTACCCAGGTGTGAGGTGTAGCATATACAAACCTACCCAGGTGTGAGGTGTAGCATATACAAACCTACCCAGGCTTGAGGTATTTCATTGTAATAAGGCTCCAACCCAATGTGTAGAGAACATACAATTTTGCATCCCGGCAGGGAATCATGATAGGTGGGATGTACTTACCACTGTACGCACGTCACTCAATTCAATGTAGAACTGTTTCTCATGTTCATTCCTACAGAATGTGCCCTTTTTGTTAGTTTCTCATGTTCATTTCAATCAGATTGTGCCCTTTTTGTACCATCAAGCTGTAGAAAATCTGATCTTATCTGGCCTTCATTAAAGAAATTCACCTGTATTCGGAAGACCCAGATTTCAGTCTTGGTTGTATGATCCATATTCAAGCCAGCTCTGTGATGTAGGGCTTACAAATGCAATTCGTTATCCCACATATCACGTTAGAAACACAGTTGCAGGCGATTTGGAAGCAGACTATCTTGCATTGGTTTCCATACAAAGGTATGAGTGCCTGTCATTCAGAAATCAATGGCAAACTACTGAATGTAACCTTGCCAAGAAATCACAAACAGCCAAAAAATGCTGGGGTTGCCCGCTATGTCCTGTAAAGGATGTGGAGCTAACTGCATACAAGCCGGCTCTGTGGTGAAGGGGATACACATGCAAATCCCACATACCATGTTGGAAACACAGCTGTTGGTGGTTTGGAAAGATATGCAACTAACTATACATACAAAATCCAATTAATAAATGTCTCCAATCCATGAAGTATCCAATACATACAGTATCTAATCCTACATTGGTATCCAATCCGTACATATGATATCCAATCCATACATAAGGTATCCAATCCATACCTATGGTATCCAATCCATACCTATGGTATTCAATCCATACATAAGGTATCCAATCCATGAAGTATCCAATCTATACATACAGTATCTAATCCTACAGTGGTATCCAATCCATACATATGGTATCCAATCCATATCTATAGTACCCAAGCCATACATGGTGTACCACACATAAAGTGCCCAACACACACATAGTGTCCAACCCATACAGTAGTGTAAAGTCAGTACGTGACTCTTGTACATGCATTGGGACATATTGGTAACATGGTCCTAGCCCATATTCTTATGGACCAATCAGCACTTGAGGGGTGAAGTCATCAATAACACACCGGCCACCTCAACTCTCAAAGACAGTTCCTGGTACCAGTTTTGGGCTGCATCAACCTGGGAACTAGGGTTGATTAAAACAAAATTCGTCTCCATCAACCTGGGAACTAGGGTTGATTAAAACAAAATTCGTCTCCATCAAACTGGGAGCTAGGGTTAATTAAAACAAAATTTGTCTCCATCAACCTGGGAACTAGGGTTGATTAAAACAAAATTCGTCTCCATCAACCTGGGAACTAGGGTTGATTAAAACAAAATTCGTCTCCATCAACCTGGGAGCTAGGGTTGATTAAAACAAAATTCGTCTCCATCAACCTGGGAACTAGGGTTGATTAAAACAAAATTCGTCTCCATCAACCTGGGAACTAGGGTTGATTAAAACAAAATTCGTCTCCATCAACCTGGGAGCTAGGGTTGATTAAAACAAAATTCGTCTCCATCAACCTGGGAACTAGGGTTGATTAAAACAAAATTCGTCTCCATCAACCTGGGAACTAGGGTTGATTAAAACAAAATTCGTCTCCATCAACCTGGGAGCTAGGGTTGATTAAAACAAAATTCGTCTCCAACAACCTGGGAACTAGGGTTGATTAAAACAAAATTCGTCTCCATCAACCTGGGAGCTAGGGTTGATTAAAACAAAATTCGTCTCCATCAACCTGGGAGCTAGGGTTGATTAAAACAAAATTCGTCTCCATCAACCTGGGAACTAGGGTTGATTAAAACAAAATTCGTCTCCATCAACCTGGGAACTAGGGTTGATTAAAACAAAATTCGTCTCTATCAACCTGGGAGCTAGGGTTGATTAAAACAAAATTCGTCTCCATCAACCTGGGAGCTAGGGTTGATTAAAACAAAATTCGTCTCCATCAACCTGGGAACTAGGGTTGATTAAAACAAAATTCGTCTCCATCAACCTGGGAGCTAGGGTTGATTAAAACAAAATTCGTCTCCATCAACCTGGGAGCTAGGGTTGATTAAAACAAAATTCGTCTCTATCAACCTGGGAGCTAGGGTTGATTAAAACAAAATTCGTCTCCATCAACCTGGGAACTAGGGTTGATTAAAACAAAATTCGTCTCCATCAACCTGGGAGCTAGGGTTGATTAAAACAAAATTTGTCTCTATCAACCTGGGAGCTAGATTTGATTAAAACAAAATTCGTCTCCATCAACCTGGGAGCTTGGGTTGATTAAAACAAAATTCTTCTCCATGCAAGATTTGAACTCATGAACACCGGGCCAGCATGCTAGTCACTGCACCAACCCAGCCCCCCATAATAAAAGTCTAGTAACAAATAATATAGGCTTAATAACAAAACCAAAGAGCAAGTCCTGCAGGAAAGAAAGCAAAGCTCTACTCTTAATCACACGGCTATACTCTAACCACATGCCCATGCTCTAACCACTTACCCATAAACCGATTAGATAAATTATACGTAGACACTCAAGATGTTTTGGGCATGTTATGAGAAGAAATGAACTGGAGAACTTGATGACAACACCAAGTTATAAAACACCTCTTGATGCGACTGAATGTTACTTGCTAGTGGCAATCAGAACACAGAACATTTAAATAAAACACAAATGAAAAGAAAAGCATACAAACTGGCTATATTATCACATTTTATTTTCGGTGGAACAGTGAATGAATATGAGCACAAATAAAATGCTGTATGTCTTTGTGATGGCCGATTTGTTGTCAATATTATCTACAGAATAAATTAAGCTGTGTGACGAGTATGATCATATGTACAGATCACCTTCTGCTGGCAACAGAAATCACGTGACACAGTAATCTTACACACCAAGTGATTGAGACCCAGAAATAAAACACTAAACTACAATAACCAGTTCAATGAAAATAATAGACCTGTAGATCAACAATGGAATACTAATGGGTTACATATTTTGTTTGCGGTGCTCACTAACTTTGAACTCAAGCGCGATCCATACACACTACTTCTAGTAGCATTGGGCTGAATTTTGTGTGTGGATGAGCTCTCCCTAATTACCAATGTCTCTCACCATCAGGCGACTTCAGAATGTACTTGTAATTTATGTCCCCAAGTCAAGGATGAAAAGTCAACATATTATTCTGACTGACTGATGCAGGTGTTGAACCCCCCTACCTCACCATCAACACACTGGATGTTTAAGAATGAGCAATTTTATCCGTTCAGCCATGCTGACCGTCAAGGGTTACTATAGAACACATATTTGTAAGTTAATTCTAGTAGAAATGTGAGGCCAGCAAGACTGCTAAAGGGGACATTACTCTAATTTTTTCCAACGTGATTTTGGTAGTGCTGGTTATAGTGAGCGTCGGTGATGAAGTTGGCAAGCCGTTCGCCTCATGCTTTGAAAGTCATATGCCTATTTTCAGTCATTCAGACCACAAGTGCAAGTATTTTTGAGAGAGAAATGTGACCACCGTTGGAGCTATGGAGTTCGTGCGATGTTCTTGACACGCAGCTTGTAACTTCGCGGAGAGGGACTGGGTGAGCTGGGGTAAAACACGGTGCAATTAAGTTGATCCTTTTAACCTTTCATCCTTGACTATACCAGTGTGTGACAATAATCCCATTGAGGTCAGGTAGATACGACAGTCCTGCCAAACTTACAGTAATGAACTTTAACAACAAAGGCATCAACCAACCTCCTTACACCAATAACTCTATGGGGATGTCAGCACCCTGAAAATAACAACTGCTTGTAATGAAGTCATTAATGAGGTCTAAATGTGATAGAGGAAGAAGATGTGATGTCTATCATAACCTTTCTGAATGAGAAATCAACATTGAAATCCCCACTACCGTGTGTAGGAAATGATCCCGCTACCTCGTCATCAGCATACTGGAAGTTTACAAGCAAAGGTAAAATTAAAAATTAAAAAAAACTTTGCACTGATTATTGACTTTATGCACAAGCTACCATTACTCATCAGCCATTAACTATCTATTAGATATGAAAATCCAACCAAAAAAAAAAAATCTGAACATAAGAATCTGTGAAAGACTAAAAAGATTGACAGAAAACCAGAGGGATGTTGAAGAAACATGGATACAACATAATCAAGGCAATACCTTCCCTGAGGCCATCAGGGAAACAAAGAACAGTGACATTGTAACCTGCCATGCATATCATAAGATGAGCCCAAGGAAGGCTGGCCTCAGACTGGATACCTCATCCCATAGAAAACATGAGCTGCAACATCCAAAGAACCATGGCCAAGTCTACAGAGGGCTTGGCTCCGTTGGGAGATGAAAGGCAGCAGCAGAAGAAGAATGCAACACACATGAACGTGGAACGCAAGCTTAAGCTCCCCTAGCCCAGTGCTTTATGGCGACGTCACCCACTTTGGGCTATACATTAGACAATAATTCACTCACTCATGAGCAACAGAAGATCCAGTATTTGGGGGATTATATTCCCGATGGTCGATCCTCATCAGAACATTTTCAAATTTTAAAAATTGACCTGAGCCCCCCAGGTCAACCCAGCTTACAATGTGTGTCAGGAAGTGTTGGGAAGTAAATGTGGCCGTCCAGATACCAACCTCATCACCCACCGAGTGCTGTTCTATACCAACATGGGTCTAGCTTTGTACACCCATTGTGCCTTAGGTGTGTAAAGGAGACCTCGACTTATTTACATTCCCAATCATTTGTAATGAGAGGCCAATATCTGTTACTAAATATTTTGTTCTTCGTGTATGTTACCATGGCCCCAAATGGGAAGAAAAGAATAGAACAGTAACACTAAACCTCTGTACATGTCGTAAATGAAGACTACCAAGAACTGATCTATGATTAAGCAATGCCATACAGAAAAAAAATTTAACAAAAAATAGACAGACTTCGTCAACATCTAACCAACCAAGACTGGCTTACGCAGCATGTGTGGTTGTGGAATATTTATTTCAACTGGAGTATCAAGGACAAAATATGAAAAAGAAGAAATATTTTGTTCTGTTTTTGTCTGGTTTATAACTTTAAAATATTCCTTTTTATAGCCAACAATGTAGCTTTGAGAGTACATGGGAATAACCGACCAACAGAATTGAACCATGTATCAAAATTTAGAGGCAGAAACATCTTGCACCAAACAAGGGAAATCACTCACATTAACGCACACAGAGTTAACCCTGCAAGGAAACCAGTACTGCATACAGTACCTTATGGTGGAGGAGGGGGTGGGGGTGGGGTAATGAGTTAAGACTACCAGGCTAGTGCAGCCAGCACAAACTGCAGGTTAACCCCCCCCCCCCCCCCCCCCCCCCCCCCCCCCACACACACACACACACTCACAAGAAAAACAAATCCATTACCTTAGCAAGGATTCAAAGTCGGGTCTCCCAAATTAGAGCCCGTAATGATGTTGATATAAAACCCTAATGGCTTCACCACAAAGTAGCATTCCAACTGGCATGGGCAACCAAGCTTCTCCACATCTCGTGATCTCCAAAAGAACATTTTAATTCTTGTGCTGTCAATTTCCCATGTCACATTAAAAGGCTAGCAAGAATATTTTCTCTCGCTGCCTATCTCTGTTTCTATTTAATTTTTAAATCTTTGAAAATCACTGTGGGGTAATTATGGTCAGAAATTCCAATAATTTATTGAGAACAGGCTTCACAGCACTTTAAGCACATCTATAGGTCACTGTTGGCAAAGAGTAACTGTAAAGAGTCCTAATACATATTAATGGAAAAGTAACAGTTTTAATAGTTACACAACCCTCATAATGCCTCCAATCCCACTGCTAATATATAATTATATATATATATAATATGTGCTGAATATGAAACAAATCCTTACTCACATAATGTGAATAATCACATAGACAAAATCTGGTATTCAAAAAAAAAAAAAAAAAGTTTCGCCACCATATACAAAATAAGTGTTGATCAGTACAATTCCCCCAATGTATGTATTTTTTTGTACAGTAAAGTCAAGGCAGACGTCACCGATTTCCTAAGACGTCCTTGAGAATGGCACTTTCTGTCGAACTCGATAAATTAGTAAAAGGTGTAAACAGTGGGGTCGATGTCGGCGAGTCGGGGGTCATGAGAATGTGGGATGATGGTGAATGTGGCCCTGCGGGCCTCCTGTGTGACGTGGCGTGGGGCGGTGAAGGGGTTGAATGTGGGCTTGTGACGATGCTGTGTCTCTGCTGCCATGGCTTCAGCCGGGAGTCGTACAGGGGATGGTGGCGGGGAGGACTCTTGCTCCAGGAACTTGACAAAAAGCTGCGAGAAAGACTGGAATAGAAAGAGAAAACAATTTAATCTTTTGAACAATACCAGTGACTATGTGTTTTAATTGTTTCAGCTAAAGTATTATTCATTTATTCACATCATAAGATATATAACTCTGCACTATGCTCCTGACAAGATGCAGCGAAATATGCCAGGCAATAAATCTTGCAACATATTGTTTGTGTCTTCTGTGTTTAATTAAAATTTATGTTTGTTTTTCTTTGAAAATGTATATACTATTCAACCCTTCTAGGGTTATACAGGGTGTTTGTAAAGTCTCACTACACTTTGTATGTAGGATAAATGTGAAATATGAAGTACACGATGTCATAAAAAAATGTGCTCGACAGTCCATAGTGAAGCAATATGCAGCGAATGGCTGCCGTCTGCTGGAGTAATCCCTTGCACTCCAAAGAGAATGGTGTTATCAACGGAAGAAAGAACAACAGTCAGTTGCAGAAGGTATTTTTCCAGCTTCCCCAAAATACCATTAGATCATAGCAGTAACTATTGTAACTAATTTAATGCATTTTTAGCAAATTTTTTGATGACGTCATGCACTTTATTATTCAGATTTGTGCTACATGCAAAGTGTAGTAAGACTACGAACACCCTGTACATAGTCAGAGTTACAAGGTCCAGGCTTTGTACAATGTTCTTGGCAACCGGCTCGTTGCTCTTCTGAGAGAGACTGAGTGTGTAAAACCAGATTCAATACAGTCGAACCCCTCATCTTTACGCTATGAACAGGGATATAGTGTCTATTGTTATTGCAAGTAATAGATTTCTGTATTGGTCTATTTTATGATCAGCACGTTTTAAAGGGAAGCTGAGTCGCAAAGACCACTTATCACAAACATCAGAAAGAGGCAGTCGTTGTTTTTTGACCACGTTATGAGAAGACAAAAACTAGAACATGTTGTGATAACTGGAAAGATTTGTGAAAAGAGAGTAGAGGAAGACAGTGTGAGAAGATTCTTGACAGTCTTGTGTCATGGCATGGAAGGGAGTTAACATACAAATTGATCCATGACGTCGGAGATCGTAATTTGTGGAGAGGCATGGTTGCCCATGCCAGCCGGCAAGGCGCTGGATGATGATGATTGGTTTATTCATGGTTTTGAGCAATTATGATATTCATAAAACACCAGCTACACGAGTTGAGTCAAGAACAAATATCACAACACTTAGGACATTCCCATATGTGCTCGGTCCTATCTACAGCAACCAGCGAAAAGTCCCAACACTAATGATACCAGTAGCCGTCTGATTATGTGTCCATCTGGCCTTTCCATGCAGGCCATATCCTCTGGTCACTCCTTTTGGTATAATTCCCTCCAGGTCATCATCATTTATCTGTTCCTGCACACTATTCCAAAAGGGCACTAATCACGTCTACCTTATCATGCACCACTACTCCCACCCAATGGGAGGGACAGACCCAGCCAATCTGTCCGTCTGCTTGTTTCCCACCACACCAGCATGTCCTGAGGAAAAGATCCAACAGATTCTCCTTCTTTGATTTTTAAATTTAAGCAGGCCATTTTACCCAACGCATTCGTGTCTTCACTCTTCTCAGCATGCTCTGTGAGCCCATTACAATCAAGACATGCGTATGCCGTTTGTCCTCCAGCCAGCGGAAAGTTGCAGTGACTGCCTACACCTCCATTCTCAGACTAGATACCAGAAAAATAACAATGTGTGGCGTACTCATTGAAATGTAACAATCCACTACTTGAAATGACAACATACACAATATATCCCAAAGATACGCCGTAAGGGTTGAACAAGATATTAAATAAAACCAAACAGAAAAAAAAATTATACACATATGCAATTGAGATTTAAAAAAAAAAAAAGGCGTATTGAGATCGAGTGGAGAAACAACAAAAAACTCATTATTTTATACCTCCACAGTCTCAGTCTTCTGGTACTACCATTTTCTGTTGCAGACACAGAGAGGAGAGATTGTGTGTGAGAGAGAGAGGAAAGTGAGAGAGAGGAGAGTGTGTGAGAGAGAGTGAGAAAGAGAAAGAGTAAGAGGCTGGTAGGTAGGTAGGTAGGTTGTAGTAAACCAGGATGCTGTAGTAAAACAGGATGTCGAAGTAAAACAGGAGACTGTATTAAAACAGGAGGTTGTAGTAAAACAATGACCAGGATTCTAATGTCAGTTAAACAAGGGTCAACCACATCACACCAGACTTTTATACCTGGTTTGCAGGACTTGACCTTGCAGGGGTAGTTGGTGTCGCTGGCGTCCTTCGAAACAGCCCAGACCACAGCCCGCCCTTCTTATGTGCAGCATCAATCTGACCAGAGATATGGTTAAGTTAGTTACAGGACGTTGCTGTCAACCCCAGCATTTGCTGACTGTGATTTTCTAAGCAATTTTACATTCAGTAGTTTGCCACGGCTTTCTGAATGACCAAAGCTTGTGAAAATGTGAAAATCAATGAAAGGCGGTCAGTTTCCTTTTGTGTGAGACATTTCATAGAATACTTCCTTTTGTGTGAGATATTTCATAGATTTTCTTTTGTATGATACATTTCATAGGATACTTCCTTTTATGTGAGATATTTCACAGACTTCCTTTTGTGACAGATATTTCAAAGAATACTTTATTTTGGGTGAGACATTTCATAGAAGACTTCCTTTTGTGCGAGTCATTTAATAGAAAACTTCCATTTGTATGTGAGTCATTTCATAGAAGATTTATTTTGTGTGAGACATTTCATAGAATACTTCCTTTTGTGACAGAATACTTTTGTTTTGTGTGAGGCATATTATAGAAGATCTCCTTTTGTGTGAGACATTTAATAAAAGACTTCCTTTTGTGTGAGACATTTAATAAATGACCTCCTTTAGTGTGAGAAATTTAATAAAAGACATCCCTTTGTGAGAGACATTTAATAAAAGAGGTCTTTTTTGTGTGGGACATTTCACAGACTTCTTTTGTGAGAGACATTTAATAAAAGACTTCTTTCTTGTGTGGGACATTTCACAGACTTCCTTTAGTATGAGACATTTCATGGAAGACTCTCCACCCTTTTCATGTGTAGCATCAGTCTGACCACAGATATAGTACATGTGCTACTTGTGATTATGGATCTCTGCGATCAAGTGTTCAAGTCTTCTGCCTTACACTCTGAGAGTCTGGGTTCATTCTTAGACTGTGTCATTCACACCACACATTTTTCTGGAGACGTCTCGAAGTCATTGCTGGAGCTCTGGAATTTGTGCTTTGTGTGTTACTCTCAATAGCATGTCATTGTGTGGAGAGAGACGGAGCCAGATTATGGTAAAACCTAGGGTAAAACAATTAGCTTTCCCTATTACCAACTGTTCCTCACCATCAAGTTCTGTACTTCTGTACTCTGACTTCAGAGGCACTTGTAATTTCCGTCCCCAAGTCAAGGACGAGAAGTCAGCATTTTAGTCATACTGACTGGTATAGAGGTTGAACCAATTACCTCAGCATTAGCACACCGGATGTTTAAGAATGAGCGCTGTTATCTGTTTGGCCTTGCTAACTTCAACATGGAAATTGGCTTGACAAGAAAACAATGACAAGTGAATGTTCCCTGCACAACTGTCATTTCTGGATTCCTTTGAAGCAATTTTACGGGAAATACATTTCTCAATCAAATTTAACTGGATACTTTTCAAGCTAGAGGCAGGAATTAAGCCTCTAAGATGGTCTGATCCCCTTCTGTTAAAAAAAAAGGATAAAAAAGATTTAAATGGCAAGGTGATAGACTTCATTGCACTGGGTTTGATCCCATATGGCTTAGGTCTCTTTCAGTACGGCGGCCTGCCAAAAGTATCATACAGAGCACAAACTCCGTAGCTCCAGCGATGCCCTCCCAGAAGTCTCAGAGACAACTGCATTCGTGAACTGAATGTCATAGCCCAGAATTGAACACACAACCTTCAGAACATTAGGCAGGCGGTGTAACCACTTCGCCACAGATGCTCCCCTTTAAATAAAGGATTAAACACTGAACAGGAATGGTGAACCTACCTTCTGGAAGTCCTCATCTGAGAAGCTGAGTATGTGGCCCATGAGATGTATGATCTCTGTCCGTTTGTCCTCGGGCGATAACATCCAGGTCATAACCATGTTGTGCATCAGGGTTCTAGGTCACGGAGATTGCAAACATGTCAAGGTTATCCAATGTATGGAAGTCAAAGGAAGTTAAACTTCCCACCAAACTTAGAATATTCACTTCTAACATTAAATCAGTCCTGCTGGATGGGTCAGAAACATGGAGACGGACTACAACGATTACTAATCAACTACACAAGTTAATTACTTAGTTAGTTGCATATACTTTACAGCAGTGGTTCTCTCAGTGGGGGAATTTTAGGGTTTCCAGGGGGGAATTAAAATGATCTCAAGATCGTGTTAATACAAGAACCGATTATTTGATATTGTTTTCCCCTCCATACTTTATGGTTCTGTACTTCTCGCCATTCTGAAATTCATTTTATAATATAAGAAGACCCGCAAATCACATTTTATGTAGACATCTAGACTTGTTCTAGTATGTGTTATTAAATTTAGCTTCCATTTTTACATATACTATGCCGGGGTGGGGTGGGGGAAAATTTATGGGGAGGAAAATATGAAAGGGGGGGGGGGGGGGGGGGGAAGAAACGACATTCTGAACATATGGTGACAAAAAAGGTTGAGAACCACTGCTTTAGAGGATGTAGCAGTCAATCCCAGTATTGTTTGGTTGTTTGTGATTCCTGGGTAAGTTTACATTGCTTTCTGAATGGCCGGAACCCATACCATTTCATAAAAAAAACCAACGTGAGGCAGTCTGCAGAATTACAAACTGCGTCCGTAACTCCTTCGCCATGGAGCCAGCAATTACTTAGTGCCTGTGCAATTACAGAATCGAAGGATTAAAATGATATGATAGAATCACAAATGTGGAACTCATGGAGAGAACTAGATAAATACTCTTGAACCAAGAGATGAAGAAAAGATACTGGTGCTGGATAGGATATACACTGAGAAAACCTGAGAATAGTATCACTAGAAAAGAATTTGTTTGGAATCCACAAGGCAAAAGAAATAGGAAGATAATGTACACTTCAGCTCAAGCTGTAAATTCTCTGATCTAGATACATCGATGTCCATGTGTTACCAGCCCCCAGAAAGGGAAACAAAGAACAGTGACAGCATATTCTACCATGCATGTCTTAAGAGATGACTAAGAAGGGTTGGCATGGGACAGGCTACTATATCCCAAAAAAAGAGACTTAAGCTGTAAAATCTAACCAATCATGAAGAGCTTTACAAAAAGCTTGGGTGAGTTAGTTGAGGACTTCGGCTCCATTGGGAGATGAAAGGTAACAGCAACAGAAGAAGAAGACACACCGACTTCAACTCATCTACTCAATCAGATCAGGTGGGGAAAAAGACTTGTTAAACCGATATATAGAAGCTATAATGTATGGATGTGAAATATGGATAATATGCAGAAAAGCTGTGAAACATCTAATTGTCATGGAAATGTGGTTTCTCAGGAAGATGCAAAGAATACCATGGATGCACAGAAAAACTAATGAGACAATCCTCTAAGATACAAATCAAAACTGTAAATTGATTAGAGAAATTAGATGTACACAGTTCAGATTTTCTGGGTCTATTATGAGGTACTTGTAAAAAAACATATATTGGAAACAACAAGCTGTTATGAGGATCAATAATGAAGTAGATCAATATCAGCCTATTAAGAGAGATGTTGAGACAGGAATGTGTAATGACTCCAGGTCTTATTTTCCCCTCTACAGTGAACATATTATCAGGAATGTACATGATATGAAAGGAATCATCATTGGGGGACATAACATCAATAACATTAGTTATGCAGATGATAGTCTTGATTGCAGATAATGAGCAGGATCTGCAATATTTAATAGATGTGGTTGTTGCACACAGTGAACAACTGGGGTTAGAATTAAATTGTATGAAGACACAGAACATGATACTCACTAGGAGAGAAGGAAATACCGCAATGTAATATACAAGTAAATGGGAGTATTCTTCAACAAAAATCTACCCTTCAACTCTACATTGAATCAACAAAATTAACTTCAACTCTATATTCAGTCAATAAAATCTATCCCTCAATTCTACATTCCGGTGTTTATGGGTGGGGGATATGTGTGGGCAGGTTGGTTAATGTGTGTGTGGGTGGGGAAAATTGTGAGGGTGCAGGATGTATGTGTGGATTGGTGCAGGATGTGTGGGTTGATGGGGGTATGTGTGTGTGGTTTTGTGATGTGTGTTTTGCTGGGTGGTTGTGGGTGTGTGGGTGGGTGGTGGAGAATATGTGGGTGGGTGTGTGCGTGTCAGTTATGGGATGGGTGGGGGATGTATGTGTGGGTGGGGAAATGTGTGTGGGTGGGAAAATGTGTGTGGGTGGGGAAATGTATGTGGGTGGGGGAATCAGTCGGTGGGTGGCGGCATGTATGTTTGACTGAGTCTGAGTGAGTGCATGGAGGTATATGTGGGTGGGTGGGGGATGTGTGGGTGGCTAAGGGATGTGTGGGTGGCTGCGGAGTGTGAGGGTGGATGGGGGATGTGTCTTACAACATTGCAATATGCACTGTTTATGTTTACAACTTTCATTTGACAAGTTTTTTCCTCCCATGTGAATGTATTATGCGTAATATGCATTGTTTATGCTTACAAAATCCATGTGACAATGTTTGTTTTTCTATATGTAAATGTAACATGCACTTTTGATGAATGAAAGATGAGTGATCGAAAGGGCCGAATGTAAGACGGGCCTGCGTGCCCAATTTGTTACCCTTTTAAAATAAAGTTTGTTCGTTCGTTTGTTCCGTCAACAAAATCAACTTCAACTCTACATTCAGTCAACAAAATCTACTTAAACTCTACATTCAATCAACAAAATATGCTCAAACTCTACATTCAGTCAACAAAATCTACTTTAACTCTACACTCAGCCAACAAAATCTACTTCAACCATTTATATGCTTACTTGTCCACTTTGGCCTCGGTGCTAGAATTCAACTTGCGAATCTCCTCCTCGGCTGCACCAAGGGCTTGCTCTCGCAGCTGAACTGTAGATATAGAACATCAACACAATGTACATCTTCTGTATGTGGAGAACGTGCAGACTCTGTTAGTTGGTTCTTTCTTTCATGAGCTTTGATGGCATAGTGGTTAATATACTTACCTCCCAAGACAGTGGTATAGGTTCAAAACCGGGCAGTGGCAAGATTATGTTTGTAAAATAAAACATTATAGCTCTAGAACTGACATCTGGGAGTTGTCTAGTGAGGAAAGGAAGTGACCACCCTTATTATTCAATACGTGAAGGCCTAACAGTGGAAGTATCTCCCATGGGGATTACCTTTCCTTTATGAAGTCTATTGAATTTTCTCATCACTGTGTTCAGAGCTTGTTTCCATAACTGAAAACAGTAAAATGCTGTTGTACACACTTTGAAGTGTAACAGGTACATGGTGCAAGTCCCACTCAGTGGGTGGTGGGGTCGGTGTCATGCTTGTCACGTGCCTGGTCATTTCCTGGTACCCATCCACAGAGTCTATCTGGAAGCTTTGAATTGACCTGGATGGGGATTTGGAAAATAAAGCCCCCTGGGCTGTGGGATAAAATGCTAGCCACTGCACTGCATGGCTCAATTCATAGCTCAACTGTGGATACTATCTTTGAAAATAAAAAAAAACCAAACGACAACAAAACAAATAACTAACTTGTGAGCATGGCAAATGAAAACTATGAGAGGAAAAAGAACATCAAATGTGGAAAACTTTCACGTGCTTTAAGAGCTAATGAAAAATGTAGCATTTATTTTGTTTACTTGTTTACTCTGTGGGGAATGGGTTATGGATGTAATTCGCAATCCCACATTTGGAAAACACAGCTGAGCTGGCAGCAGACCATCTTGCATTGGTATTCATACAATGGTATTAGAAATGGTCATTCAGAAAGCAATGGCAAATTACTGAACGTAAACTCAACAAGAAATCACAATCATCCAAAAATTGCTGTGGTTGACTGCAACATTCTGTAAAGGATATGGAACTACAAAACTTCATTAAAGAATGATAATTTACTCTTATACTTGACAGAAATGACAGAATGTAAGAGAGACCTTAGTGCTCAATATCTGACCCCTTTTAAAGTAAAGTTTGTTCATTGATAGCTATAATTCTTACGTTGAAATCAGAGAGTCCAATCTATTAATTGCTTTAATATTTACATTGCTTTGATTTTTACATTGCTTTGATTTTTACACTGGCATAAGTTAGGTATATCTTTTAATTTCTTCAATTTTTACACTGGAGTCAGGAAACCCTATCTGCTAATTGCTTGATTTTTTTACACTGGAATTAAGAAATCATATCTATTAATTGCTTGATTTTTACGCTCTAATACAGAAATTATATCTGTTAATTGCCTGATTTTCACACTGGAAAATTGACTGGTGCCCATTTTATGAGATTGGGTAAAGCCATATCTGTTAATTGCGTTAATTTTTACGCAGGAGTCAGAGGCTTGCATTTGCTAATTTCTTCAATTCTTATATTGGAATAAGGGGACCAACATTCTTAATTGCTTTAATTCTTATATTGTAATAAGGGGGACTAACATTCTTAAATGCTTTAATTCTTACATTGGAATCAGACTGCCGAGGTAGCATAATGGTGAGTGCACTCACCTACCAACACTAGGCCTGGGTTCGATTCTCTATAGTTGTGGGGATCCTTCTGACAAGTCAGACCCCGGGGTTGACCTAGCCTGAGGGGAAGAGGAACTGACAGGTTTTAGGGTTCTAGCTAGTCACTCATCCAGTTACCTGGTTCGTTCCCAGCTCAGGCCTGGGATTTGTGTCAGAATCAATGGTGTCTCGTGATATCACACCTCCCCATGATCTCTTGGGGACTGAGATCAGGTACTTAGGCTAGTCAGATAAGGATGAACATAGGCAATCCTTTTTGTATTAAACATCCTACAGTTGTTGGAAGCCGTAAAAAAGTAAGATGTAAGACTGATGCCCTAACAAAATTGTTGGGGCTCCGTGTGTGTGTGTGTGTGTGGGGTGGGGGGGGGGCTACCAGGAGTTAAACAAAATCCTGCTACACTGCATGGAATGTCTAGAGGAAGTCAATGTTACACAGACAAGACAGTAACCTCTGACATATTGTCCACTGACAGAATAAAGAAACCGTATCTGTTAACTGCTTGATTTTTACACTAGAATCAAGACACCATATCTGTTAACTGCTTAATTTTTACACTGGAATCAAGACACCATAACTGGTAATTGCTTGATTTTTACACTTGTACCAACAGGTACAAAAAGTCTGCTATATTGGACAAAATCTGTCTGGATAAAGTAACTGTTACAAAGATGGATGTTGACCTCTGACATATTGTCCACTAACAGAGATGCATAATTAAATGTGAAGTGCTACCCTCAATAGAGGATCATGGGTGAAAACAAAGAAGAAATAGGAGAAGAAAGAAAAGTAGTAGAATAAATAGAAGAATGAACAAACTTTATTTTCAAAGGGTCACAAATTGGGCATGCAGGCCTGTCTTACATTTGGCCCTTTCAACCACTCATCTTTCACACATCAATTATCTATTGTGAATGTTACATTCACATAGAAAAAACACTGTCAAATGAATGCAGTGAACATACACAATGCATATTACTATGTTATGAGAGAGGCAGGCAGGTACATACACACAGATGCTCACACATGCATAAACACAAACATAGATTCCTACATAAACACATTCATACACATACAATTCATACATACACCCAGTTATACACCCACACAATAACACATACCCATTCAAAATCACAAACACATTAACAAACATTCTCTGATACATACATACTCTCTCCCTCCCACCCTCTCCCTCCCTCTCACTCTCTCACACTCATTTATATACTCATTCATACATAAGGCAAAGCACACAAATAAAAAATGGTTCCATTGCCCTGCTACTGAGTTGAGTGCGTGGAGCGACACTGTGAGCCATAAATTTCACGTGGAGTCCTTTTACATCTGTCCACGGTTGTTTGTGGAGTGAACTGCATGTTTAGAAAAATGGCGCCCAGCCAGTCGCTGAACTAACTGGGTTGCTTAATGCAGTAATGTGTGGCAGCTGGTTTTCTAGTGAATGCCACTTCCATTGACGATGAACTGTATTTTTCGTGGCAGACTTTTGTGTTGGCATTCTGGCAGCGGCTTTATGCATAATATACCTGTGCTGGCTATTGGTTTATCAAGATTCCTGTCTATTCCACTTTTCACATAAGGCAGTTAGGAGCATTTCGTGTGATAGTCACAGGCACAAGAACGGAGCATAATGGGGCAATCCTTTGCCATGAATTGGAACCATCACTCACTAACTAACTAACTAACTAACTAACTAACTAACATATATAAGAAGAAGAATAAATGTCAAATATAGAAATGGTCAAGAAAGGTGACTAGGAATAAACAGTTCCAATGTTCCATAGAAACAAAAGCAAACCTGCATTCAACCAATGCTCAAATGCGATGATATAACAACCAACACACAACATGCTCAGCTGTGCATGATCCCAACAACAAACGAGCTGTGACACTAGTGCACGTGCAGAACAGGCGAGTGCAGAGTGAGAATATCACAGTAGGTACTGAACATGCACAAACCTCAGTACCTGATGTAATACTCACGCCCTGGACCCTGACAAACTGGTGTGCTCACTCTCTGCTGGCAGGTATATGATAATGTACGCACAAGTGCAGATACTGTGATCAAGGAGCCAAAGTTTGCAGACGTGCAGGTAACGTATGGACAGTATGTGGTGCACAATGAATTTATAGGCGGAGTCAGAGTCCAAGCATTTTCTATGTAAGCCTTTATGTCCAACATTAGAATAGAATATTTACATGCCCCAGAATTATTATGATACAGTATGTTCATGCTGAGACATAACATTAATGTGGTGTAAACAATCATGGACAAAATAGTCACAGGGTGTCAATATTCACAGACATAACAGTAATGTGATGTCAATATTCACAGGCATTCCAGTAATGTGGTGTCAATATTCACAGGCATAACAGTAATATAGCGTCAATATTCACCGACATAATAGTAACGTGGCATCAATAGTCCCAGACATAACAGCAACGTCACAGATATAACAGTAATAGGCTGTCGATATGATTGTATATTACAATCCTAGTCACTGTTCTATTACAATCCTAATGAGTGGTATATTAGTATATTACAATCCTAATAAGTGGTATATTATAATCCCAATCAGTGCTATATTACAATCCTATCTAAATCCTAGTCAATGCCCTAGTAAAATCCTTGCTGATGTTAATAATAATGCTAGCCATTGCTCGACTAGAATCCTATTTACAGACATATCTTAATCCTAAACACTGCTCTACAAGAATCTTATTTACAGCACTATTTAAATCCTAGTCACTGCCCTACTAGAATCCTAGCCATTGCCCCACTAGGATCTTAGTCCTTGCTGCACCACAAACAAATGTACAGCTCTATCTAAATCCTAGTCCTTGCTGTACCACAAACAAATTAACAGTGATAACTAAATCCTAGTCACAGCCCTATTAGAATCTTAGTCAATGCTTTACCACAATCAAACTTACAGCTCTATCTAAATTCTAGTCATTGCCCTACTAGAATCCTAGTCAATGCTTTACCACAATCAAACTTACAGCTCTATCTAAATTCTAGTCATTGCCCTACTAGAATCCTAGTCAATGCTTTACCACAACCAAACTTACAGCACTATCTAAATTCTAGTCATTGCCCTACTAGAATCCTAGTCAATGCTTTACCACAATCAAACTTACAGCTCTATCTAAATTCTAGTCATTGCCCTACTAGAATCCTAGTCAATGCTTTACCACAACCAAACTTACAGCACTATCTAAATTCTAGTCATTGCCCTACTAGAATCCTAGTCAATGCTTTACCACAACCAAACTTACAGCTCTAACTAAATTCTAGTAATTTCCTTACTAGAATCCTAGTCAATGCTTTACCACAACCAAACTTACAGCTCTATCTAAATTCTAGTCATTGCCCTACTAGAATCCTAGTCAATGTTTTACCACAATCAAACTTACAGCTCTATCTAAATCCTAGTCATTGCCCTACTAGAATCCTAGTCAATGTTTTACCACAATCAAACTTACAGCTCTATCTAAATCCTAGTCATTGCCCTACTAGAATCCTAGTCAATGTTTTACCACAATCAAACTTACAGCACTATCTAAATCTTAGTCATTGCCCTACTAGAATCCTAGTCAATGTTTTACCACAATCAAACTAACAGCTCTATCTAAATCCTAGTCATTGCCCTACTAGAATCCTAGTCAATGTTTTACCACAATCAAACTTACAGCTCTATCTAAATTCTAGTCATTGCCCTACTAGGATCCTAGTCAATGCTTTACCACAATCAAACTTACAGCTCTATCTAAATCCTAGTCATTGCCCTACTAGAATCCTAGTCAATGCTTTACCACAATCAAACTTACAGCTCTATCTAAATTCTAGCCATTGCCCTACTAGAATCCTAGTCAATGCTTTACCACAATCAAACTTACAGCTCTATCTAAATTCTAGCCATTGCCCTACTAGGATCCTAGTCAATGCTTTACCACAATCAAACTGACAGCTCTATCTAAATTCTAGTCACAGCCCTACTAGAATCCTAGTCAATGCTTTACCACAATCAAACTTACAGCTCTATCTAAATTCTAGTCATTTCAGTCTTCTGGAATGCTATATTCTAGCTCTAACTAAATCACAGCCATAGCTCACTCAATACAATCCTTCACTTGTCAAGTAGAGAAGGAATGTGCAACAGAAAACTAAATAAACCATACATTACAAGCATACAGGAACATGGTCTAAATTTACCAAGTTATCACTTACTGCTTATTATATTATTCATATAACGAATATCAATTAAGTATATTTTTTATATGCTTTTGATCCCTGCAAAGCACTGTCAAATCCTTAAATGCAAAAAAATAAATTTAATTAAACTAAAGCAATGTAACTGAGTACCTCGGCGAGCTTTCACACACTAAATGCTAAAACAAGGAAAGACGATTAAAACTCACACTGGTGCTTCATGAAGCAGGCGTTTGCATAAATGAACACCACGCTCGGATGTTTCTGCATGGCCCAACACATCAAGCAAACCACACAAAGTACTATAACACAAGCTGGGATAGCTAGCAAAAAACTTCCTGCCAGGTTATCGACTGCAGAAACTGAGACCAAAGAATGGTGGCAGGGGAGAAGAGAGAGAGAGAGGGAGGGAGGGAGGGATCAATATTCAATAAATGATCAATGACAAAGCACAATAGAGAACTTGCCAGGCTGGCAAACTCTTATTTTAACTTCAGACCTGGTTACACACTGGACTATAAAGCAAAAGGCACTGAACTATAAAGCAATAGGCACTGAACTATAAAAGTAAAAGGCATTCAACTATAAAGTAAAAGGAGCTTTTAGATTTGACATAATTTAGAAGGCACTCTAGAGTCAGATGATTCTAGAAACTATGAGGGGGCTTCAAGAGAAAACCTTAAAAGTGTGATAGAAATTACAATAATCATGCTATTGTCTTGTACCTTGTCAATATTGTTTTTAAGAATGTCAAGAGTGTTAAGCACCTGACATCACAGTTCAGATGAACATGGTGACATAATAAGGATAGTTTAAAGATGGCCGCTCCACTTTTGACATGCACAAAAGAGGAGCAGCATTCTGTTATCCATTTTAAAAAATCAGTTAAGGGGTGAAACCTATAGAAATTCATCGGTGAATGAAAGTCCAGCATAGTGATACGTGCCTGTCAGTCCAGCAAGTGTATGAGTGGAGTAGGAAGTTTCAACAAAACTTTTCATTCCGATGAAGAGGTACAGCAGGTGGTGCATTTCCAATCGTCTACACATTAGGTATATCTATATTCTCATCTATCATTTGTCAGTCATCTACACATTAGGTATGTCTATAAATTCAGCCGCAGTTTTAAATTTCTAACAAATTATTTCTTATATCTTAAACAAATGTACATGTATTTGAGCTTATTTTAAACTTCTTTTTCCAAAATGCATGAAATCACAGGCTTATGGTGGTTACATCCTTAACACGCCTTTTTTTTCATGACAATCGTGTACATCTTCAGTTGTTGATATGTATTTTATCTTGGCAACAATCACTTTAGCTAGCTGTTTACATTTCCTCTTTTATGACTAACTTTTTAAACCCCGAAATTGAATTATAACTTAACATTGATAATGTAACCAGGATGAGATATAATCAGTTTCCTCACTGTATGTGTGGGCCACAGAGGTTCAAAAACATTAATAATGTAACCAGGATAAAATACCATCAGTGCAGGTCTGCATGGTCAAATGGGTAAGAATGCGTGTTCTTAAACATCCGTTGTGCTGGTGCCGAGGTAAGCGGTTCAACCTCTACACCGGGCAGCTGGACTAAAATGCTGACCTGCCATCCTTGACTTTGGGACATAAATTACAAGTACCTCCGAAGTCAGAGTGGGTTCGCCATGGTGAGGGACACTGTTAATAGGGAAAGCTAATCCACACGCAAAATTCAGTCCATCAATACTATAAATAGTGTGTATGGACTATGGTTGAGTTCAAAGCGAGCAAGAGCAAACAAAAGATACCATCAGTTTCCTCACTGTATGTGTTGAGAACAGAGGTTAACATAACATTAATAAATTAACCACGATGAGATACAATCAATTTTCACACAGTAAGTGTGGGCTCCCTGTACATGTAGGCCACAAAAATCACACTGACCAAGACCATGGAGCACCTCTTTGTGATACAGTCTACTCACAGACTGTGTCCCTTTTCAACTGACCAACCAACCCCTGTATGTGTGTTCATAAATAAACACACGTGTATTATTTGGCACTCACAGAAGTAGAACAAAAAAACAGAGACCAGAGGACACACTAGACAGCAAAACAATTGAAAGCTATAGTTACCAACCGGGATTTGAACCTGTCATCCCCAAATGACGACAGTGCCTCACTGCAGGAACATGTGTAATCAACTCATAACTAACTAGACACTCTATAAATGTGTTTGATTACTGCTATTTTTTCCCGACACAATCAGCAACCATTTTGTTCCAACCGTATTAAGAACAATAGGAGATAACGCTATCAACACAGCCAGAAGTGCAGAAAGGAGAAGTGGGGAAACAGACTAGCATATCTGGAATCAGCCCGTGCAGGTATGGGAAATCTATAGCGACTCATTAATTATACACTAGGAGTGAGGTTGGAGCAAACTGCCGACTAAATTGTGCAACATCATGACTGATATGGATCTGGGTCAGCGAGGGTACAGAAAAACAAATCATTGGCAGCAAATGAAATATTGTCCCAAGAAAAACGTCAATAATCATGGACATTAAAAAAAAAGAGTGGAAGAATATAAGAGAAACAATTTTACTGGATACTTGAGCGGTGAACATGCTGAAAAGGAAAATCAATGAAAGTGACTCACATACGAAGTATTAATAGTCACGGACATAAGGAATTGAGGAATACGAAGTAATTGTATTCCCGGGTTTAAAGTTAGTTGTTGTATATCCTTTACAGGACATGACAGTCAACTGCAGCATTTTTTAGCTGTCTGTGATTTCTTGACAAGTTTACAATCAGTAGTTTGTCATTGATTTCTGAATAATCGGTACTAATACCTTTGTATGAAAACCAACGCAATTCCCTGGTTTGAATATTATATTATGTTTGGCTAAACGCTGCAATAAATGTTGCTCTGGACATTTTGAGGGAGGCTAAGTCATTAAGACAACTTATGACAAACATTAGAGAGAGGCAGTCATAATTTTATAGCCACACTAAAAGACGACAAAACTGGAACATGATGTGACAACTGGAAAGATTTGTGGAAAGAGAGATACAGGAAGACAACGAGAGAAAATTCTTGACAATTTTGTATGATGGCATGGAAGAGAGTCAATGCATGAATTGATCCATGCTGTTGGGGACTGCAGTTTATGCAGAGGCATGATTTCCTATGCCAGCCATGTAGGGGCACTTGATGATGATGATGATGATGATGATGATATTAGGCAGTAACCAGGTCAAGATTCAGCTCAGCACTTAAGGACTGTCTGAGATCAAACCTGGGTTGGTCACATTTCCTTCACAGGGTCTATGCATTTAGTATCAACAGGCTTCAACTCAACGCCTGGAGGGTAAGAAAATACGGGTGTTTGTAAAGTTTCACTACACTTTGTATGTAGAACAAAAATGAAAAATAGAGTATACGATGTCATCAAAAAAAAGTGCTAAAAAATTCAATAAATTAGTTACAATAGTCACTGCTATGGTCTAACGCTGTTTTGAGGAAGCTGGAAAGTACGAATGAAGTATTCATTATAACAGGTGTTGAAAATGTCCACCACGGGCTTCAAGACATGACTGTACACGTCTCTTCATATTGTTGAATACCTACTGCAATGTGTCTGTTGTTATTTCTCAAATGGTAATTCTGATTTCTTCTCTCAGATCCTCAATGTCGTGTACATTATTTTTGTAAACATTTCCTTTCAAGAAACCTCATAGATAATAATCTAATGGAGTTAGATCTGGAAAACGAGCAGGCCAAATTCCATGTGATATTATGCAATTTGTGAAAATTTCTTCCGTTGATAACGCCCATTCTGTTTGGAGTACAAGGAATTACTCCAGTAGACAACAGCAATTTGCTGCATATTGCTTCGCGATGGACTGTGGAGCACATGTTTTGATGACATCATGTGCTTCATTTTTCAAATTTGTTCTACTTACAAAGTATAGTGAGACTTTACAAACACCCAGTAGAAGAGAAGGGACAAAACAATAATGAAACACAAATCTTTGTTAATAGTAATATAGGGTGGATGTGAAACACAAAATACAATTGTGTCTCCATTGTATTTCTGCAAAATACAAATAATTGTAATATGTCCCTCAATAACTTAATATCAAAGAAGAAAGAGTATGGAGGGAAAAGATACAAAATACACATGTGACTCCATTGTAATGCAGTGGACGCAATCTGCTATAACATGTACTCCTATAACCTAATACAGAAGTTGAAAGACAATGGGGTAAAAAATGTATAAAATACAGATGAAGCAAAAAAAGAATTAAAAACAAATGAGAGGCAGTTATAAGTTGAAGGGGTTTTCAGATACTGGAGAGGTAGTCATAAATTGGATAGTAGTCGTAAGTTGAAGAGGTAGTCAAAAACTAGAGAGTAGTCAGAAGTTGAAGAGATAGTTATATACTGAAAGCTAGCTTCCTATAGTGGTAAATATGAGGATAAGGTGAGGTAATATTATTGCCTGTCACAGAAAATTTATGCTTATTAATTAGGATCAAGAGAAAGCTGATAATGATGATGTAAAGAGAATGATTATGTTAATGATGATAATTATGACCGTTATAATGAGGATGTTGGCATGATGAGTGAGAGGGTGGAGATGATGATGATTATGAAGTAAAGAATGATGGTGATAGTGGTTTGTGACCCACAGTTGCTTTGGATCACACCAATTTTAATATGATAGCAGACATATTATATTATAACACAATAACAATATTTCACGGTATAAGCCCATTGCAGATACGGGAATTCACTTAAGATGATTAATCATCCCATGTACTAAACCATCTATTTATCAGGACACTATTTATTCATAAACAAGCAGACACAACTAAACTGAAGCATAAAACAGCTAGCTAAGGAAATATTAAGTAACAGCCAATCAATTAAATGTTAGGTTACAACTAGCCAATGAAATAGTTTAAGTTTACTTGTAGCCAATGGGATAGCGGGTTGCAGATAACCAATGAAATATTAGGCAGCTGATAGCCAATGAAAATAGTAGGTTGAAGGTAACTAATGAAACATTATGTTGAAGGTGACCAGTGAAATTTTACAATACAATGAATTGTCAAGTTAAATATAGTCTTAATTGTACATTATAAAAGAACATTAAACAAACTTAATTGAAGACATACAAAAGAAGCACAGCATAGGTTCAATTCCATTTATAACATTAACATAAATAAAACTGAACAAGATCTAATTAGCTGATTATAAACAGTGACGGTAAAGGTCGTCCCATAGCTGATACAGCTGTTGAGGTGTGAAGTGTTAGGCCCTCACATATACTAGGCTATGACAAATGATGTGGGTGGTCACTTCCCTTCCTCACTGCCTCTCCTTCACACACAATTCCCAGATGAAAATTGTCCCAGAGCTGTTCTGATTGGGAAACAATCCTAGCTCTGCTGGGGATTGAACAGAGACATGTGCCTAGGCATGCAAGTGCATTAATCACTATGAGGAGGTCAGCATGGATGAATGGATAAGAACACCTGTTATGAAACATCCGACACTGGTCAGTTGGAATAAAATGTTGACTTCTCATCCTTGACTTGGGGACGTAAATTATAAGTACCCTGAAGTCGGAATGGGTTCACCTGATAGGAGGGGCATTGGTAATAGGGAAAGCTAATCCACACGTAAAATTTAGTCTAGTGTTATTGAAAGGCATGTATGTACTACACTTGAGTTTAAAGAGAGTAAGCACACACAAATAAAAACCACTATGCCACCATGCTCCTATAATAAACAGTTTGGTGTTGTTAGTTTTGTTTTTGCCTGTTTAAAAGTTATTATGAATACACTAACTGGATTGGTAGATTTATGACTGATGTTACTGATGCATGAAAAAAAAAATAGTGATATTGCTGATATATAGACTACAGATATTTAATACATGAAGCTAATTATTAGTTATTTATTTGTCTAGACCAACTGTATGTGAAGAAAGATCAGATACATCTGAAGACAGATTAGGGTACAGCATACCAATGAAATCTTAGATTTTGGCTAACCAACGAAATGCTAGATTACAGCTAACCAGTAAAATTTCAGATTACTGCTAACCAATGAAATTTTAGATTTCAGCTAGCCAATAAAATGTCCTGTTACAGACTACCAATGAAGTACTGGGTTGCAAATAACCAATGAACAATTAGACTGCAGCTGATACTGTTCAGATATATGTGAAAATAGACCAGCCACCTGTGAAGACAGATTAGCGGGTATGTAAAGACAAACAAATGAGTTACACGAGAAGACAAGACAGGTGAACTACCAGTGAAGACAGACCACATTTCCTATAAAGATAACACAGATCAGCTGCTTGTGAAGACAAGAAAAAACAGCTGAAATACTTCAACCATATTAAATATCGGTGGTGTAAATAAAAGCGGTGATGGAGGATGTAATCCCTGGCAGAAAAGGCTGGGATTGAACGGCACAAAGATGGGCACTGGACAATGAGACACCTTGGATATGAGGGTGCACGAGAAGGAAGAACTGTTGAGGGTGGCCAATGATAAGAGTGATACCCTGCAAATGATCTGATACTTGATGATAAATGGTCAACTAACTATACATTATGATAAATGGTCAACTAACTATCCATTCAGTTATACAGCGTGGTTATTTAACTCTAATCTACTAACCAGCTGCGATACATGATGTTAAATGGTTAACTAACTATCCACTCAATTATACAGCATGGTTATACAACACAAATCTACTAACTGGCCATGATACATGATGATAAAACATCAACTAACTATCCATTCAGTTATACAGCATGGTTATATAACTCAAATATAATAACCAGCTGTGATACACTATGATAAATGGTCAACTAACTATCCATTCAGTTATACAGCATGGTCATATAACTTAAATCTACTAATCAGCTGTGATACATTATGATAAATGGTCAACTAACTATCCATTCAGTTATACAGCATGGTCAAACAACTCAAATCTACCAACCGGCTGGTTCATTGGGTAAGTATGCGGTTCAGCAGGGTCAGTATAATGCTAACAAACAGGTGCATGCAGCGAGTGAGAGGTGTTTGTGTAACCTCGGCTAGTAACTTGAGGTTCGAATATAGCAACTCAGAATTACCAGTTGAGATTACACAAAGGCCAACACCAAAGTACAACATTGCAAGCCACAACCAGAGCAGCGAGGTGAACAGCCAACAGCATGTTACAACAGCCAACAGCATGTTACAACAGCCAAATAACTCATAGGAATTAACATAAAACGTGTGTGGATGGATGGGTGTATGGCTTTGTGTTTGTATTTTATGCATATGTGTGTGGATGAGTGTAGATTTGTGCCCATTATTGCATGCATATATATATGTGTGTGCGTGCGCGTGCATGTGTGCACGCGCGTGTGGTGGTCTGTGTTATCTAGCTAGTTAGTATCTGTGTACGTACATATGTGTATACATATGTGCATGTGTGTATGCATGTGTGTATACACATAGATAGTCATACATATATATGTTATGTGTGTATGTATGTCAATCTGTCTGTCTGTGTGTATGTAAGCACACACACATATTTATACATGAATATATACACATTCATATATGTGCATGTTTGTGTGTGTCTGTATGTGTTTCTATCGGTATGTGTGTGTGTGTATGTATGCAAATGTGTGGATGGATATATGTATGTATATTATGTATAAGTGTGCACGTGTGTGATTGTGTGTCTGTGAGTGTGTATTAATGGATGGGAATTTGCATACACGTTGTATGCATACATGAGTGTATGTGTGAGTGTATGGATGTATGCATGTGTGTGTGTGTGGATATGTGTGGATGCATGCATGTATGTGCATATGAATGTATGTGCATATGTATGCGTGTGGATGGATGTATGCATTTATGTATGTGTGAGCATATATGTGTGTATAAATCAGTCCATATAGCTACCAATTAAAAAGAAAACATCCATATTGCAATATGTAAATCATATGCAGGGAGGGCAGAAAATATAAAGCAGTATACTCATTAAACATATACATACTTTTACAACAACCACAGTTGATTTCAGTCCATAAAAAACAATAATTAATTTGTCCAAAAAAAAAAACATCGTGAAAAAAAAAATGAAGAAATAAGACCATTATGCTAAAACAAACAGTCCATGACATTACAGAAATGAAACAAGGGAGACGAACCACCAATCAACGGTCCACTGTACAAGAATGCCAGAGTTAAGGTTAGTTGAAAGGCTTTTGCTGGATGTTGCAATCAACCCCAGTTTGTGATTTACTGGCCATTTAGTTCAGTAGTTTGCCATTGCTTCTTGTACAGCCAATGCCCAAACCATCAAAAACAACACAGATCGGTCTGCTTCTGAAATGCCGACGGGTGATTTCCAAGCCCTCGACTCGGGGTATTGAGAGAATCATGAAACTGTGTGTGAGTCACACTATCCCCTAGCCCATGGAGCCAGTTGAATGTCAAAGACAGACTCCAAAAAATGGTGCACAGCACAATATAGAAGGATGAGGTAGAACTTATGAGGATGAATACAAAGAATGCAGAGATTCACAAGCAATTTTCAGCTGAAGGGCTTAAGACACAAACGATTAACTGCATGTCCTTTACAGGATGTAGCAGTCAATCCCAGCATATTATGGCTGTGATTGTTTGGCAAGCTTACATTCAGTAGGTTGTCATTGCTTTCTGAATGACGGGCACTCATACCATTGTATTAAAACTACCGCAAGGCAGTCTGCTTCCAAATCACCCACAGCTGTGATTCGAAAGCGGTATGCGGGATAATGAATTGTGTTCATAACCCCCTCACCACGAGCCATAGAAATGAGGAAGGAAACTGAAACCACAAAAACAGCCTAAAAATGACCAAGAAACTTTAAAAATAAAAACAAAACAACAACAACAACAACCAGAAAACAGATGACAGTCTTAAAAGTCGAGGATCGACTTCATTGCACCGGGTTTTATTCCATATGGCTCGATCTCTTTCCGCAGGGCGGCCTGCCGAAAGCGTCGCACAAAGCAGAAACTCCAGCGACAACCCCCAGGAGTCTCAGAGAATAATGCTCTCTTGTGAACCGAAAGACGTAGCCCGGAATCGAACCCACAACCTTCGGAGCACAATGTAGACACAGACAGCTTGACCACTTCACCACGGAGACTCCTTCTAGAAATAGCGCACTTCTAGAAAACAGATGAGTTGATATTTAAGAGAAAGGACTGTTTTTAGAAGTTGTCATTTCGGTATTAATTATTCCCTTTTATCCTGTTCCGCTACCCACCATGTAAGCAACTATTGTCCTCATTACTGCAAAGTTAAAAAAAAAAAGTAAAGACCTTTATACACGCTTTGAGATGTATTTGACATGTGATGCTAGTGCCATATTTCTGTTCAGCCAATCAACACTTGATGGGTCATGTGATCAATATCCTGCTGGCTGCCTCTACTTTCCAGCACTGTTCCTGGTACCTATTTTAGCCTGGGGTGACCTGTAAGTCCTGGCCAATTTACATAAAAATCTGCCTTAATGGGGACTCAAACACCTGATCACTGGGCAGGGCAGGCAAGCATGCAAGCCACTGAGTCACCAAAACTCCCCTTGATGACTTGTGTTGACATCATATTACCACACTTCCCATATGTCATTACGAAAACATATGTCATGCTACGCATCACCAACAAAGTCGATCACCCTGGAGCTAAATAAAAAACAAAAATCAACAATATGGAGTCCTAAGTACACACACACACAAACACTGTAAACACAGAAGTGAAGTGGACACTGCCCTGAGCCTCAGAATGCCAACTTGGATGCTGCTGTGGCATCACATTTGTGAAATACCAACTGGCCCCCTGAGATACACTCCAAACTCAGGATTACCAGCTGATATTACACTCATGTAGCCAGATTTGTTCAGGCAGTTCAAGTAAAACCACAATTTTCATGCATTTTCCCCCTTAATTTTCTTAATATGAAAGTGATTTTTCAAAGGGTTGATATTTTTCCATATTATGTATTAAGTGTTTTTACAAATTCTAACTTAAAATAATTAGGATTTGAAAATAAATTCATGCCTATAAAATTATATAATTTTATTATTACAGAATTACCAGTTACAAGCTATTATGTTCATAAAGTTTTTCTATAGAACTATTGCTAAAAGTTTCTACATAAGCTGTGTTTTCATGTATGTATGTATATATATGTATTTGTACATTATACATTTTATCACAGACCAAATGGAACAAGAAGAAGAGGCAGACCATGTAAACGATGGATGGAGGGAATAACAGAGTCCATGGAAATCTCGATACATGAAGCCTATAAACGAGCACTCTCCCGCTGTTTATGCTTCACCTTGACACCTCAAGGTACACGAAGAACAAGATGAGATGAGATACATTTTATCAGATGGCACAAACTGTAATCCCTCTTCATAACTGCGAGTAAAGTTTACTGATGAAATGAAGTTCTTTCGAAGTCTAACTTGAAAACAAAAACAATAAAGATTAGAATTTACTATGAAAAATATGTGCTCATGTGTTACCGGGACCCCAAAAGGGAAACAAAGAATAGTAACACTGTATCTCCAGCACATGTCTTAAAAGACAACTAAGGAGAGTTAGTCTCAGACTGGCTACCTTACACCGAAGAACAAATTCAGACAACCAACCACTGACTGACCTACAAAGAGTTTGGCCTGCACTGGTTGTGGGCCTATATTCCACTAGGATGTCTTAAAGGCATAAGCAGATGAAGAGGAAAAAGGAGGAGGAGAAGAAGAAGAAGAGGAAGAAGGGGGAGAAGAGGAGGAGGAAGAAGAAGAAGAAGAAGAAGAAGAAGAAGAAGAAGAAGAAGAAGAAGAAGAAGAAGAAGAAGAAGAAGAAGAAGAAGAAGAAGAAGAAGAAGAAGAGGAAGAAGAAGAAGAAGAAGGAGAAGAAGAAGAAGAAGAAGAAGAAGAATGTGAAATACGCTGTTTCCTATGCAAGAAAGGATTCAGTGATCCCAAATAAGATATGAAGAAAGTTGCCCATAAGCAATATGATTAAGTTTCTTAGGTAAGATATGATGACGTTGTCCCAAATAAGACGCAGTTAAAATTCCCAGGAAAATATGACTAAGTTGTCCCAAATAAGACACGATTAAAATTCCAAGAGAAATATAATTACATTGTTCCAAATAAAATATGATTAAATGTTCAGTAAAATATGATTGCATTGTTCCAAATAAGACAAAATTCTCAGTGAGACCTGATTAAGTTGTCTTAATCAGACACAATTAAAATTCCCACCGAATGATTAATTTTTCTCAAATAAGACAATTAAAATTTTGAATTAGATCTGATTAAGTTTTCCCAAATAAGGCCCCTTTTCCCAGTGAGATCAGATTATGTTGGCCCATATAAATCATGATTAAAATTCCCAATGAGATACGAGATTTTCCAGGACAGGAAAGATAGAATTTAAGTTCTTAATGTGAGAAAAGCGTGCAGTTTTCTATGATTACGATGTTCTATGTGAGAAATCTGCGCTATTAGGAATGTGACCATGGCGGAAATTGAAGTACTGATCATGTCTAAAAATAAGTCACGCAAAGAGGGGACGGAGTGTAACATCTTTTTAGGCTGTGGTGAAAGGAAGAAAGGAAAAAAGGAAAGAGGGAAGGGTTGAGGAGGAAGAGAAGTAAGAGAGGGAAGGAAGGAAGTGAGGGAAGGAAGGAAGAGAGGGAAGGAAGGATGAGAGGGAAGGAAAGAAGAGAGGGAAGAAGGAAGGAAGTAAGGAAGGAAGGAAGGGAGGGAGGGAGGAAGGGAGGAAGGAAGGAAGGAAGGAAGGAAGGAAGGAAGATTATGAGACATGATTAAAGTTTCCCTATGTTAAACTCTAATTGATTGTTTTCTCAGGCAATATATGATGAAAGTTTCCCTACGTTAAACTCTATTTGAATGTTTTGTCAGGTAAAATATGATTAAAGTTTCCCTATTTGGATGTTTTCTCAGGTGAGATATGATGCAAGATTCCTAAATAACTAAAAGATTCTAACGTGAGATGGTGAAAGTTTGCCAAGTAATACATGATTAACTCTTTCCACGTAAGATAATATAAGATTAACCCTTTCCACGTAAGATTTGATTATAATTTGCCAAAGTCAGACATGATTAAAGCCTGCCTGAGGGATACAGGAATGATTAAACTTTACTGTGTAATGTTTAATTGACACAGAACTGGTCGGATCAGTCGATGCACACTGGCGGGGATGTTTATGAAGCGATCGGAGCATGTATGGACCAGTCTAGAGGACGACTGGTGATGATCTTCACTAATCACTGCTGTATAATATGTAACGATGATTACTCTTTCTCCAATATATGTAACGATGATTACATTTTCTTTCTCCAAATTATGTAACGATGATTAAACTTTCTTTCTCCAATATATGTAACGATGATTACATTTTCTTTCTCCAAATTATGTAACGATGATTACATTTTCTTTCTCTAATATATGTAACGATGATTACATTTTCTTTCTCCAAATTATGTAATGATGATTACATTTTCTTTCTCCAATATATGTAACGATAATTACATTTTCTTTCTCCAAATTATGTAACAATGATTACATTTTCTTTCTCCAAATTATGTAACGATGATTACATTTTCTTTCTCCAATATATGTAATGATGATTACATTTTCTTTCTCCAATATATGTAACGATGATTACATTTTCTTTTTCCAAATTATGTAACGATGATTACATTTTCTTTCTCCAAATTATGTAACGATGATTAAATTTAAATTATGTCACCATAATTACATTTTCTTTCTCTAATATATGTAACGATGATTACATTTTCTTTCTCCAAATTATGTAGTGATGATTACATTTTCTGTCTCCAATATATGTAATGATGATTACATTTTCTTTCTCCAAATTATGTAACAATGATTACATTTTCTTTCTCCAAATTATGTAACGATGATTACATTTTCTTTCTCCAAATTATGTAACGATGATTACATTTTCTTTCTCCAAATTATGTAACGATGATTACATTTGCTTTCTCCAAATTATGTAACGATGATTACATTTTCTTTCTCCAAATTATGTAACCATGATTACATTTTCTTTCTCCAAGTTATGTAACCATGATTACATTTTCTGTCTCCAAATTATGTAACCATGATTACATTATCTGTCTCCAAATTATGTAACGATGATTACATTTCCTTTCTCCAAATTATGTAACGATGATTACATTTTCTTTCTCCAAATTATGTAACGATGATTACATTTTTGTTCTTCATATTAAAGGCTTGTAAAATGCGCTGATCAACAAATTCTAGCAGCAAGTAGCTGAAGAATGCTCTAGTAAAAGGAATATGCAAATTAGTATGCATCAATGGAGGAATAGCAGACATGTTGGTGTGGCAATGAGGACATTGCGCTGATAGTGACATGAGTGTGGTTGGACAAAGTCTTCAATGCCAGCTCTTGCTGTTTACTCTGGGAGGGGAAAACTGATCACCTTATTTCTCCGAGCATGCAGACCTACAAAAACGAGATGCTCCTAACACTTCACATACCCAAAGTGAGTTTCCTGCTATGCAACTCATTTTTCAAATGTGGAAAACCAGTATTTGATCAAATAATTCATTAACATATGCAATCACTGATGGATCATAATCATCAAGTTCTTCAGCCCATTTCATGTCAGGTTATCCAATCCCATGAATGTAAATGTGTCTTCCTTTTCTTCTTCTGCCTTTTTATCTTCCAATGAAGCATAAGCTCGAACGAACGCATGACAAGCCTTTGTATCCTTGGCTATCTCCTGAAATTAATTTTTCCTCTACACACTGGGCTAATTATCTCTAATTGTCGCTGCTCTAGCAAAGTGGATTGACCACAAATGAAATAATAAAAGACAAAGAAGCAAATACTGACACTTCCCAAGCAAACAAAGGTGTGCTACCAGTGGTATCACTTTCTAGAGAGCATATAGCCACAGTATTTAACATTAAGTCTGTTAAAGATTTTTCGTGAAGTTAGGATTTAAAATTTAGTCTATTAAAAGACTATTTGTGGAAATAGGATTTAAAATTAAGTCTATTAAAAGACTTTTTGTGAAGATAGGATTTAAAATTACATCTATTAACAGACTATTTGTGGAAATAGGATTTAAAATTAAGTCTATTAAAAGACTATTTGTGGAAATAGGATTTAAAATTAAGTCTATCAAAAGACTATTTGTGGAAATAGGATTTAAAATTAAGTCCATTAAAAGACTATTTGTGGAAATAGGATTTAAAACTAAGTTTATTAAAAGACTATTTGTGGAAATAAGATTTAAAATTAATAAGTCTATTAAAAGACTATTTGTGAAGGTCAGCTGGCCGATTGGATGAGAGCACTCATGTTTAAACATCCAGTGTGCTGATGCCGAGGTAGCGGGTTCAACATTTACAGGTTGTACACCTGTTAGTTGGACTACAATGCTGACTTCTCGTCCCTGAAGGACTAAATTACAAGTGCCTCTGAAGTCACAGTGGGCGGCTCACCTGATGAGGAGGCACACTGGTAATAAGGAAAGCTAATCCACACACACAAATTATCATAGTGCTCTAGAAGTAGTAGCACGTGTGTTGACTATGCTTGAATTCAAAGCGGGTGAACAGGTGGAAAAGCACTTGTTTGTGGAAATAGAATAATGTTGATATCTTTCAGAAGATGTTACGTGCAGTACAAATTAAACTTCTTCTATGTTCAGTAATTATTTTCAAAAATTTCAATGGCATGTATTGATGTTGTTCTCAAGTCTGCAGGTGCTGTGATGGTGAAGAAGTTCTATATTATTATGATCTATGAGTCACTAACCTGGCCAGTCGGCCAATTCAACAGTCCACATTTAATAAATTTTATTTCACAAAGGTCTTAACTCCCGACATATAAACAACTCTATACTAGAATAGAAGGGAAAATTCTTAACCAAGTGGATAATTGTAAATACCTAGGGGCATTTATAACATTAGATGGAAGATGTACAACAGAGATTACGAGCAGTAATAGGGCAGGCAAAAGGCGCATTTAAGAAAATGGAGAGTATCCTTTGCAATAAGTCACTATCATTGAATGTAAGAAAGAGAGTGCTAAATTGCTATATAGAACCTGTATTGCTGTATGGCAGTGAATCTTGGAATGTAAATGAACCCTCAGAGTTAATGCAAACACACAACATCCACTGCATAGTGAAATTAGGAAGGTGAAGGGCAGCAGGTTAAAAAGAGGACGGTCGTGGATGGGTCAAGCCGAAGACATTCTTCAACAGGTGTGTTCACTTGAGGACTTAGAACCTGGCGAGGAGTGGGTGCAAGTGCCAACAGACTTCTGCACATCCTTTTCAGTTTGCATCCAACTAGATAGGAAATGCAGACAAGAAAATCCGGCTGCTGTGGAGGCTGAAGTACAAGCGTTGATTTTCGAGAATTCGCTAGACAGTGACGCGGTCATCTACACAGATTTGTCAGTCATCCAACATGTGAGAAGCTCATGGGCCTTTACAGCTCGGGCCGGAGGGAGAATTGTGAAGGAGGACTCTGGTGCTTTCACTGAAACCACAAGTAGCCTGACCATGGAAGTCATGGCAGTAAGTAAAGCAATAACATGGCTCGAGACACAGACATTCACTAGGGCTTGTTTCCTTAGCGACTCAATGAACATGATCAAGAGGATAGAGGAGGGGTCGATCCGAAGAGAATGGTTGATGCCTTTGGAGCGGTCTCGGCTGGCAAAGATTAGTTTCATCTTCGTGCCAGGGCATGCGGGAGTACAAGGAAATGAGCGGGCTGATAAGCTCGCAGGTGAGGCTACTGTGGAGGGCGAACGCGCCATGGACCAGGCTGACATTCTGAATGCTCTACGAGAAGTAAGACTTTTGCGAGAACCAAGTGATGACTGTGAATCTACAACAATGGCCAGACTGCTAGAGCAGCAAATTAAAAGAGGGGTGGCCAAACAAGAACACTACTCAGGAAGCCAAAGAAGATTGATAAACCAACACAGAACTGGCGTCGATAGCAGCTACACGCTGCGGGATTTGCTGAGGAGGGGATCCGAGCACTTATGGACTGAATGGTTCGATGTGCAATGAGGATGATCTGTCGACTAACTAACTAACTAACAAATGAACAAATTAGGAAGAATTTAGAAGCAACAGAGATGTGGTTTTTAAGACGAATGTTGCAAATTCCTTAGACTGCCAGAGTAACTAACAACGGGTGCCTAAAAGAGGCTAATGAAACTAGAACACTATATACAACAGTAAGAAAGAGACAAATAGCTTTCTTTGGTCATGTGATGAGAAGAGAGACATTGGAGAAAATTCGTGACAAATGAAAAGACTGAGGGGAAGGGAGGCAGAGGCAGACCAAGAGAAATGATGCTGGATGGATTGAGACGGTGACATGGAGGAATATCATCAGCAGAGTTGATCCAAAACACCAAAGACCAAGATCTGTGGAGAGCCATGAACGCCTATGTCAGCTGGCAGGGCTCTTAATGATGATGATTGAAAATAAATGTGGCTGCTTATTGTATTCATATATCTACTCTGGTCTGGCTTAACCAAATGTACACTTTCATTAGATGTTTCCTTCGGTGGTTATTATTTTCTACATAATGACTACTGCAAAAAAAGGTGCTACAAAGGCTCAAGCATTTTAAAGTATTTACAGGAAAATACAATTCTTCTGCTTTATGTTCTTCTACAATGAAAAGTCAATACAAATAACAGGGTAAAAAAATCTAGCAAAGGGGGAAAAAAGAAACCCGAAGCAGCCCAATATAGCATTCATAAGGCTCAAGCAACAAAAGCCATATAGTAAGCCAAAACACAAAACAACAGACAATACAAACTGGCATATATGCATCAAAGCCATCGAATTAAGCTCAAGCAGAACAAATACAAGCATTTGTTTAAAAAAAAAGATGCTAAAAGAACTAAGGTTAAAGTTCATCAATTCAACAAAATAAGTGAAAGCTAATAAGTCATGTTTATTGATTATAATAAGACCACAAATGAGTTAACTTATCAGTCTTCAAAACAATGACCTCAAATGGCTTCCAATTATCGGATGAAAAATAAAATAGCAAGGAATGAAGCCAGTGAGCTAACATCATAAAACAGTGACCTACTACACAATGTAAATCTAAGACAATATCTACAGTCTTTCTTCTATTCTTTTATCTGCCTTTCAGACATGGTCCCTCAACCAACTCATGCCAAGCCCTTTATAAGCTTCTTCGTGATTGGTTGGATTATGAAGCTAACATTTTATATGGGAATGAGGCAGCCAGTGTCATGCCAACCATACAGTCACCTCTTACAACAATCAAGGTAGGTTACTATTCTTTGCTTCACTTATGGGCCCAGGTAACACACAGGTGCCACACCACAGCACCGATAAACAAACACACATGCCACACTACCAACCACCACCACCCTTAAGACACAACAAACATGAAAAAATGGTTCTATGACTGGCTCGACCTTCCTCTTTCAGGGCGGCCAAAGCTTCTTCTTTAGTGTCCAGCTGCTGAGTCTGCTGCGATAAGCAAACACACATGCCACACTACCAACCACCACCACCCTTAAGACACAACAAACATGAAACAATGGTTCTATGACTGGCCCTACCTTCCTCTTTCAGGGCGGCCAGAGCTTCTTCTTTCCTGTCCAGCTGCTCACTGAGTCTGCTGGCAGCTTCTAGTCCATCCAGTGCTTCAGACAAATCTCCCTGGAGAAAGCAGAATGAATAAATGCTATAGGCGCTGAAGATCAAATATATAAATGTAAGAAGTAGTTAGTTAGTGACTAACCAACTAGCTCTTACAGCAGCTGAAGCCAAAGAAAAAGGTAAATGCAGTCCCATATCATGTACTGTCATTTGGGTGTGGAGGGTTATATTTGATCTCTGGGGAGTTGGTATATTTGATCTCTGGGGATTGGGTATATTTGATCTCTGGGGAGTGGGTATATTTGATCTCTGGGTAGTGAATACACTTGATCTCTGGGGAGTGGATATATTTGATCTCTGGAGAGTGGATACACTTGATCTCTGGGTAGTGGATAAGAAATCTAGCCATCTCATACAAATGTGAAAAATAGTTATCTGACAGATCAAGAATTAAAAACAAAGAACGTTATTCTTGGAATGAAGTGTCTTTACAAACCTGGTTAACGTATTAACACCGGTTAACTAATTAAGCAGATGATTTGTTTACACAAAAGCAACATGGCTAATTTCAGGAGAAGACAACCTGAGTGCTCTCAGTTAATGAACTTACTCTGGTAGCTTGCAGTTCTGCCTGAAGCTCCTTCACTTCAATTCTTAACACTTTACATTCATTCTGGAGGTGCTCTGTCTCCATGGCTATGGCAGAATCTTTCTCTGGAAAATAATGATTGAACAAGGAATCATGAGATCAAATCTATCTTCAGGTTTTCAAACTGTTTAAAAAATTCTAAAATAATCTCCTGCTATTGGCCTTTGTAATAGTGCCTTTACATTTTGTAAGGATGAACACACAGAGGATTAGGTAGACAATCTTTTCCTCACTTTTGCAGGTGACAAGCCTAAGAGAGGAATCCACAGCCGACTGTGTTCATGACATATCTTGCTTGTTTAAAAACAAATAAAACAGTATACTCGACTGTGTACACAACATTTGCTTGTTTGTTTAAAACAAATAAAACAGTGTGCAACACCAATTCAAAACGAAACTTAACTGAAATCAGGAAATTAACCATTTACAGCTGTTGGCTGTTGCATCATAAACCTGAAGATCTGTTAAGACACATCAGCTGAATGCAAAAGCAAGACCAGCCATGCACACACAAGGAGGCACAACCATCTGTCAAGATTGCCCAGCTGGCATGTGAAGGTATGGCAGAACAATTCAAAGATTTAGACTCCTCCCTAACTACTCTCTGATAACAATCATCAGACTCCTCATCACAACCACTTTTCAGAAGTAACCATTACATCGTGCCATCAACTACTCTGTAGTTGCAACTATCCAATGTACTAACCATTACCTAGCAACAACAATCAGATTTCCTTTCTCTTACTACTTACCAGTCACAACCTGGAGACACACTAACCACTATGCAAAAGTGACCATCAGACACACTAACCACTATGCAAAAGTGACCATCAGACACACTAACCACTATGCAAAAGTGACCATCAGACACACTGACCACTATGCAAAAGCAACTATCAGACACACTAACCACTATGCAAAGGTGACTATCAGACACACCAACAGCTCTCCAGAAGCAACTATCAAGAACACAAACCATTCCTCAAAAGCAACCAGCAGACACACTAACCACTACTCAAAAACAATCAGCAGACACACAAACCACTACCCAAAAGCAACCAGCAGACACACTAACCACTACTCAAAAGCAACCAGCAGACACACTAACCACTACTCAAAAGCAACCAGCAGACACACTAACCACTACTCAAAAGCAACCAGCAGACACACTAACCACTACTCAAAAGCAACCAGCAGACACACTAACCACTACTCAAAAGCAACCAGCAGACACACTAACCACTACTCAAAAGCAATTAACAGACACACTAACCACTACTCAAAAGCAACCAGCAGACACACTAACCACTACTCAAAAGCAACCAGCAGACACACAAACCATGTCTCAAAAGCAATTAACAGACACACTAACCACTACTCAAAAGCAACCAGCAGACACACAAACCACGTCTCAAAAGCAACTAACAGACACACAAACCACTACCCAAAAGCAACCAGCAGACACACTAACCACTACCCAAAAGAAACCATCAAACACACAAACCACATCTCAAAAGCAACCATCAAACACACAAACCACGTCTCAAAAGCAACCAGCAGACACACAAACCACTGCTCAAAAGCAACCATCAGACACACAAACTACTGCTCAAAAGCAATCAGCAGACACACTAACCACTCCTCAAAAGCAACCTTCAGACAAACTAACCACTCCTCAATCTAGTAACATCTCCCATTTGTAGCTACTTGCCAGTAGCCACTATCAAAGATCCATCAACCATCAGACCCATTAAACACTGCCAGAAGCAACCATCAGTCATAACCACTGTAGTAACAACCATCAGATCTCCCACCTGGTTGCCACAATCAAAGACCCAACAATCGCTCTTCAGGTGCATCTATCATAGACATAACAACCACTGTCTAGCAGCCATTTTCAGAGACCCATCAACCACTCCCCAGGAGCAACCATTAGAAACATATCAACCACTCCCCAGGAGCAACCATTAGAAACATATCAACCACTTCCCAGGAACAACCATCAGACCCATCTACCACTCCCCAAGAACAACCATCAGACCCTTCAATCACTCCCCAAGAACAACCATCAGACCCTTCAATCACTCCCCAAGAACAACCATCAGACCCTTCAACCACTCTCCAGGAACAACCATCAGACCCTTCAACCACTCCCCAGGAGCAACCATCAGAAACATATCAACCACTCCCCAAGAACAACCATCAGACCCATCTACCACTCCCCAAGAACAACCATCAGACCCATCTACCACTCCCCAAGAACAACCATCAGACCCTTCAACCACTCCCCAGGAACAACCATCAGACCCTTCAACCACTCCCCAGGAACAACCATCAGAAACATATCAACCACTCCCCAGGAGCAACCATCAGACACCCATCAACCACTTCCCAGCTGCAACCATCAGACCCATCAACCACTCTCCAGTAACAACCAGACACACATCAACCACTCTCTAGTTACAACCATTAGACACCCATCAACCACTCTCCAGTAACAACCATCAGACACACATCAACCACTCTCTAGTTACAACCATCAGACACCCATCAACCACTCTCCAGTAACAACCATCAGACACACATCAACCACTCTCTAGTTACAACCATCAGACACCCATCAACCACTCTCTAGTTACAACCATCAGACACCCATCAACCATTCCCCAGGAACAACCATCAGACACACATCAGCCACTTTCCAAGAGCAACCATCAGACACCCATAAACCACTCTCTAGTTGCTATCATCAGATCCATCAACCACTCTCCAGTTACAACCATCAGACCCATCAACTACTCTCCAGTTACAAACTTCAGACATCCATCAACCACTATGAACAGACTCACCCTTCTGAAAGTGCTCCAAGACAAGCTGCAAGTTACTGAGGGAATTGGCATACTGCTGGCACTGCTCCTGAATGTTGGCTACTTGCATGTAAGCAGAGTCTCTCTGGCTGGCTACATGTTGAAGCTGTTGCTGCAAGCTCTCAAGCTGATGGCGGGATTCTTTGCTGCAGGGAACCCACAGGAGCCAATTTAACACATCAGTAACAGATATAATAACAAAAGATACAAGTAAAGACCTCTTCCCACACCATGAAGGGTTTATGGCTCTGGCTCCACTCCATATTTTTGAAGATCTTAAAAAGTCGCTTAAAAGTCGACAGAGTCGACTTCACTGTACCAGGTTTTTATGCCTTATGGCTCAGTTTCTTTCCGCAGCAAACTGCCAACAGTGTCGCAAAAAGCATGAACTCCGTAGCCCCAGCGACAACCCCCAGAGTCTAAATAAAATGCACTCATGAACAAAAGGACGCAGCCTGGAATCAAACCCACAACCTTTGGAGCCTGGGTCAGATGGCTTGACCACTTCGCCACAGAGATTCCCATTTATTTTTAAAGATGATGTGGTTGATATCATGGCAGCCATCTTTACTTTCCAGAACATTTCATAGTTCCCATTTTAGGTTCAGTTGACCTCTGAGCTCAAGTCAACTTGACAAGAAACTCTGTCTCAAGGGGGATTTGAGCACAGGACCAGCATGCGGTGGGTAACCAACAGATACAATATTTGATGGGAAGAGTGACGGTAGTTGAGCAAGACGTGGGCAAGTGATACAAGCAGATAGATTGAAAAACAGTAGTGTGTGAGTGCGCGTGTGTGTGTGTGTGTGTGTGTGTGTGTGTGTGAGAGAGAGAGAGAGAGAGAGAGAGAGAGAGAGAGAGAGAGAGAGAGAGAGAGAGGAGAGAGAGAGAGAGAGAGAGGAGAGAGAGAGAGAGAGAGAGAGAGAGAGAGAGGAGAGAGAGAGAGAGAGAGAGAGAGAGAGAGAGAGAGAGAGAGAGAGAGAGACACTGCAAGTGTTTAAGGTCACCTGTGGTCAAGCACATTGTGCAGATAGCACTTCATCAATTAATTCAGTAGAAAAGATGCATAACATGGCAAAGAAAGACAGAAAAACAACCAATAATGTGAAGAAACAAACTGACACTATGCCATTATCAAAATCATCAAAATAATGCAGATAAATGGGTCATAAGCCTGTACTCCGCAGAAAGCACTAATACTTAGATATAATAGAAGACAAGCAAAAACCATTTCTGCAAGATGGCACAGCAAATGCAATTCTAGAACAGTCTTAATAACCTGACTTTGAGAGGCAGAATTGAGGAGGAGGGAGAGGAAGAGGAGGAGGGGGAAGAGGTGCAGAAGGAGGAGGGGAAGGTGAAGAAGAAGAAGAAGAAGAAGAAGAAGAAGAAGAAGAAGAAGAAGAAGAAGAAGAAGAAGAAGAAGAAGAAGAAGAAGAAGAAGAAGAAGAAGAAGAAGAAGAAGAAAAAGAAGAAGAAGAAGAAAAATTAAGGAGACACTTGTATCCCTCATTCACCATGAACAGTTTGTTGACTGTTTTTGAACACAGAAAACATAAAACAAGAAACAACACAATTTATTGCCAGGCATATTTCCCTGTTTCTTGTCAGTCGTTCATTACAGGACTAACTAGTTAGTTGCATATCCTTTACAGGACATCACAATCAACCCAGCATTTTTTACGTTCAGTAGTTTGCCATTGCTTTCTGAATGACCAGCACTCATACCACTGAATAAAAACCAACATAAAGTGGCCTGTTTCCAACTCGCCCACAGCTGTGTTTCAAACGCGGGATGCAGGATTGGGAATTGCATTCTTAACCCCATCTCCACAGCGCCAGTGAACTAAGATACAAAAAATAAATGAATCCTTTTCGTTGATTGTGTTGTGTCTAGTTATAGAACTTCAATACAGTATTTTGTTTCAGTTTGCCTTCCTTCTATGACATACTTTAATATTCTGTTACCAGTGGGTTTTGTCATCTGTAAACTATGCCAAGGCAGCAGTAGATTGTCTTTTAAAAAAGAATGTTGCTTGTCCTTTGCAGGACATTGTGTTCAAACCCTGTTGACTTTGTAGGCAGTTTTATGTTTAGTAGTTTGCCATTGGCCGGCTCCATGGCAAAGGGGTTACGGAAGCAGTTTGTAATCCCGCATACCGCGTTCGAAACATTGCTGCATTTAACAAACAACATTTTAAAAAATGCTGGTGTTGACTGCAACATCCTGTAAAGAATATGCAACTAAATTTTTTAGTTTGCCATTGTTTTCTAAATGAGAAGTCAACGTTTAAATCCAACCTAATGCCAGTACTGAAGGTGAACCGCCTATAAAGCCATCAGCACACCGGAAGTTGAAGAGCAAGTGCTTTTATCCTTTTGACCAGAGGTTAGCATGGCCGAATGGATAAGAGTACAAGGTCCTAAAAATCTGGTGTGCTGATGCTGAGCTAGGGGATTCAACCCCTACACCGGTCAGTTGGACTAAAATGCTGACTTCTTGTCCTTGACTTGGGGACGTAAATTACAAGTACCTCTGAAATTGTAGTGGATTTGCCTAAGGGCGAGGGGCACTGGTAATAGGAAAAGCCAATCCATATACTAAATCCAGTGCTACAAGAAGTAGCGTGTATGAACTACTCTCGAGTTCAAAGTGAGCCCCCCCCCCCCCCCCCCCCCCAAAAAAAAAAATAAATCATTGTGACCACGTTAGCATCTTAGCCTTCTGAGTAAAATTTCTATTTGCAAAGAGGGTTCTTAAGATGCAGGATATGCACACTGGACCTATTTTATGTCCTGTAACTGGTCATTGCAGATGCCTTTGGCATGAGGGTGCATGAGGCAGGAGACATGGCAAAAGATTAACAGATTCAGGGCTAAACAAACAGTAGGTGTAGATCAAACAAAAATGGATGGCATAAAAATGGGAAGTAAGGCTGTGTCACATTTATGGCTTAACAAATGTTAATATGGTAGCAGACATGTTGTGTTATAATGCAATAATGTTTCAAAGATATATAAACCCATGGCAGGTACGGGAAGTCGCTTAAGATGAATTATCATCCCATGGCAGTTAATTAGTTAAGAAACTTTTCAGTGGTTCATGATGAAAGCAACCTTCTGCCCAGGATCAGCTATATGATGATGATGATGATGATGATGATGATGATGATGACAATGATGATGATGATGATGATGATGATGATGATGATGATGATGATGATGATGATGACAGGATTAAAACCTACTTACTGTGCATTCTCCACTTTTGAAGATGATGACATTAACTGTTCCTCGGCTATGGCCAATCTGTTACGAAGATCCTTCTCTCGCTCCTCCGCTTCAAGAGCGTCCTTTGTGAATCCATCCTCAATCTTGACATGAAGAAATATTACAAAGTAAATCGTCCATATTTTATATTCTAAACAAAGCAAGAAACACTTATTCTTCTATTGTCTATACGTAAAAGGTTATTTTCTCCTTTACTCAGAATTAAGAGAAGTACCCTAATTTTACTTGAGGATGAATATTAAAAAGCGAGAAGTAGACTAAGCTTTATTAGAACTCGATTACAAGTAAAAAAAATATGGATGTTGCGCCTAAATCCTTCATCAGCACAGAAAAAACAAACAACTACATAAAATCACTATATGAAAATATAAATATAGAAGTTACATATGTGTATCCTTATTGTGGGCTGGTCACATCTTTAATTGATCTGCGTGTGCGTGTTTGTGGTTGAGGATGTATGATTAAAGACAGTATTAGATTTTTTCTGTTGGTAATAAGAAACTGTGCATGTCCTTCGCACCCGGTCTCTGTGGCTAAGGGCTTGCGAATGCGGTTTGTGAGCCCGTATACCCGGGTTCGAAACACGGCGGTGCTGGTTTTTTCGAAAAAGGTATAAGGGCCGGTCGTTCAGAAAGCAATGGCATACTACTGAACGTAACACTTGCCTAGTACATCAACAGCAGCATGAAAAAGCTGGTGTTGACTGCAACGTCCCGTAAGGGATACGCAACAAATTTAATAAGAAACTAGAGTTTATGGCTGTTGTGTCCCAGTTCCTTCTATAGCCAATTTTTCAACCGTCTAATTTCCTGGAATACTACAATGGGGTGTAACCCACTGCAAATAGTTCTATATCGACATATATGAGACAGTAGATCTTGTAGTTATGAGTACTTGTTGAATCTAATTATGTCATTTCATTAAACCATCCAGTTATCCTGTTATTTATATCTTTGTCTTCTTTTTGACCTTTTGAGATCAAGTGTGCTAACTGTAACTAAAATTTCAAGCTTCTCTTTCTCCATGACATGATCCAAATATATGAATGTCTACATGTAATTATCCCAACTCGACCCAGTCAAAGATATTCATTCAATCATTCATTCAGTAGCATGTCCTTCGCAGAACATCGCTCCCATAACAACTTTCCGGAAAACTTTTCGGTCATAAGCAAGATGTTCCGTGTCTGATATACCCATCTGGAGATCATCCGCCACATCCTGCACCCATCTTCTCTTTGGCCTTCCTCTTCCTCTCTTCCCAGGCATATACCCTCCATTATTGTTCTCTCCAAACTTTCATGACATTTCAAATGACCAAAATATTTCAATTTCTTTGTTTTATCATCTTTAGTAGCCAACCTTCTTCAATATTCAGCTCTCATCATATGGATTCAGTTATTCTTTTCTGTCTCCAAGATATCCTTAGAACCCGTCTATAACATTTATATTCAAAGGCATTTATGCGCTGTTCAGCTTTAGTCAAAGACAGATACCGAGAAATATGGGAAATAAAGGCGCGTGGTGTAATATTGACCACATCACCCCTCGAGTACCATCTGGTCTATACAACTACAGGGCCAGCTCTGTATACCCAATACATCCCAAGACAAGTAAAAAGGTCCTTTACTATTTTACATCTACATATACACATAGGCACACTCACATATACATACATTCATATCATCTCATCTCATCTTGTTCCTCTTGTACCTTGCGGTGTCGAGGTGAAGCAAAACCAGCAGGGGAGTGTCCGATTATGGCTTTCTTATGTTAAGATTCCCATGGACTGTCATTCCCTATGTCCATGGCTGGCCTCTTCTTCTGGTTATATTTGGCCTGTACATCATTGCTTGTTGTGGTACACTGTCCGTTTGTTGCCTATTATGTAGCCAAATGATTTCACTTGCTGGTTTCTACTGAAATCTATTGCTGCCACTACCCCTACTTTAGTCCTGCTTTTATCATTTCTGATTTTCTCTCTTCTTGATGTGTTGAGTATTCTTCTAATAAATCTCCTTTCCGATGTAATTTTGTTTCCTTTTTCTGTCATTATCGAGATTTGACATTGGTAGTGTAGAGTTGGTATACATACATCCAACAGGATATATATGTGGTGTGTTTATTTTTCTGTGTGTTTGTCTGTGTGCGTATGCATATAACACAGGACTGTAGCACATACAACACTGAAAAGGCATAATAACAACAGGAAGCACGCACATTTAAATACACTGTTCACTGGACCAGTTTTAGACATTCTCACAACTGATTGACAAAACAATGAAAAAACAACAAAGTATCTTTACCTCTAATAGATGTGCCCTCAACCTGTCCAGCTCCTTCTTTTGCCTCATTTCTTTCTCCTTCAGATAAGCAATCTAAACAACATCACAAAAGCAGACACATCATAATCACAGCATTTCATTTTCAGTAAAAGAAATACAAACATCATGTTTCTCACCATCATCATCAAGTGCCATATCTGCACTTACAGACGGATGTAATGAGTCACACATACCCTCTACCCAGCATCTATCTGATGCACTCATAGAGGCTCTCTCTAAAGACTTTTACTTCATGTAGAAAAGATCTAAATTTCTTATTAATACATTTATGATCAATTTGGTTTTCTGTTTTGAAGTCTGATGATATCCATGTGGCTTTATGGATTCCTTTGTGAGGATAAACACCCCCCGTCTATGAGATGTCAATTCACTGCGCAAAAACTGGTGAATTCTCCATTTGCATTCATCACCCCGAGTCCGTGTTTCCCCATGACCTCTTTGTAACCAGTGTTATCCGATCCTATTTTTCCTCCTGGTATAATGCAATGGGAAGGAATCCACAGGGCAAAAGAAAAATAAAGGAAGCCCTAAAACACATGGAGAAGAGAAGCAGAGACACAAATGAAGAACAAGGGCAGGACATGGATGAATCTAATGCTGACTTGTGGTGAATTGGTTGAGGGCCTGTGCATCAATGGGGAGCTTAACGATTGTGTAGTTCTGGGTGTTTGCAGGATTTATGTGCTTGGGGAAAACGACTGTACTTCTACTGAACACCTATTGTACATCAGTAAGAACTACTACTAGATGTAATAAAGTGTCTTCTGATTTGACTCATTCTTCATCTGGTTTCAGATTTATAGTTGCTCTAGTGCTGCTGCTCCTCTGGGCTGGGAGCTAAAGTACGATAAGGGTGATCCGCTGAAGACTCTCTGGGAACAAGTGGAGAGTGCAACTGGACACAGTATCCACATCTGGAGAGGCTGGTTCAGAAGGGAGTGAACAGAGGGTCTGAACAATGCTCAATGTGTAGAGGAAAGCCAGGCAGACGTTTAATCAAACTGCTGCTAGAACTAACAGCCTGAGAACTCTTCGCTGGCTTTTGAGGAGGGGACGGAGCATCTGCGGGATTGACCAATGTGCAGTGATGATGATTCTGAAACCAAGTAGTAAACTGCTGCAGTATTCCAGGCAATGAAGACAAATATCCATCACTTATTTATAATTTAATAACAAAGACACAAACAATAGATTGCACGATTTATTGCCTGGCATATTTCATCGCATCTTGTCAGATACATACTGCAGAAATCACACAATATAAACTAAAGTAATTAAATAAATACTTCAAGCTGAAATATACACATATTCACACAGTAATTTCAATTGTCTACCACGGTAATTTTAAACTGACTATCATGTCTTTCTGTCTGCACAAGTTTGGCTTCTGCCAGTTAATGACGACCTTTAACAAGCGACCATTTTGTGTGTTAAAAAACACTTATTTATAAAACACAGTTAAAGTTAGTTGCATGTCCTTTTTCACAGGATGTCACAATTAACCCCAGCATTTATTGGTTGTTTGCGATTTTCTGGAATAATTAACGTTCAACAGAGCTTGCCATTGCTTTCTGAATAGCCGATACTCATGTCACTGCGGAAAATCAGTGTAAAGTGATCTGCTTCCAAATCGCCAGTAGTTGGGTTCCAACCCAATATATCTAGACTGGAAGTGCACTAAGCTACAGACACTCTAAAATATGAAAAATCCTGACTCTAAAACACGAGAAGTTCCGACTTTAAAAAAACAATAATTTCCGAACACAAGAACGATACCTCAGTTCTGAGGGCAGTGCACTCTTGTGACGTCTGCTGGGCCAGTATGGCCTGCTGATCCCTCTCCTGCTGCAGCTGGCGAGCTGAAGCCATGAGTGCCTCGCGCTCCTCCATCAGCTGTCTGACCTGACCTTGCTCCCCTTGCTGCTCGCTGAGGAGAGAGGTTAAGGTCATGACCTGCTCCCTCAGGGAGGTGACCTCGAATGTCTTTGTCTCTTCTCTCCAGGCACATCTTGTTGTATGCTTCCCTCAGACTGGCAGATTCTGTGTCCTGTCCGAAATAAATTAACATTAAGTTTTCATATTTAGTTAATTGACTGATTGATTGATTGATCTTTATATTGAAGGAATTCAAGTATCATCATCACCTTATTTGAGGCTGCCCAGTATGCTCCATTCATTTTATTTTTAGATTATACTAGGCACTATGAGCATCTCAGGTCAGTGCAAACACTCAATAGCATCAGCAAGAATTCCATGTATATATACCAGAATCACAAACACATAGTAAAACGTCAGCTGGCAAGGCACTGGATGATGATGATATATTGTTGAGGGCAGATGGTCTAAATTTTACACTTTGCCATGGCAATGGTTTACTCTTTACTAGTTACAACTGCCAAACAATTTTAGCTGCATGTCAGAAATGAAAAATATCTTATACAAGATGTCACTATCATTGAATGAAGGAAAGAGAGTATTAAAATGTTAATCAGAATCTGCTATAGTATGGTAGTGAATCATGTAATATGAACTAGACGACCCGGCCCGGCTTCGCCCAGCCCCTGGCGGGGAGCATCTCATTTAATTCATATTCAGCCCCTGCTCCTGTTCCCGTTCCCAAAAAAGACGACCCGGCCCGGCTTCGCCCAGCCCCTGGCGGGGAGCGTCTCATTTAATTCATATTCGGCCCCTGCTCCCGTTCCCATTCCCAAAAATTAAAAATTGATTTTAAACTAACTATTTCAGTTGCATCCATGTGAGTGAGAACAACAACTGTTCATGACTAATTTCTGGTTTAATCAGAGAGTGAGTTCCCTTGCAGCAAGATGCCGGGACATTTATTCGTCTCTTTCTTAAGCTCATGCCCTTTTCTTTCATGCTGGAGGAAAATTGTTGATGTTAAACTAACTAACTATGCCAGTTGGCTCCGCGGGAGTGAGAAGAACATCTGTAGAAAATTTCATCTCAATCGGATGGACCGTTCGGGAACGCATAAAGGACACACAGACAAAGACACATATAAACATTCTCTTTTATATATATAGATGAACACATTATGAAGAGTTTGGAGGCTAGAGACATGATCCTGAGACAAATATTAATATGCTGGGCTGCCAGAGTGACTAACAATGATTGTCTGAAATGAGCTAATGAAAGTATACCTGTCAAAAACTGTCATCTACCGCCTACTGTGCCTTTTTGTGTAAGACAGTGGGGGTCTTGAACCTGAGAAATAAGGCTGCCTGGCTAGTGCATCACCGCAAACTGTGTAGGTTAGGGTTTTCTTTTTTCCCCCGACAGAAACAACATCCTCACCTTACTGACAATTTAACCTGGGGCTCCGGAGGAGAGACCGGGATTCTTAGCTATTTGACCTGCCGCTCTTAAAGAAGTAGATGGTATTCTTTGGTCAAGTAATATGAAGAGAGGCACTGGAAAATATTGTGACAACTGGAAAAATCAGCGGTACAAGAGGAAGGGGAAGACTGAGAGAAACCTTTATGGATGGACTGGGACAGTGGCATGGAGGAATCTCATCAACAGAATTTATCGGGAACACCAAGGATCAAATTCTATGGAGATGTGTGAATGCCGAAGCCAGCTGGCAGGGACATATGATGAATATGTGATATTTAACATCACATCATTCACATTCTTTCCTATTTTTCCACTTATCCGAGAAGACTTGACAACTGAACTTCTACCCCAGGATCAAGATGGAATAGAACATCACTGAAGTCCTTATTTTGTCAAAATTGTCCTAAAAATTATCCACAACTAGATTTGGATCCGGCACTTTTAAAGTTAGAGGCAAACTGTGTACCTCTAAGTCACTATATCATTTAATGTAATGAATGGATCCTCAAAAAATGAGATACCATCATTTAATGTAATGAATGAACTACCATAAAAATGAGATACCATCATTTAATGTAATGAATGAATCACCAAAAAATAAGATCCCATCATTTAATGTAATGAATGAATCACCAAAAACGAGATTCCATCATTTAATGTGATGAGTGAATCACCGAAAAAATAGATTCCATAATTTAATGTAATGAATGAATCACCCAAATATCTCACGAGATTCCATCATGTAATGTAGAAAAGGCTAAACAGTTATTAAAAAAAAACAACTCATACATACCTGTGCACTAGATTTTTCATGAATTTGTTCTCGTTCAGTCTTCATTTCTGACACCTCAGCTAACAAGCCTGCAATCTGGAACTTGGAACTGTCCATCTGTCTCTTGAAAATGGCACACTCTGAATCCTTGGCTGTGAGGCTTTCTTCAAGGGTACTGATTTTATGAGTCAGCATGTGGATTTTGTCATCCTGCTGAGAAACTGTTGTTCTCAGGTCAGATTCTGTGCTTCTCAATCTGTCTAATTCACTTTCCAAAGATGAAAGTTCTGGGGAACTGGGGTAGTTTTGGCTACTGGACCTCTGGATGAGCTCCCCGTGCCGAACTTCAAGGTCAGACAGTTTCTGTTTACATTTGATGAGTTCATTCTGTGCTGCAAGTAAGGCTTGAGACTTGTCTTCGAATGACGGAATCAGAGCTGCATAGTCTTTTTTCAATTTCTCACTAGCTGTCTGAGTCTCGATCAAAAGTGCTGTGAGCCGCTGGACTTCTGCGTGGTATGCCAAGGATTCTGAATGTTTCTGCGTAACACATGTTATAAGCTGTTCCCTCTCAGACTGACAGGGCTGCGATCTGTTGCATCAGAACTTCTTTATCCCGCAGTAGAGGGCCCAGATGGGCAGCCGCCTGCGATTCTCCGGATTCTTGCAGGACGGCCAGCAAAGTATCATTCTTTTGTCTGAGAGCTTCTATCTCTGTTTCTCTGTCTCGGACTAGTCTGGCCATGTTTGCCAAGGCCTCACGCCTCATGTCATCCTCCCCATCATCTCTGGCAGGTGAGAACTTGCGCTGTTCCATGTTCCTATTGTCCTGCTGAAGTTTCTCTATAGCCGTCTGCCCAGCAGACACAATATCCATTAGTCGATGCATCTCGCTCTTGAGAGAGGAGTTCTCTCTGGATTTTTCTGTAACCACGGCTACCATCTGCTCCTTCTCAGCTCTCAAATTGCGAAGTTCTGCTTCCATTTTATGAATGGCCACTTGGCTAAACAAGCTCTTGTCTAATGCGCTTCCTCCTTTTTCCAGCAATGCCAAAAGTGAGGAATTACTTTTCTGCAACTCTGCTACTATAACATCCTTTTCCCTAAGACGATCTCTCAATTCATCCACCTCCTTCTCAAGACCAGCAAACCTATCATGTTCTGATGCTCCATCATCAAAATCATCATCAATAATGCTGCCATTGACCTCTAAGATAACAGATTCATGGGCATTATGCGAATGCTGCTTCTGTTGATTCTGAGACACAGTTGAATCTTCAGTTATGTGTTCACTTTTGAATTCAATAGCTGGAGTTTCCTTGTACTCAAGTGCTGGTGTGTCTGAATTGACAGCTGAGTAATTTTTAAGATATTCTTTCTGCTGATCGGTCAACAACGTCAACATGAAATTCAGTCTTGTCTCAAGATCAATCAGGGTTTCTTCCTTGTCCAGAGAAGTTTGTCGTAAGACTGCAATAGTTGTCTCTTGAAGGGACACATTAGCTTCTGCCTCCTGTATCTGATGCCTCTGCACATCTATCCTATCATTCAAGTCTGCAATTCCAGCCGTTTGCCATCTGATATTTTCATTTGCTCGAGCTACTTCCTGATGAAGTTCAGCTATTCTGTTGTTGCATGCCATTAATTCTGCCTCCAACTGACATATAGTTTCTTGCAAATGATCATTTTCTGAAATAGTTTTCTTCAACCTTTCTATTTCACGCTTCAATTCATCAACATCATCTGCCGTATAAGCAAAGCTCTCATTTTGTGATAGAACATGCATGTCATTGGAAAAGGTCTGTGTGTCTTTCTGTGCTAAAGCCAGACTTCTTTCCAGATAAGCATTTCTAGCCCTAAGCATCTGTAGTTCATCATCAGCTGTACTCTGCTTCTGGTTGTCCTCCACCATTGTAGCAGCCAACCTACTTTCTTCAGCTCCAGTAACATCAACATTAGCAAACAATCCTGTTCTACCTTCTATAATTTCATGATCTTCCTTGATTAATGTTTCTTTGTTGCTCAGCCTGTCAGTTTCCTGTCTTTTGGCCTCAAAATTAGTCACTTCTTTGTTAACTACCTTTCTATGACTATTTGGTACCTCATTGGACCCTGTATCAAGTCCTTGTTGTTGAGACTTTATCTGTTTATTCTCAAGTTCTCTTATCAGATCAGATTTCTCATGCTCAAGTTCAGCTAACCTGTTTACCAGTTTGTCATTTTCTTTATTTAACTCTTGCAGTTTGGCACTGGTGTCTTCAAGCTGCCCTTTCAATGATTCAACATTTGCAATCTCCTGCTGTAATTTCTTCTCTAATTCAGATTTATCCTGACATATTAATTTCATTTCTATCTTTGTCTCCTTCAGTTCATTTTCTAACTGTGTGATCTTTGTTTTAGAGACCTCATGGGAACTATGCAACGCATGAATCTCTTTCTTTAATGACTGCTTTCTGTCATATAACTTTTGCACCTCTGCTCTCAGCTCTTTAATTACCCTCCCGTCTTCTTCAATTTTTCTCCGAACTCTTGCCTCTTCTTCCAAAATACTTTTGAAGGCATTATCTTCAAAAGAGAACTCTGAACTTGGCTGCTTCAAAGACAAATTATTAAAATTTGCACTGAAGACCACCTTCTCCTTTTCCAACTCTGCAACCTGCGATTTCAGCTTCTCGAACTCTGCAACCTGTGACTTCAACTTCTCAAACTCTTCATGTTCTTTCCAGGCATTCATCTGTTGCACCTGCTTGTCTTCATTCACTTGCTGCCACTTTTCTACTTCCTCTTCCATCTCTGATAGTCTGTCTTCCATTTCTAGAACCTTCTCTTCAAGATCTTTCTTCTCCTTCTCAAGTATGCCATGTGCTTCTCTCATTTCTTTTATCTTGACTACTTTGGCGGCTGTTTCTTCTTTAGCAGCTTTCAACTCCTCTTGAAGCTCTTGCTTGTCCATATGCAAGTCATTGATAACCAACCCACCCTTATGAAGTTTCTCTCTCAAATCAACAATCTCTTTTTCCAGGTTATCGGGTACTTTCTGCTTTGACTTGACGTCTGCTAGCTCAGCTTCAAGCTGCCTGCACTGCTCTATCAACACCGCCTGCTGCTCCAGCTGATATGAATGCCCTGCAACTTGCTTTCCATCAGACAGCTGAACATCCCCAGAATCCCGAAGCTCTATAATCAAATTATTCAACTGCTCAATTTCTTCCTGCTGCTGCTGAATTTGAGCACCTCGCTCCGCCAACTGCGCCATTAAATGATCTCGCTGTTTAATCAACTGTTCTTGGGCTTGGCAGTGCTGCGTGTCCAGCTCCTCAAGGGCATTCTCCAGTTCATTCTTCTCCTCCTTTAGGGATTTGATTTCTTCCTCAAGGACCTGGAGCTTGCCAGATGGATCTTGATCTATGGAACAACAGTAATATGTTTTAAACAATGGATTTAATAAATAATTCATATGATCACATATTCAATAAAGGAGAGTAGTAAAGAACAACATGTTGTGTTTGTGACAGATTTGCAAAGCCTTGTGTAGATATTTTTCTCAACTTTATCAAACAACCTCTATCTCTCTTTCCACAAATCTTTCCGGCTGTCACAACGTATTCTATTTTTTGCCTTCTCAAACATACATGACTCAAAGAGCTCAACAGACTTGAAACCCCTTCAACCCACAGAGTTTAATAGTTGAATACATGAAGCCTCAAACATACATAACTCCACAAGTTAAACAGATTATTCTGAGTAAAACTTACCTATAGAATGTTCACTAGACTGGCTGATAACTGACATTTTCCCAGACTGCAACAGATACAGAAAGCTATATGTACACTTTGCTTCAAAGAATCGAAGAATGTGTGGCGTGATTTGGTGAAGGGTTACAATATTAGGCTAACACATATGAGTTATAAATTTAGATTGGGGTTGGGGGGGGGGGGGGCATTCCCGTGCTTTGAACTAAAGCTTTGTTCATGCATGAGCTACTAATTCTTGTCCACTGGACTAATTTTTACGTGTGGACTAACTTTCCCTATTACCAGTGTCCCTCGCCATCAGGCAAACCCTCTCCGACTACTGAGGTACTTATAATTTATGTCCCCAAGTCAAGGACGAAAAGTCAACATTTCAGTCCAGCTGACCGGTGTAGGGGTTGAAACCGCTACCTCAGCATAGCCGACCGGAAGTTTAAGAACGAGCACTCTTATCTATTTGGCCATAATAACTGGCAATAGGGAAAGCTCACCCACATGAAAAAAAAAATCAGTTCAGCGTGGACTATGGTTGAGTTCAAAGCGAGTGAGCGAAAAAAAAATTATAAATAATAATGCACAAAATGTGGATAATTAAACATACCCAGATTAAAAATAGAGAGGGGAATGATGAAGAATGGATGTGATTTCCGCATGCAGTGACTGCCTGGGGCAAGTAGCCTATATTTTCACAGCAGTTATCAAAATCCTCCCAGGATACGCTGGCACTACATACTACAAGGATATGCTTATTTTAGGCAATATAACCCCAAAGTGATAATCAGAATCATCAGAAATCGTCCCTCCATCCACCTACTTTATCTTCTTGTCACGCCAAGGAAGTGGGCCCGCTGGGTCATAAATCCCTGGCACCCATTGAACCTTACGGATAACCATAACTATAACTTATATGATTCAAAACAATGTTTTCCCATAGTGAATTTGTATAACAAAGTCATGAACAATAGATTGCACGATTTATTGCCTAGCATATTTAGCTGCATGCGATGCATTTTGCATGTTGTTTAACATATAAAATGGCCACATGTTAAAGCTGGCAAAAGCAATAGCCATTAATTCACAGAAGCCAATTTTGTGCAAACAGAAAGACATGATAGTCGGTTTAAAATAACCGCGGTAGACAATTCAAATTACTGTGTGAAAATGTGTGCTGTACATTTCAGATGGAAGGATTTATCTAATTAGTTTATGTTGTGTGATTTCTGCAGTTTGTACCTGACCTGCAGAGATGCAGCAAAATATGCCAGGCTATAAATTGTGCAATCTATAGTTTATGTTTTCGTTATACAAACTCTAATGATGTATCTGATAAAGATGCCAAGCCTGATGAATAGAATACACATTAGGATATGCAGATTCGCATACCTTTTTGTTTCAGTTTAGCACATGAAAAAGGGATAAATCGTAAGAAAATAACTTCGCTGCATCGGGTTTAATCTCATATAACTCAGTCTCTACACAGAGCAGATAACCACCTGTCAAAGCTCTGTACAGAGCACAAACTCCCTAGCTCCAGCGATGGACCCCCCCCCCCCCCCCCCCCCCACATGAGAACCGAATGTTGCAATTCAAAAATGAATCCAAGACTTTCCAAGCATGAGGCAGATTCTCAAATCAACATGATAAGGAGTCCCCCACAAAAACAAATAGCACTGCAATCCTAAATATAATGCAACTCAAGACTGTAAACTTTAACAGCAAATGTAGACCAATTTAAAAGCACATATCAAGTTATTTTTCACATGAAGCTGCACAATAGAATTATACTACAGAAAGGGCATTGCAATATGCTAATATAAATCAGTTCTGTGTCATTACCTTCATAGACCTTATTTCATCTTCCTGTTCCTGTGACTGTTTCCGCAGATCTGTAATCACATCTTCCAAAGCCTCTCTTTCAAGCAGCCAATCAGCTCTCTCCATTTCCACTGCAGATGAATCTTCTGTCTGAGTTGCCAGCTGGGCTCTAAGAAGTGCCAATTCTTTATCTATATCTTCTTTACAAATATAGACAGCAGCATTTTTATGATCGGAGGCACTGGAAATGGAAAAAAGAAATGAAATGTTTTTATTACTTTAAAATATAAAAGTTTTGTTCCAGGACACACTTTTTCTGGCTCCTTTGCAACTATGCATTATATGAGTACAGTAATGAAAACAATTAATGGAAATAACTAACTCATAGCCTCAGATGGTCAGAGTAATTTTCTACAAGAGGCTAATGAAATTATAACATTATACACAGCGACAAGAAAGAGACAAACAGTCTTCATCGGTCTACAAACAGTCTTCATGGGTCAAGTAATGAGATCACTGGTCACGTAATGAGATTATTTGTCAAGTAATGGGATTGCTCAAGTAATGAGATCACTGGTCACATAATGAGATCACAGGTCATGTAATGAGATAAATGGTCAGATAATGAGATCACTGGTCAAGTATTGAGATCAATGGTCACATAATGAGATTATTTGTCAAGTAATGAGATCATTGGTCAAGTAATAAGATTGCTCAAGTAATGAGATCACTGGTCATATAATGAGAATATTGGTCAGTTAATGAGATAATAGGTCAAATAATTATCACTAGTCAAGTAATGAGATCATAAGTCAAATAATTATATCACTGGTCATTTAATAAGATCACTGGTCAAGTAATGAGATCACTGGTCAAGTAATGAGATCATAGGTCAAGTATTGAGATCACTGGTCATGTAATGAGATCACTGATCATGTAATGAGATCATTGGTCACGTAATAAGAAGAGAGACACTGGAGAACATCATGATGACATTTATTTGCGGTAGAAAAGGCAGACCAAGATATATGGTGTTGATGGTCTAAGGCAGTGGTTCGGAACCTTTTTTAGCCCATGCACCCCTTCACCACATGTTCAGAATGTCATTCCCCCCTTTCGTATTTCCTCCCCATAAATCCCCTCCCCCCTACACAGTATACATAAAGAAGGAAGCTAAATGTAATAATACATACTAGAACAAGCCTAGACGTCTACATAAAACGTGATTTGTGGGTCTACTTATGTTATAAACACAAATTTCAGAAGTGCGAGATGTACATAACCATAAAATATGCAAGGAAAAATAATATCAAGTAATCAATTCTTGTATTAACACGATCTTGAAATAATCTTTATTCCTCCCCCTGGAAACCCTAAAATTCCCCCCTTTGGGAGGGGGGGGGGGGAATTCCCCACCGATTGTGAACCACTGGTTGTGATCTGTGGCATAGAGGAATATCATCAATAGAATTGATCCATAACACCATAGACAAAGATCTGTAGACAGACAAGAATGTCTTGACCACCCTGCAAGGCACAGTAATTGGGCAACTGGATGTCCACAGCTACAATTTAAAGATGAGTGAAACATGAAGTGTTTGGCATAGACCCAACCACCTGGAAGGAACAGGATCCTGTCTGTAATATATGGAGAGGCACTGTAAAGGATCATCTTGAACTTGGTGTAAAGAGACGATTTTTTTAAACTTTCATATTCTGTTCAAGTGTAAGGGAAATTTACATGCAAGTTTTGCTATGCAAATTTATTTAAACACCATACCCAGGATAATACCAACTCTGTGGCAAAGGGATTATGGATGCAATTCGTAATCCCGCATACCACGTTTGATACACAGCTGCTGGCAATTTGGAAGTAGACTGCTTTGTGTTGGTGTTCATACAATGTTATATGTGCTGGTTATTCAGAAAAGAATGGCAAACTACTGAACATAAACTTGCCAAGAAGTAATAAACAGCCAGAACATGCCGGGGTTGACTGTGACGTCCTGTAAAGGATATGCAACTAACTAACCCAGGATAATATGAATGATAATATACTGTGGTGGATTTCACTAGCCTTCCACACTGATATAAGTGATTTACTACATGCTACAAAATCGACAACTGGAAAGATTGAGGGGAAGAGAGGCAGAGGCAGACCACGAGAAATGATGCTGGATGGATTGCGATGGTGGCATGGAGGAATATCAATGACAGAGTTGATCCAGAAAACCAAGGACAGAGATGTGTGGAGTCATGAATGCCTACGCCAGTCGGCACGGCACTTGATGATGATGACAAATAGTCCACAATGCGAAGGTTTTATAACTTTTGAAATCTTTTCAAGGCAGTTGCCAATCATGGCAAATACAAAAATGTATCAAAATAATCAATAGAATATTTATTACCTGGCTATTGACAGACTGTCAAGATCCTCAGTGTCATCTGAATCAATGTCTGATTCACCTGCCAGAAAAGTAAATGAAAAAAAAACAAGAATTATAATTACTGAGTTTGTACCAATGCCGCTGGCAGCATTTGTCTAATACACCCCAAGGCACGTAAAACAAGCCTCATATTTTAATAATAAATAAAGTTCATCATCATCCAGTGCTTTGCCGGCTGGCATGGGCAATCATGCCTCTCCGCAAATTGTAATCTCTGATGGCATGAATCAATTCGTGTGTTGACTCCCTTCAGTGCCATGAAACAAGATTGTCAAGAATCTTCTCACGCTGTCTTCTTCGATTTCTCTTTCTGCAAACTTATAGATAAGGGAGAGGTGGTCGAGCACTTGTGGGGCCAGGTGGTAAAGGCGGGGGAACAGATTGAAAACCAGTATGTGGAAAGAATTATACTGCGGGGGATCGGCAGGGGTTCTGAAAGAATATCAAAACTGAGAGGGAAGACAAGGAGAACTTTCAATCAGATAGCAGTAGGAATGATTGACTCCTCATTGGCTGTTGAATGAGGGGATGAAGCGCATATGGAATGTCTTGAGTGCAGTGATGTCAGTTCTTAGCTCAACTCAACTCAACTCTTTCCGCAAATCTTTCTGGTTACAACATGTTTTTGTCTTTTTATAAACATGAACAAAAATCAATAACTGTCTCTTTCTGATGTTTGTGATAAGTTGTCTTTGTGACTTAGCTTCCCTCAAAATGTCCAGATTGCTCATTTTGGCTGTCCAATGAATGTTCAGCATTCTTCTATAAAACCACATCTCCAAAGCTTCCAGGGATTTTTTGGCCTGTTCATTAATTGTCCAGGATTTGCAGCCGTGTGTTAAAATTGGTTCTATGTAACATGCAAGAACTCTCTTTCCAACTTTCAAGGACAATTACTTATTGCACAAAATATTCTTAATTTGATAGAAAGCAGTTTTTGGTTGTAATTGCTAAGTCACATTTTGTAATTGCCAAATCATAGTTATTAACTACCACGTAACATTTAGTAATTATCAAGTCATATTTGATAACTGCCAAGTTACATTTAGTAATTGTCAAATCACATTTGGTAATCAGAGTGAAACATTAGTTTAGAAAACAATGTAATCATCTGATAATACGCAGAAGGGATTCTAATGTATGAGATCAAACCTGGACAGTTTTACTATATGTGGGGAAAATGGTATACTGTTACGTGTTTTGTAACTTAAGAAATATATATCTTGTTTGACAATGAGTAATGAAATGGTGAAGAAACTGGAGGAATTGGAGATGCGCCTTTTAAGAATAATGTAGAGAATATCATGGACAAATGGCTTTGGGTGGAGGAGCACAATTGGGAGGATACAAGCCTTATTCTGGTGCGTGAAATGCAAACTAAAGTCTAAATATCATGGCAGAGCAGACCAGACCCTAAGCCTTGGTCGGCAACTGGTCTAGGATAAAAGCTCCGACAGTCAGACAGTTTGAGCATCGCTTTGCTGATCTGGCAGCTGCCGCAGCTTGTCTTGTTCCAGACGTAGTGTTGTCACCTTTCCTCTGGAGTAAACTAGGCAGGCCGAGAGAGGGATCATGCTGCATCGGCAACACATGGTCTCTAAATTCAGCCCAGGTTTTGAGCTATGGAGAGGTATAACTCCATCTTTGGCCTCACAGCCATGAGTTGCAGTTATTATGCCTTCTTTGTGTAGCATAATGAAACAAACTGTCGTCTGTCAAGACGGGAGGTGCCAGTGATCATAGACAGAAGACAACAAATGCTGGGGTAGAGAGATCTGCAGGTGTTAGTCAACACAACCATAAGAAAATCATACAAAAAATTGATTTGAAATGTCAGGGGCATATCAAAAGATGTGAAATCGAGAAATTAGCCTTAATTGAGAAAATACTAGGCAAAAGAGACAGAAAAAATGTATATCAATGGCTGAAACAACTGGGCAACACATCATCATACAACCAACAAATTCATCAAAATATCAATTGACAGAGGCAATTGGGGAGGCATATTTTTTGGGCATTTGCTCACTTTGAACTCAAGGGTAGTCCATACAATGTGCTAATGTTTCTAGTGCACTGGACTTATTATTTGCATGTGAATTAGCTTTTCCTGTTACCAGTATCCCTCGACATCAGACGTGTGGAGGTTGAACCTACTACCTTGGCATCAGCACACCGGAAGTTTAAGAACAAGCGCTCTTGTCTATTCGGCCATGCTGATCTCTATTGGAGGGTCATGATAGTTCTCCAGATCATTACCTGGAGACGAAGACATGCATCTCATATATTGATACACTAGTATTATTTTCATAATACACGACATAAAATGGGAGTCGAACACTCACCTCTCAAGTTATGAATCTGAGATTTGAAATCTGTGATCTTGTGCAGCAAAGCCTGTTTTTCTGCAGCATTCGTTGAGGCAGCTTTCTCTAGAAGACTTATATGCTCCTCAAGCTTCAGCTTCTCTTCTTTCAGAAGCAGGTTTTCTCTTTCAAGTGAATCAAACAGTTCTGAGTGGACACAACAAAAAGGATGACTGAGACATCTAAAAAACATCTTATAAAAAAGTGTATCTAACAGTTCTGAGTGGATACAACAAAAAGGATGACTGAGACATCTAAAAATCATCTTCTAAAAAAGTGTATCTAACAGTTCTGAGTGGACACAACAAAAAAGGATGATTGAGACATCTAAACAAGTGAATCTAACAGTTTTGAGTGGACACAACAAAAAGAATGACTGAGACATCTAAAAACATCTTACAAAAAAGTGAATCTAACAGTTCTGAGTGAATGACTGAGACATCTAAAAAAAAGTGAATATAACAGTTCTAAGTGGATACAACAAAAAGAATGACTGAGACATCTAAAAATCATCTTCCAAAAAAAGTGGATCTAACAGTTCTGAGTGGACACAACAAAAACACAACAAGACATCTAAAAAACATCTTATAAGGAAGTCAGTCTAACAGTTCTGAGTGGATGCAGCAAAAAAGGATAACTGAGACATCATCTAAAAAACTCAGACAGCTTTTAAATTTGACTGTTTCATCTTCTAGAAACATGAGACAAATAAAAACAACAACACAAACACACCTTCAAAACAATGTATTCCCTTAGTGAATTTAAACACAGAAGCCACATACAATATGTTGCATGATTTATTGCCTGGCATATTTCACTGCATCTCGTCAGGTGCGATACTGCAGAGTTATATATCATAAGAAGTGAATAACTAAATAATACTTTAGCTGAAACAATTAAAACACATAGTTACAGGTACTGATGAAATTTGGGGTGTGTGTGTGGGTGGTGTTTTGGTGGTGTGTTTCAGTGGCAAAGTGGTTAAACCGCCTGGCTCATGGTTCAAAGGGTGTTCTGTCATTTGGTTCACTGGTGGTGCCATTTTCTAGAAGGTCACTCCTGGGGGTCGCTGGAGATACAATGTTCGTGCTTGTAGACAGCCCTGTGGAAACAGAGCCTTATGGGATAACACCAAGCACAATGAAGTTGATCCTCTCTGGGTTAAAACCCTCTTTTATCACTGAAGGTCAGAAAGAGAGTATTGAAATGTTATACTGAACCTGTTCTGCTGTATGGAGATGAAGCTTGGAACATGAATGAACAGATGAGGAAGAGCTTGAAAACAAGGGAAATGTGGCTTCTGAAATTAATGCTGCACATACCTTGGACTGCCACAGTAATTAATAATGAGTGCCTCGAACAGGCTAATGAAATTAGAAAATACTCAATTATAAGAAAGAGACAATGTTCTTTGGTCACAGATTGAGAAAAGAGGCATTGGAAAACATCATGACGAGAAAGATCAGTGGTAGAAGGGGCAGACTATGAGAAATTATTCTGGTTGGTTTAAGATGGTGGCATGGAGGAAAACCATGAACAGATTTGAGGTGAGTTGAGTTGGGTCAAGACTAACATCACAACACTCGGGACATTCCCATATGTGCTCCATCCTCATCTGCAACAACCAGCGAAGAGTCCCAACACTAATGGTACTAGTAGCAGTCTGATTATGTGCCCATCTGGCCTTTCCTCGGAGTCTGAGTATTGGCTAGATCCTCTGGCCACTCCCTGCAGCACCATTCTCTCCAGGCCGTGATGATCTATCTGTTCGTCTGCACAATAGAAATGACTCATTCATTACAAAATTACCTGCAGTAATTTCCTGTTGAGCCCTGCTGCCCAAGTTTTCAATTGTTGCCTCTGTCTTTGCCAACACCATCTCCTGCTCGTCCTTGACAGCCTGTAGAGACTGACTCAGCTGGTTTTTCTGTGGACAAAATCCTAGTCATATCAGTTTAGCTAAGAAAGTGGTTGTACAGCACCCTGACATACCTACATTGTCCTACAGGGACTAGAAGTGGTAACAACATCCTTTATTTCCTGATAAGTCTTATATATATATATATATATATATATATATATATATATATATATATATATATATATATATATATATATATATATATATAGCCTTCATCGACCTCACAAAGGCATTTGATTTGGTCAGTCGTGAGGGTCTGTTCAAGGCACTAAAGAAGATTGGCTGCCCACCAACTCTTCTGTCCATTGTGGAATCGTTCCACACATGCATGAAGGGTATAATCAAGTTTGATGGTGCAACTTCTGAAGAATTTGAAATCAAGAGTGGAGTTAAGCAAGGTTGTGTACTAGCTCCCACCCTCTTTGGAATATACTTTTCACTTCTACTGAAATATGCATTTCGTGATCAGGATGGTGGTATATACATTCACTCACGCTCAGATGGCGGTCTCTACAATGCTCAGAGATTGAAGGCTAAGACCAAAATTAGGAGGGTACTGATCAGAGAGTTGCTTTTTGCAGATGATGCTGCAGTTACGACCCACTCTGAGGAAGAATTGCAATGTCTACTATCTGCATTCTCCAATGCTTGTTCTGAATTTGGTTTAACAATTAGCAAAAAGAAGACACAGATTATGTCACAAGGTGCACATGAGGTACCATCAATCTTTATTGACGACGCCGAACTAGAGATAGTAGACCATTTTACATATCTAGGATCAGTGGTAAATAGCAAATTATCCCTAGATCAGGAAATCAACATCCGGATTGGTAAGGCAGCAACAACAATGAACAGGTTAAGAAAAAGAGTCTGGGAGAACAGGAAGCTTACTGCCAAAACAAAAGTCCTTGTCTATCAAGCCTGTGTCCTTAGTACTCTTCTCTATGGCAGTGAAACCTGGACAACTTACTCACACCAAGAGAACAATTTAAACAGCTTTCATATGCGGTGTCTGCGAAGAATTCTTGGTATTAAGTGGCAAGACAAAATCACAAATACTGAAGTATTGGAAAGATCAGGTTGTGTGACAGTTTATTCCATGCTCAGTCTTCGTAGACTTAGATGGATAGGACATCTTAGGAGGATGGATGATGGTAGAATACCAAAGGATATCTTTTTTGGTGAATTACAGATGGGTAAGAGATCTCAGGGTCGGCCTCTACTACGATACAAAGATGTGTGTAAGCGGGACATGATTGATACAGGCATTGATAATGCACATTGGGAGCAAGTCGCTGCTGAACGTGTTGTATGGAGGGCAAATATCAGAAATGGAATAAAGTCAAAGGAGAAAATTATTGCAGAAAAGTCACACACCAAGCGTTTGAGACGTAAGATGGTGCATGATGGTGGAAATGACCACGTGTTCACATGCACCCACTGTGAACGGACATTTACAGCGCAAATTGACCTTATCAGTCACACTCGCTACCGCCATAGTTAAAAGTTATTATGCCTTTTTAAAGCACAAACTATCGTCTGTCAAGACGGCAAGGTGCCAATGAATATATATATAGTCTTAAAAGTCGAGAGGATCAACTTCATTGCCCCAGGTTTTATCCCATATGGCTCGATCTCTTTCCGTAGAGCGACCTGCAGAAAGCATCGCACAAAGCACACACTCTGTAGCTCCGGCGACGACCTCCAGGAGTCTCCGAGAAAATTGCACTCGTGAACCGAAAGACATAGCCCAGAATCGAACCTACAACCTTCAGAGTGTGAGGCAGATGTTGTGACCACTTCACCAGGGAGACTCCCTGAATATATGTCATCAACATCATGTGCCATTCCGATAAACGTGGGGGTCATGTTTCGGCATCTCACACGATTACCGAATCACCAGAGTTGTGGATCATCTAGCTCTGTGTTCTTGTCCTGACCACACCAAGTGGTCAAGCCATCCAGATATTTACTTCTCAGTATATATATTCAGTGAAATGACTAGGTTTGGTGTGACAAATAAATTAACACAGCAATATTTTCAAACGTATTTTCAACATTTACAATAAAAACATTAAAGTAAAAGACACGTGTCCACACCTTGAGGCATAAATGGTGTTAGCCTCATATTCTTATAGACCAATAAAAAGTCAATGTGTGGTGAGGTCAATGTGTGGTGATGTCAAAGTGTGGTGGTGTCAAAGTCAAACCTGACACTTTATCTCCCGGAAAATTTCTGGGTACCCGTTTTAGGCTGAGTCAATTGTTTAAACACTCCCAGGTTCAAGTGGGATTCAACCACACGGACACCGGACAGACAGGCAAGGGTTCTAGCCACTGTACTACCAAGGTACACAAACTGATTGTGAAGTAAATCAATTAAATGAAATCAGTCAGTCCGCCCAGAAGCTGTTGAAAGCTGCAAACTGATTTGAGAAATGAAATGCAGACATTTTTAGACATGTTTTGATGAGAAAAAATAAAACTGAAAACATAGTGACACATAGCAAACTTGAGGGAAACAGAGCAAGAGGAAGACAAAAATATATAGTTTGATTTGTGTGACCTAGAATTCAGAAGTCTCCAGGACCTCAGTCCCAGGATGTGAGGAGTATAACATTCTCGGGTTGTTTATTTCTGAAACTGTCCATCACCACCAGTCTGGCAGGCCATCTCCTGGACTATACACTACTGCCACTCAGCCTAATATTGGTACCCAGAATTGTCCTGGAAAATAAAGGCGACTGGTGTGCTATTGACCACATCAATCATTGAGTGCTGATTGTTCTACACAAATATGGGGCTACATAGGCACCATATACCAAACACCCCAAGACTTGTCCATAGACAAGTAAGGCAGACAAAGAGAGAGACAACAGCATGTTTTCATGATAACGTGCTAACTAACTAGGAAAGCTGTCATCATATAATGTATTATGTTGTGAAACAGCTGAAGAAATACATCACTAGAGACACCTGAGGAGATTTAAAGACAGAAGTCAAGACTGGACCATGATGGAAACATTAGCCAACTGATTGGCAAGACCTTGAAGAGTCTACCCAACTTTGAGCAAAATCTGTATCTTTGAACATGCATATGAACAGAATCCAGCCACAAAATGGTCCAGAGTGTGAGGAGATACTTACAAATAGATGAATCACCACTTCTTTGAGTGCCCAGTGTGTGACTGTGGTCTTCTTCTTCTCTTACAGGAGCATATGACCTCAACCAGCTCTAGCCAAGTTGTAGTATATTCCTGCAGCTTGTTCCATGTCCTCTCCGTAATATCAATCTGCCTCCCATTGTCTTCTCCATGTGCTTTTAGGTCTCCCCTTATTTCATTTGTCACATGGACTCCAGTGAAAGGACTTTCTAGTGAGACTATTTTCAGGTGTCCTCAGTGTGTGCCCTCTCCAGCATTGTGACTTTTCCTCACCTCATGATTCACTGGAATATGTCTAGTTCTCTCCTTAAACTGTGCATTAGTGACTTATTGTGTTAGGACACTGTTATTGTCACCGAAGTCAGATAGATGGAATACCATCATCATCAAACTGAACAATCTCCATGGCAATGATTGGTTTTAATTATTTCTGCAGTCTGTCTTCAGCCATGGTGATACCATCTTTGGTTATACATTCTGCCAGCCTGTATCCTGGTCATATCTGTCTGTTCATTTATATCTTTGACATCCTCAACTTCCTTTGCCTTCAACTCATTCCTCCATAATTGTTTTCAGTACATCGTTATATCTTTTCATATGGCCAAATAATCTATTTTTCTCATTTTGATTTCTTCCAGTAATACCAATGCATATTTACTTGTTCTAGATCTTTCTATATATAGGGCAAAACAATGACAGACTGATTCAGATATCACTACAGTTTTTGGTCCAAAATGCCGCTGGACTGATTTTCAATAACAATTAAAATACACACAACAAATTACAGCAAAAGTTGACTATCAAATGTAGTTGTCCAATTCCAACCTGTTGCCCCACTCGGAACAGCTGGTTGACTATGGTCCGTCTATCTGCCCGCATCTCACTTCTCAAGTATCCAGTCTCGGTACTCACGTTGTCCCTGAGTTCCCTCAACTCACTAAGCACTTCTTGAGCATCTGCCTAAAGAAAGGCACTCAATAAAATTGATGAGCCCCACTTTACATATGCCAGCGCATCACCATGCAATTGCAATCCAAAGAGGCAAAGCTCAACAAGCATGCTACTTCCTTTTATGGCAGTAAACAGCAGAATGCAGCAACTATTAAGGAAACTTCCCAAGCAAATTCATCAGCAGTTGGAAGACGGCTTACAAGGACAACAGAAGATGAGCTTATGAGGCATGCAGTGCAAACCCAGAACAAAATGCTGAAAACACCATTTCCCATGCTTTGAGAGTTCCTTGCATGCATATGTAGCTGAATATTAACCTATATAAAGAGTTCCTTGATATCATGGTTGCAACCCCTCAGCAAAGATTCACCACACAATTATACTTTAATTCATTAATGGACAGTACTACCTGCTTTCTGTTAATAATGCCAAATATTGGGCAGCACTCACCAAACCCGACACCTTACATTGTGCCAATGGATTCAGGCGGAGGAGCGCAATTGGGAGAGTACACGCCTTACCCTATTGTCAGGGAATGCAATCTAAAGACTAGATGTCATGGTAGAGTAGACCAGGCCCTAAGTCTTGGTCGGCAACTGGTCTAGGACTGAAGCTCTGACAGCAGACAGTTAGAGCATTGATTTGTTGATCTGGCAGCTTCTGCAGCTTGTCCTGTTCCAGATGTATTGGTGTTATTTTTCCTCTGAAGTAAACTAGGCAGGCTGAGAGAGGGATCATGCTGCATGGGCAACACAACGTTTCTAAATTCAGCTCAGGTTTTGTACTATGGAGAGGTATAACTCCATTTTACAAACTATTGTCTATCAAGACGCAAGGTGCCAGTCATTAACCTTTGTTAACTGTGTGTAATTTTATCTAACAGAACTCAAGTCTTGTCATAAAGTGACATCTTAAAATATTCACGTTCTTATTTTGGACTGCAGCACTTCCATCTTGGGATGTAGGGGAAGTAACTTATAATCTACAGGATTAGTCAGTCAGTCAACAGATCATCCTCATCACACATCAAACTATCAGTCCATAAGTGCTCAGATTCTCTCCTCAGTATCTCCTTCAGCTTAAGTGACTGACACCACCAGTTCTGTGTTAGTTGACTTTTCCTCTTTGGCTTCCCGCCTGGTGCTCTAGTCTAGCTTGACCCTGTTTGACTTGACGTTCTAGCAGTCTGGTCAAAGTTACATAATCACACCTGTCCTTTGAGCCATTCACTCATCCTGCCTCCCTAAGGGTATTTAGGATGCCAGTTTAGTCCACTGCTCGACTACCATCTGTATAAATTGTATACACCAGCAAGTGCATATACATATCAAACACCATCAACTATATAAATTGTACACACCATCAAGTGCATATACATTGCAAACACCATCCACTAACTGTATAAATTGTATACACCATCAAGTGCATATAAATTGCACACACGATCAAGTCTATAAATTGTATACACAATCAAGTGCACATAAATTGCACACACTACCCACCAACTGTATAAACTGTATACACCATCAAGTGCATATAAATTGCACACACTACCAACTCTATAAATTGTATACACCATCAAGTGCATACAAATTGCACACATCATATAGTCAAATTAAAAGCTGGTTCTTGACAACCATAACATTACATACATCATAAACTAAACATTAGATAATAACAATATGCATTAAATACAAGAGATGCAGCTATTTGCAAACCATGCAGTGTCAGGCCGAGGTAGGGGGGATGGGTAGAGACTTAGCAAGGCACCAAGAAACCACTATGAAAGCTTCGACATCTTTGCAATATCAGCAATGCAGATTACATTTTCTACAGGGTAAATGCCAAATTTACTTTCAGTTGCGACTCTGAAGAAGAAATAGAAATGCCTGCTGATTACTTTACTTTTCATTCATAGAGAAATTATATAATACTTTGTGTTCCACGTAACATGTCATGTGTGATAACTTATGCTAAATGTGTACCAACCCAACTTGTGCATGTCAAGTGTGATTGTACTTTTTATATGTTTAGTCAGAGTAAACTAAAGAAACTTGGCAATGTGCTTATTTTATATGTTTGTTATTTGCGAATCCTGTGGGAGAGTGTGAGTTTTAATTCTTAAGTCTCATGACTTGGTTTCAGGTCACCCGAGCTCCAAAATAGGGCATGCTTCGAATGAACAAACAAACTTTATTTTCAAAGGGTTAAGAATTGGGCACGCAGGCCTGTCTAAGATTCTGCCCTTCTATCACTCTCTTTCATACTTTATTTCATTCAAGGTCAACAGAGAACAGCAACAATATAAAAGATATGCATTGTAAGGCTTGGGCAAAATGCAAGCATCAATACTACACGACTCAGTAATATTAGATAATAGTCTGACACTTGTTATTAGCTATGTGGAATATACTGGTCTACCAAAATACTAGGGTTTTGTTATTATTTTTATTTCTATTATTAAGGGGGAAGGTAATCCGTACTGAGATAATATTAAAATAATTTGCGATTATATTATAGAGATTGGTGATGTCTTTGATTTCTTGTTTAAGATTGTTCCACAGCTGAGCTGCAGAGTACGTTAAGCTTGTTTTGTGTAAGGTATAATATATTTAATTGTTTACTGTGTCTAGCATTATATTTAATCAATGGCCAAAGGTAATTTGGGGCATTCCGATATGAGGTTTGTAGCATAGAGAATTTTCTCCTGATCTCTTACCAAAGGACATATTTGTGTAGTTGCTTGAAAGTCACATAAACATACAAGCATGCATTCATACATATTCACATATACATACAAGAATGCACTCACACATATACACGTATTCATTAAAGCATGCAAACACACATTTACAGATATACATACAAGCATGCGCACACACACACACACACACACACACACATACATGCAAGCATGCACACATACATATGCATACAAGCAAGCACACACATATATACACATACAAACATGCACACACACATACATACAAACATGCACCCATACACATATACATACAAACATCCACACACATACATGCAAGCATGTATGGATACATTCACACACACATATATATATATATATAGACACATAAAACATGCACACACACACACACACACACACAAATAAACACATAAAAATACAAGCATGTATGGATGCACGCACGTGCATACATGCACGCACGCATACACACATATACATACAAGCATGTATGGATACATGTACACGTATAATGTAGTCCAATGGCAGTAGCTACTAATGGGGTGTAATGTGTTAGGCTACGGCATATGCTGAGGTGAACTGGCTGGTTTCCTTCCTCGCCATCTCTTCTATCCAGACAATCCCAAGAGAATTTTGAAAATTATTCAGTGCCCATTCGATAAAGCTTGGTAGACTCCACTGCCAATCATCATCAAGTGCAATGCTGATTAGCATAGGTAATCATGTTTCTGCACATCCTGCAATCTCTAAATCATGTATCATTTCCATGCCATGACAAAAGACTGTCAAGAATCTTCTCTTACTGTTTTCCTCTATTTCTATTTCCACAACATTTTTCCAGCTGTCACATGTTAAAAGTTTTAATTTTGTTCTTAAAGTGGCCAGAAAACAGCAGCTGCCTCTATATGAAGTGTCTTGGCCTCTTTCAAAAAATTCAGATTATTATTTTTTGATTCCATGAGCATTAATGGTAAGCCGAAGGGATTATCGACATAGTTCGTAATCCCGCATACCTCGCTCGAAATACAGCTGCGGGCGATTTTGCAGCAGAACAACCTTGCATTGGTTATTATAAAATTCTATGAGTGCCAGTGCTAAAAAAGCAATGGCAAACTACTGAACGTAAATTTTCCAAGAAATCACTAACAGCCCGAAAAATGCTGGTGTTGACTGTGACGTCCTGTAAAGGATATGCAACAAACTAATGGTAGGAGAAACATAATCTTGACATTGCTTTCAATTGAACTCGAACCACTGGAAGGGTTAACCCAACTAACAAGCGCCCACAGAAGTCGGATGTGTCGACTGAAACATGCAAATATCACAGCACTGCTGTAAACTTGACACAACGTAATTACGTTTAATAAATAAATATTGGGCGAACAATGGAGAAGAACTTGAACCACTGTCTAGGTGGACAAATGCACTAACCACTATACCAGAGTGTCTCTACTACATATACACATGCATACATACACATGCAGGCATGTACACACACATATATTCACAGAGGATATCAGTGTGTCAAATATATACTGGTGTGGTTTACTATGTCTAAATAACATATGCACATAATACAACACATGCTCCAGCATGTCTTATCATAAAGAGCATATGTTATCATAAAAACTAATAATGAAGTAGGTCAATACCAGCCAATCAAGAGAGGTTTGTGACCATATTTTTTTACCTATGTAGTGACGATATTATGAGAAAATGAAAAGGCAAGCAACGAATCGCTATCGGAGGACATAACAGTGTAAGATATTCAAATAATACAGTATTGACTGTAGTGTGCACAAAGGACATCATATTTTGTCGCCCTTATGTAAGAAAGCTAGGTATGTAATTCACTACCTCAGGAACAGAGGGAATCGCGGGGTTCTTTATTTTTTAATATAAAATTGTCCGTCGTAAAATTCAGAACCTGCTCTATTGTGGTTAAGGGCAAATGATAAGCATTAAAAACAAAAAAAGTTAGTTGTATATCCTTTTCTGGATGTCGCAGTCATCCCCATCATTATTTGGCCGTTTGTGATTTCTTGCATATTTACATTCAGTAGTTTGCCATTGCTTTTTGAATGGCCAGAACTCATACCATTGTAAGAAAACCAGTGCTAGACGGTCTGCTTACAAATCTCCCGCAGCTGTGTTTCGAATGTAGTATGCAGGATCGCAAACTGTGTTTGCAGGTCCTCATGGCCGAATGGGTAAGAATGCGTGTTCTTGATGATGAGGTAAGGGTTCAACCCCTGCAACGGACAGTTGGACTAAAATGTTGACCTGTCATCCTTGACTTGGGGATGTGAATTACAAGGACCTCTGGGGCGCAGAGGTGTTTCCAAGGCACCAGGGCCAGATTATATACTGGCCAAGACCTATTGACGCATCCTCGTTGAACGTCCTGGGCAACAGGTCCCTTCGGGGTCCTGGCTAAAGTCAGTAGGATCGTCAATTCCTCCGAAGTCGGAGAGTGTCTACCTGCATGGCGAGGAACCACCAGTCTGCACACCAATAAGCCAGACATGGGACAACGGATACTCACGCAAACCTCAGGTCCTGTATGACATCACACTGATGTTGGACAACAGAATGCCTTCATCCGACATACAGGACTTCGCGTTGGAGCTCAAGCCAACGAACATAAGCAAGCAAGCAAGCACAAGGACCTCTGAGTCGGAGTGGGTTCACCTGACGGTGAGGGACACTGTTAAAAGGGAAAGCTAATCCACACGCAAAATTCAGTCCATCACTACTATAGTGTGTATGGACTACGCTTAAGTTCAAAGCGAGCGAGCACAAAAAACAAAAACAAAAAACTGTGTTCTTAACCCCTTCGCCACAGTGCCGGCACATAACTGAAAAAAGAGGTCGCTAATACACACACACACAAAATGATATCCAGTAGCCATTGGGGTGTGAAATATTCAGTAAGCAGCGCAGTCAAGGTCTCTTTTCCACACTTGAGGAGATGCATGGTGCTAAGCTCCTATTTTTATTGACCAATCTGTACTTGACACGTGATGTAGTCAATATCACGCCAGCCATGTTAACTATCAAACCACAGCATTATGAGTTGAGGTGGACAGTTCCCTTCCTCACCATATTTTCTCCCCTTAAAATTTTCTGGCATACAGTTTTTATGAGACCGGGTCAACCTCAGAGCCGAAAGTTTAGTTTTAGTTTAGTTTAGTCGATGGATCAACATCACAGCACACACGGATGTAACCCATAAGTGCTCGGTTCTACTCCTAACTCAAGATGGAGTCCGGAGAAACTCAGCTCAGTGCACGAGCTCTGTAGCAACGGCGAGGATCCTGAAATACTTTGGGCAGATTTTTAACTTGAAATTTTGCCCGGGCAGCACCATTAGGCTACTATTTTTAATTTCCAACTGCCAAGGGATTTTTTATGTGCTCAACAATAAACACGGGCGTCCGATCTCACTACCCAGAAAAAAGGGGAAATTTTTGTTACTAGAAGTCCATGTGATAAAATCCTGGCCCTCATCGGGGCTTGAACCTGGAACCACCAGCACTCGAGGCGGACACCATACCTCGAGACCACACAGACACCCCCCCCCCCCCAGTCACAAAAAAATAATTCAGTCTCTCTTGGGAATTGAACCCAGACTAGTGTCTTGGGGGAGCAGGCACTATAACCACTACCCCACTACTAAAGTGGATTCATTACACAAAATGTTTTATGTGGTATTTTAAAGATGTATTATTGTTCTGTGGTCTTTATTTGTATTTGCTAATGAAGGCTTAGTAGCAGCAACATCCTTTATTTTACTTGTAATTGTTTTATTGCGTAGCTAATCCTTTCCTGCGTCGGTTCACTCATTCAATGTATTTTTACAGCTTTTCTGCTGTTAAACCTCTTTCTTTTCTTGCTGTAGCGAACGAAAGAAGAAGAATAATTCCTTGCTGCACTTTTAAACAAATATTGCCTTGAAAAAGACCAGACATGAGGAACATAAAACACAAAAAACACTTAAAACAAAAACTGGAAACAAGGGAGATGTGGTTTCTGAGACGAATGTTGCGAATATCTTAGACTGTTAGAGTAACTAATAATGAATGTCTGAAAGTTGTTAATAAAAGTAGAACATTATATACAACGATAAGAAAGAGACAAACAGCTTTCTTTGGTAATTTAACGAAAAGAGAGGCATTGGAAAACATTATTATGACTGAAAGAGGAGAAAAGGCACAAGCAGATTGAAAGAAAAGGTGTTGAATGGACTGAGATGGTACCAAAGAGAAATACCCTCAGCAGAGTTTACTCTGGGGACCAAGCACTGAGATTTGTGGAGAGTCATGAACACCTACGCTAGTTGACAGAGGAAATCATGATGATGATGAATCAACTTGGCTTACAGTGTGGCAGATGGCCAAAGTTTCAACATAAAAAATTCACAGGTAACTGTTGTGACTATAGATAAGAAGAGACTTGCATGTAGCACAGAGGCAGTATACTGACAATGAAGTGAACAAAGTAAAAAGAAAAGATGGACAGAAGAGATTACCTCTGCACTGTTGATAACACCTGTTAGTTCTCGATTCTTGTTCTGATTTTTAGGCGGTTATTATCTTGTTTCTTTCCCGTTTCTTTATGGTAGATATATTTTAGCTAGCTAGCTGTTTATTACTGCAGAATGAAGTCGGCATAAGAAACCAGGCAATATGACAGCTATAATAATTCAGGTGGGTATTGTTCATGATCAAGCAAATTAATGTGCCATTTCTTTTTTGTGGGATTTCAGTTGAAATCCACAGACATTTTTCAAGTGAAGTTTCTAGTCTATTTCACTAAAATTCCTAAGAGTTTTTAAAGAAAATTCTAGTGGTTTTCATGTGAAATTTACAGAAACTATCATGTGAAATTTCTAGAAGATTTCAAGTGAAAGATGCGGTGGGGATTTCGTAGGAGTATATTACACTACATGGTTTGCATCCAGCTGATCCAATAGTCTGTATTTTGTTGCAAGGAGGTCCGCTCTCACCTCCTCAAGGTCTCTCTCAAGGCCCAAGCGTTCTGCTTCAGATTCTGAAAGAAAGGAATGGTACAACTGAGTATGATGATGATAAGTAATAGAGAGTTATGAACATGATGATAGTGCTGATGTTGATGATGATGATGACATTGGGTTAGTATGGCCGAATGGATTAGAGCACTTGCTTTTAAAACCTCCGGCTTGCTGATGGAGAGGTAGCGGGATCAACCCCTTAGTTGGACTAAAATATTGACTTCTTGCTCTTGACTTTGGGACTTAAATTACAAGTACCTCTGAAGGCAGAGTGGATTCTCCTGATGATGAGGCACATCGGTAATAGGAAAAGCTAACCCACACGCAAAAATCAGTCTGGCGTGGAAGTTTAAAGTGAGGGAATAAAGAAAAAAAATGTTGACATTAATGACTGCTTTATTTTTTTTTTGGGTGTTAGCTCGCTTTGAACTCAACCATAGTCCTTTTGGTGCTACTACTTTTAGTGCAGTGGACTTATTTTTGCGTGTGGATTAGCTTTCTCTATTACCAGTGTGTTCTTCTTCTTCTTCTGCGTTCATCCGGATTTTTTTTCCGGATGTGACTGTGTTGTGCCTGTTTACAGCAAAGCTGCGTTCTTGCGCCGTTAGGCCGACACATCCGACTTCTGCAGGCATTTGTTGACTGGGTTAACCTTCCCGGGTTACCAGTGTGTTCAATAATCTCTACTTCCTTCCTTCACTTCTACAACTACTAACCAATACCCGTGAATGTATTTCTGATGTTATGTGCAGGAAAAGATTCTGACTTATTCAGCAGCAATGAAATAAAATAACCATTGGCCTAGTTTTGAGGTATTTACAATCTATTCTTTAGGCTCGGGAGTCTCTGTGGCGAAGTGGTCAAGCTGTTTGACTCGGGCTCTGAAGGTTGTGGGTTCGATTCCAGGCTTCCTCCTTTGGTTCACGAGTGAAATTTTTCAGAGACTCCTGTGGGTCGTCGCTAGAGCTACGGCGTTCATGCTTTGTGCGACACTTTCCACGCTGTGGAAAGAGACTGAGCCATATGGAATAAAACCCGGTGCAATGAAGTCGACCCTGTCAACTTTTAAGCGACTTTTTTTTTTCCCTTTAGGCTCACGTGTACAGAAATAATGATCATAATTTATTGCTCTTGTTTGGGAAACTTAAAACATGTCACAGTCGCAAAATAGTTGTAACTAAATGAAAATAGTGATGCCAATGACAAGAGTGACAATTATGTCAGAGGGGCCAATGAAGACAGATGAGCCAATGAGGACAGATGAGTCTATGATGACAGATGAGCCAATGATGACAGATGAGCCGATGATGACAGATGAGACAATGAAGACAGATGAGCCAATGATGACAGATGAGTCTATGATGACAGATGAGCCAATGAAGACAGATGAGCCAATGAAGACAGATGAGTCTATGATGACAGATGAGCCAATGATGACAGATGAGTCTATGATGACAGATGAGCCAATGATGACAGATGAGCCAATGATGACAGATGAGCCAATGATGACAGATGAGCCAATGAAGACAGATGAGCAAATGATGACAGATGAGTCTATGATGACAGATGAGACAATGAAGACAGATGAGCCAATGATGACAGATGAGCCAATGATGACAGATGAGTCTATGATGACAGATGAGACAATGATGACAGATGAGCCAATGATGACAGATGAGACAATGAAGACAGATGAGCAAATGAAGACAGATGAGCCAATGATGACAGATGAGACAATGAAGACAGATGAGCAAATGATGACAGATGAGTCTATGATGACAGATGAGACAATGAAGACAGATGAGCAAATGATGACAGATGAGTCTATGATGACAGATGAGCCAATGATGACAGATGAGACAATGCAAACAGATGAGCCAATGAAGACAGATGAGTCTATGATGACAGATGAGTCTATGATGACAGATGAGCCAATGATGACAGATGAGCCAATGATGACAGATGAGTCTATGATGACAGATGAGCCAATGATGGCAGATGAGCCGATGATGACAGATGAGACAATGAAGACAGATGAGCAAATGAAGACAGATGAGCCAATGATGACAGATGAGCCAATGAAGACAGATGAGTCAATGATGACAGATGAGCAAATGACAGATGAGCCAATGATGACAGATGAGCCAATGAAGACAGATGAGTCAATGATGACAGATGAGCCAATGATGACAGATGAGCCAATGAAGACAGATGAGTCAATGAAGACAGATGAGTCAATGATGACAGATGAGCAAATGACAGATGAGCCAATGATGACAGATGAGTCTATGATGACAGATGAGCCAATGATGACAGATGAGACAATGAAGACAGATGAGCAAATGAAGACAGATGAGCCAATGATGACAGATGAGCCAATGAAGACAGATGAGCCAATGATGACAGATGAGCAAATGAAGACAGATGAGCAAATGATGACAGATGAGTCTATGATGACAGATGAGCCAATGATGACAGATGAGCCAATGATGACAGATGAGCAAATGACAGATGAGCCAATGATGACAGATGAGCCAATGAAGACAGATGAGCCAATGATGACAGATGAGCCAATGATGACAGATGATCCAATTATGACAGATGAGCCAATGATGACAAAGACGCCAGATGAGCCAATGATGACAAAGACGCCAGATGAGCCAATGATGACAGATGAGCCAATTAAGACAGTGGGTCCAGTGATGACAGATGAGCCAATGATGTCAGATGAGTCAATGAAGACAGATGAGTCTATGATGACAGATGCGCCAATGATGTCAGATGAGTCAATGAAGACAGATGAGTCTATGATGACAGATGAGCCAATGATGACAGATGAGTCAATGAAGACAGATGAGCCAATGATGACAGATGAGTCAATGAAGACAGATGAGCCAATGATGACAGATGAGCCAATGAAGACAGATGAGTCTATGATGACAGATGAGTCAATGATGACAGAGGTGTCAATTATAACAGAGATGCTAATGAGCAATTATCTCACAGGTGCCAATGATGACAGAGGAGCCAATGATGATGGAGGTAATGATGACAGTGATGACAGAAGTGTCCATGATGTGAAGGTGCCAGTGATGGCCAAGGAAATAATAAATGACAGAAGTGCCAATGATGACAGAAGTGCCAATGATGACTGAAACGCCAGTGATGACAGGGGTGCCATTGATGAAACTAAAGCCAAAGATGACAGAAATATGAATGATGATGTTGATATCAACAATGATGATGACAATTATGATACACATACCCATAATGATACTGATAACAATGATAACATTTGTGTCAATGAAGGAACGAGATACTAATACTATAGATGCCAACAAAGACGACATCCTGACAAAATACAAATTTCAAGGTGCTGGCCACTAAAAACTAATAAATTACCTTGTAAAAGCTTTGTGAGTTCTTGGACTTTTCCGTGCAAGGTTTCATCTCCAGCAACACCCTGGAGCTCCTTGGTCTGCTCAAGCTTCTGTTGTAGTTCTTCCAGAAGATTTTCCAGGTGGCTGCAAGCATTCTGAAACTACAGTAACATGGAATTGTGCTCATATTTTATATTCCCAGCACTGGATCACTTACATGAGAGTAATCATGTGCCATCAGCAAAGTTTCCAATCAAGGCAACAAATGTTAAGTGCTTACTCTCAATGCCATCATCTTATAGCAGTTGCTTTGCATGAAACAAAATGTTGGCAAGGTCAGCAATGGCCGAATGGATAAGAACATTTGTTCTTAAACATCCGGTCTCCTGATTTCGAGCTAGCAGGTTCAAACCCTACACCGGTTAGTTGGACGAAAATGTTGACTTCTCATTCTTCACTTGGGGATGTAAATTACAAATACCTCAGAAGTCACAGTGGGTTCACCTGATGGCGAGGGACACTGGTAATAGGGAATGCTACACATGCAAAATTCAGTCCAGAGCACCATAAGTAGTAGCATGTGATGGACTACGCTTCAGTTCAAAGCGAAGAGAGCGAAAAAAACAAGTTGCGTGTCCTTTTCAGGACTCTGCAATCAACCCCATGTTGACTGTCTAGGTTATTGTACATTCAGTAGTTTGCCATTGCTTTCTGAACAAGAAATCAACGTTGAAGTGTAACTTAATGCTGGCGTAGGGAATGAACCACCACTTCACCATCATCAAACAGGAATTGTAAGGGAGAACACTCTTATCATTTAAGCCAAGTCAACATCTAGTTTTAACATATGGCTGTAAATCCTGGACAATTAGTAAAGAGGCAAACAAACAAACAAATGCCTTGAAGAGATTAGAACAAGAATCTCCATGGCAAAGGTAGCCTTTTGCCAGATGGAAAGTATGCTCACTAATTTTTAAAAAATACAATTGCATTGAGAAACTGACTGCTGAAGTGCTATATATAACCTATACTGTTGTATGGATGTGAAACATGGACAATAAGCAGACACACTGAGAACATCTAATAGTAGTTGAACTGTGGTTTCCCAGGAAGGTTAACTCAGTCAACAAATGCCCGCAGAAGTCGGATGTGTCGGCCTAATGGCGCAAGAATGCAGCTCTACTGTAAACAGGCACAACGCAATCATGTCCGAAAAAACAACTCCGGATGAACGAAGAAGAAGAAGAAAAACTGTAGTTTCTGAGACAAATGCAAAGAATACCCCTGAAAGGACAGAAAAATCAATCAGACTGTCCTGTAAGAAACAAATGAAAACCATAAATTGATTAAAGAAATTAAATGCTGACAGTCAGGAGTTTTTGAGCATGTTATCAGAAGAAATAAACTTGAAAACTTAGTGATAACTGGTAAATATAATTAAACAAGAGCAAGGGGAAGATTAAGAGATAAATATTTGCATGGCTGGACAATATGGCATAAACAGTAGAAGTACACAGACCTGACCCAAATCTCCAGTAATCGTAGTGAGATTGCAAAACATGACCACCCATGCTTATTGGCATGGCACATGATGATGATGATAAAGTCACAAAAGTATTATTTTCATAGGGACCAAAAATATACAATTTGCAAGAAATACAAAGTCAATAAACTTTGAATATATGGGAGAAATCAACATAGATGGAATATGAGTGACAGAGATTCAGAGCAGAAAAGGCCAAGCAAAAGCTACATTTCAGAAGATGATAAGTAGTTTACGTAACAAATCACTTTCGTTGACTGTCCGAAAGATGAATACGGAAATGTTATACTGAACCTGTTCGGCTGTGTGACAGTGAATCTTGGAATGTGAATGAACAAATTAGGTAGAGCTGGAGATATTTTATTTTGACGCTCGCGCGCTTTGAACTCAAGCGTAGTCCATACATACTATTTATAGTAGTGATGGACTGACTTTTGCGTGTGGGTTAGCCTTCCCTATTCTTATAATTTAATTGTAATTGTAATTTGCATCCCCAAGTCAAGGACGACAGGTCAACATTTTAGTCCAGCTGTCCGGTGTAAGGGTTGAACCGCTAACCTCGGCAACAGCACAACAGATAAAGACACTGTTCTTCGGTCACATAGCGAGAAGAAAGTCATTGAAGAACAAAATGATGACTGGAAAGATCAGTAACAGAAAATATTGCCCCACATCTTTTTCTCGAAAAATAGTTATTCCCAATGTATAAGTTTTACACAGAGTGTAACTCATCATCATGTGCCATGCCAATAAGCATGGGCGGTCATGTTTCGCCATCTCACACAATCATCTGAGTTGTGGATCAGCTCTGTGTTCTTGTCTCGACCATATCAGTGGCCAAGCCATCCAGGTATTTACCTCCTTGCCTTCCCCATTGTTCTCTTCCAGTCAATCTTGCCAGTTGTCATCAAGTTCTCCAATTTACTTTTTCTCATAACGTGCCCAAAATATTGTTGACTGTCTACGTCTAATTTCTTTAATCAGTTTACGGTTTTCATTTGTTTTTGTAGGACTTGATCATTGGTTTTTCTGTCTTTCCATGGTATTCTTTGCGTTTTCCTCAGAAACCATAATTCCACAGCCATCGGATGTTTTCAGCTTGTCTGATCATTGTCCACGCTTCACATCCATACAAAAGAACAGGTTTTATGTAACACTCCAATGCTCCTTTTCTCGTTGCGATTGACATCTTTTTATTGGTCAGTATGTTTTCCATCTTGCAAAAGGTTACCTTCACCATGGTGATTCTTGTTCTCTCTTCAAGGCACCTCCCATCTGATGTTATGACTCTCTCTCTCTCTCTCTCTCTCTCATCATGTTCCTCTTGTACCTTGCGGTGTCGAGGTGAAGTATAAACTTCGTGAGAGTGCCCGGTTATGGGCTTCGTATATCGACATTCCCATGGATTCTGTTATTCCCTCAGTCCAACATTTACGTGGTCGGCCTCTTCCTCTGTTTCCATCTGGTCTGTACATCATTGCTTGTTGTGGCATGCTGTTGACTGGTAGCCTACTTGCATGGCCAAACCATTTGACTTGCTGCTTTCTAATAAAATCTAGAGCAGCTTTAACCCCTACTTTAGTCCTGATTTCTTCATTTCTGATCTTATCTCTTCTTGAAACGTTGAGTATTCTTCTCAGAAACCTCATTTCTGTTGTTGTGATTTTTCTTTTCTCTTTTTCTGTCATTGTCCAGGTTTGGCATTGGTAGCAGAGAGTTGGTAGGAAGATTGTGTTGTAAAGTGCTTTCTTAGTAGTTATTGATACATGTTTGTTCTTTAGTATTGGTGCCATTTGTCCAATGAGTTGATTTGCCTTATTGCACCTATTTTCGATCTCGTCTTCTGATCTGCCATTTGATGATATTATACTTCCTAGGTACTTGAAGCTCTTTACTTGTTTCAAGGGATGTTCGTTTAGGTGAATTGTTGCTGTTTGTTCTTCTTTAGTTATAGTCATTACCTCTGTTTTGCTTGTGCTAATTTTCATGTTATGTTCCCTACACATTTCGTTTAGACTATTCATGTGGTCTTGTAATTCAGCTTCTGATTTTGCTATTAGTGCTTGGTCGTCCGCAAACAGGAGTTCTCTAATGGTTAGATTTGCAGATTGTTCTTCTTCTGTGTTCTCGTCATGCGGTATTCTTGCTGTCTCTGCTTGGCTGGTTTCTTTACATATGTTGTCTATATATGTTATGAACAAGAGAGGGGACAGGACACAACCTTGTCGTACTCCAGATCTTATGGTGAAGGGTTTATGATGTTATGACTGTTCCGAGATAATTGTACAGAGTGCAACTAGATGTTTACATTATACATGCTAGTTTTCCCATTGGCGGAGGCAAGCTGAGACAAATGATAGATGGTATAAGATGACAGCATGGATAAATATCATCAACAGAATTCATCCATAATACAGAAGTCTGAGATCCGTAAAGAGACTAGAACGCCAATGCCCCTTGGCAAGGCACATGATTATGCTAAAACACATATATTGTCAGGTTTCTTTATTGTCTGGCCAAATGGAATAAGCACAGTCACATATACCACATTCTGCACCGCTCCACAGCAAAAGCAGTAAGACGAAAAGAGAAGAAGAAGACACATACATAATAAGTTTATTAGTATACATGAAGAATAGCCTATCATGCATAATATACTGTATAGGATGGAAATAGTAAAGAAACAATGCTTTTCTTAAACTTCATTAACAAATAAAGCCAGTTCAGACAAAAGAAGAAGATACATAACACATTGATTAGTATGCATGAAGAATAGCCTGTCACACATAATATACTGTATAAGGATAGGAAGAGTTCAGAAACAATACTTTCTTAAACTTCCTTAACAAATTAAGCCAGTGCAGATTTTTTTTAAGAAAGAAGAAGAAGAAGACACATAATAAGTTGATAAGTATACATGAAGAATAACCTATCATACATAATATACTGTATAGGACGGGAGGAGTTAAGAAACAATGCTTTTCTTTAACTTCCTGAACAAATAAAGCCAGTCAGAGGCAAATGGTACTGTTCTGTTTAAAACAAATACAATTAATTCCTGTACACAAAGCAAACTAACCAGGTAACTCACATAGTAAGAAAAACAACACTTCACAGACCCCTATTCCAAGCAACTGAACAACTGTGACAGAAACAGCCAGACCCAAACTGGAAACAGTCCCCAGAATTACACAAAAAAAGATAAGAAACCCAAAGACAAATTTTAATCAAAAGAATCAAAAGCTTACAATCTGACCAAGTCACCTTGGCACAACTATTGACATTGCAGGAGCAAAGATGTGTATGGACATGGTGCGAAGATAAATCCCAAGCTGAACTGGCAAAACGCAAACAAAGTGACAGGTTTTCTTCTCAAGAAGCCTTGTCCTAGTTTTGATAAGATTGAGTTATTTCAAATCCACCTTGATAGTACTTTTTATTTTAAAAAAATGCTTAAGCTGATAAGAAATATGTCATTCTCCTTTCCTAATCCAACCCCCCCCCCCCCCCCACCCCACCCCAACCTAAAAGACGATATGGGAAAAGTAAAATGGCACACATTCATGTCAGAACATGACCAGCCATTTCTGAATGGCCAGATTTCACAACAAGTATCAGCCAAATCAACGTGGCATAGAATAATGTCAGCACATGAAATGACACATTTAAGTTGGAGATTGGGAGATGTAGAGAGGCATTAAAGCACATGTCCATTGGCAAGGCGCTTGATGATGAGTCAAAAGTAACGATGTTTTGGTGACATAAAAAGACACAAAACAGCTCCACATAAAATTAAGCAGACAGGCAGAAGAAAAGCAAAGTGTTTGTAGAATGAAGACAGTGATTTAGATCAAAGGATAACGTCAAGAGATGGACAAAAAAATACAGACCCACTGAGTTGAGTAGAGTCAAGAATTGACATCGCAACACTCAGAACACTCCCATGTACACTCCGTCCTCATCTTCAACAACCAGCAAAGAGTCCCAGTGATAATAGTACCAGTTGCAATATGATTATGTGTCTGTCTGGCTGAATTTACAAAAAGCAAAGTGATTACCTCCAAGTTATATAGAATCAAAGGGGAACTCCAAAAAATGATTGAGTTCATCATGAGAATTCACCTAACAGTGTAACCATCAAAGAAGTGAACGCAAGAAGTTTTCTTGGAATATTTAGAGAATAAATTAGGAATGGCAGGAAAGCAATGGAGATGTGACTGACAACGATGACCTGAAAGAGGCTATAGTTTGGACTTAGAAGTGAGACAGGAGGCTGTAGACAAACATCATTGACACTACATTGCATGTACTTAAGAAGTGATACAGTAGGCTGAAGAGGAGCGGCTGGCCGAGTGGCTAGAATGCCTGATTCTCCTTCAGGCGACCCGGGTTCGAATGCACGGTAAGGTGTGGATTTCTTTTCTGTAGGGGGAAAAAAAGAAATCTCTAACCTGCACAGTTTGTGGTGACTGCACTAGCCAGGTGGCCTTAAATCCTCAGGCTCAAGAACACCCTGCCAAACACCGCAAGGTACTATATTGGCAGTAAATGACAGACAGTTATGACAGGAGGCTGTAGACAAACATGATACTCAATGCCACAGTTATAAAGTGAGTGCAAGGTTATTATTTCTCACCTGTTCTTTCTCATTCAGCGCTTGTGTCAACTGTCTCTGCAGCTCTAGCATGCCCAGAGTGGAGTCCAGTCTATCAGACTCTGGTAAGTTACCAGAACCACTATGCTGCGACTCACTGCCTCCATCACGGGCTGTGCAGAGAGAATGACCCAAATGAGAACAATGACATAAATGTGTCTATACTTTACAACATGAAAACAAACAACTGCAATAGCATGAGCTGGCTGTGGGTATGTGAAGTGTTAGCACCACCACATTGTTGTGGGCCTGAGTGCGTGGAGGTATGTGAAGTGTTAGCACTATCACATTTCTGTGGGCCTGAGAGCATGGAGGTATGTGAAGTGTTAGCACCATCACATTAGCACTATCACATTTCTGTGGGCCTGAGTGCATGGAGGTATGTGAAGTGTTAGCACCTTCACATTTCTGTGGGCCTGAGTGCGTGGAGGTATGTGAAGTGTTAGCACCTTCACATTTCTGTGGGCCTGAGTGCGTGGAGGTATGTGAAGTGTTAGCACCATCCCATTTCTGTGGGCCTGAGTGCATGGAGGTATGTGAAGTGTTAGCACCATCACATTTCTGTGGGCCTGAGTGCATGGAGGTATGTGGAAGTGTTAGCACCATCATATTTCTGTGGGCTTGAGTGCGTGAAGGTATGTGAAGTGTTAGCACCATCACAGTTCTGTGGGCCTGAGAGTATGGAGGTATGTGGAAGTGTTAGCACCATCACATTTCTGTGGGCCTGAGAGCATGGAGGTATGTGAAGTGTTAGCACCATCACATTTCTGTGGGCTTGAGAGCATGGAGGTATGTGAAGTGTTAGCACCATCACATTTCTGTGGGCTTGAGAGCATGGAGGGATGTGAAGTGTTAGCACCATCACATTTCTGTGGGCCTGAGAGCATGGAGGTATGTGAAGTGTTAGCACCATCACATTTCTGTGGGCTTGAGAGCATGGAGGGATGTGAAATGTTAGCACCATCGCATTTCTGTGGGCCTGAGTGTGTGGAGGTATGTGAAGTGTTAGCATCATCACATTGCTGTGGGCCTGAGTGCATGGAGGTATGTGAAGTATTAGCATCATCACAGTTATGTGGGCCTGAGTGCGTGGAGGTATGTGAAGTGCATGGAGTATTGGGTGGTCAGTCTTTCCCTCCCATAGTGAATAACGAGAGCTGGCATCAAAGCTTTGCCCAACCACGTTGATATCACTGTCACTAGAACGTACAAATGGTTACACTAATGCACTTACTACTTTACAACATAAAGACAATCTGCTGAGAACAACCACGTAGATATGTCAGTAAAGGACACATTTACATGCCTTAAGGTGCATGGGACATACAGTGCCAGCCCCATATTTTTATAGCCCAGTCGGCACTTTGTGGGTCATGTGATCAGTATTATGTCGGCTGTGCAGAAGAAATCACTGATGATTCAACGGGCAAGACGGCGTTTGCCTGCAAAGCGTAGTGGAACGTAATGAGCACGGCAAGGCGCGTAAAGTGCTGTGGTCATCCACTGCACCTGTATTCATCTCCAGTCATTTTGACTTGTCTTGCCACTGGATTCAGATGGACTCAGGCGAGAGAGGGTGGTCGACGAAATGTGCAACTCTTCTTCCTCACTTTAATCCAATTCATCACGCAAGTTATTCTTCATAATGGTGTTTGTCTTGATGGACAAACACCATAATGTCGGCACACAGATATGTATTTGACAAAATTCTTCCGTTTCTTCTTTTCCCTCCTCTGCCTGTCACCTTACAATATAGTATAGGACCCCAACCAGCCCACACCCAGCCATTTGTTGACTTGTTCATGACTGGCTGGATTTTGCAACTATAATTTTCTATGGGATGAGGGAATAGAGTTGAGTTTAGCTGAGTTAAGAACCGACATCACAGCACTCAGGACATTCCCATACATGCTCCATCCCCTCGTTCAACAGCCAGCGAAGAGTCATACTGTTAATCGTTCTAACTGCCATCTAATTAAAAGTTCTCCATCTTTCCTCTCAGCATGTTTTAGCATTAAAAAAAAAATACATGTCCTTTACAGGACACGACAACTACATTCAGCCCCCGCCGGCTGGTCGTAATTTACTAGGCAATTTTACATTCAGTAGTTTGCCACTCTGATTAAAACTAGATACGTATTACTGTGCATAGTGGGAGCATTGACGTAATGGTTAGGATGTTATACCGACAACAGCATGAACAAGGTTAGACAAGGATTTGATGCCAGCTCTCATTGTTTGCTATGTGAGGGAACGATTGGCCACCTATTCCTTCCTGCACCCAGGTCTACAAAATGTGATAGTGCTAACACTTCACAAACCCACATTAGCTTCCTGTTAGCTTCCTGCTAATGTATGTGTGCACATACTAGAGCATATTTCAGTCTTATTTTAGGATTAGGTCCTAGTGCAACATTTTTAGTTCCTCTTCCAGCTATCAAGGCCATGTTAACACTATTTCAGGTTATGATTATGACACTTTTATGAATTTTGTTCCTGTTAAATGCAATATTTGAAAATTACATGCCAAGTCGTTCATTCATTATGTGCCATGCCGATGAGCGTGGGCGGTCATGTTCTGCCATCTCGCTCAATCACCAGAGTCGTGGATCAGCTCCGTGTTTCTGTCTCGACCATGCCACGTAGCTAAGCCATCCAGGTACTTAATTCTTGGTCTTCCCCTTGATCTGTTCCCTTCAATCTTGCCAGTTGTCACCAAGTTCTCCAATTCATTTCTTCTCTTAACATGCCCAAAACATTTTGACTGTCTACATCTAATGTCTCTAATCAGTTTACGATCTTCATTAGTTTCTTGAAGGACTTGTTTATTGGTTTTTCTGCCTGTCCATGGTATTCTTTGCATTTTCCTCAGAAACCACATCTCCACAGCCATCAGATGTTTTTCAGCTTGTCTGCTCATTGTCCATGCCTCACATCCATATAAAAGTACAGGTTCTATGTAGCACTTTAACACTCTTTTTTCTCATTTCAATTGATATCTTTTCATTGGTCAGTATGTTTTTCATCTTGCAAAAGGCTAACTTCGCCATGGCAATTCTTGTTCTAATCTCTTCAAGGCATCTCCCATCAGATGTTATGACTGTGCCGAGATAGTTGTATCAATTCACTTGTTTAAGAATATGCCCATTTACTTGTATATTACATTGTGGTTTTTCTTCCTTCCTAGTGATGACCATAATCTGTGTCTTCTTACAATTCAGTTCTAACCCTAGTTGTTCACTGTGCGCAAGAACAGCATCTACAAAATTTTGCAGGTCCTGTTCATTGTCTGCAATCAAGACTGTATCATCTGCGTATCTAATGTTATTGATATATCGTCCTTCAATGTTGATTCCTTCCATATCTTCTATATTTCTGAAAATATGTTCACTGTACAGGGAAAAAAGATCTGGAGACATTACACATCCCTGTCTGACACCTCTCTTAATAGGCTGATATTGACCTATTTCATTATCAATTCTTATTGACAGCTTGTTGTTTCCAAAATATGTTTTTTTACAAGTCTAAGGTCCATGGGCAACCCAGCCTCTGCCAACCCATGGCAATAATATGAGGGCGAGTCAATAAGTAAGTCACACAGTTCTGTGGGATGGCAGGTAAATGTAGTTTGTGTTTTCTACAGGTGTCATTAGGTGACAGCAACATAGAACTTGATATTCCTGTTCGTCAGGTGGTGCTAGGTGCCTCATGCACACGCGCAGCACACAAACAAAATGGCGACTGTACTTACGGAGTGTACAACCAAAGAGCAACGTGCTGTTGTGTGTTTTTTTGTGGGCAAAAGGACTGCCTGCAAAGGACATTCATAAGAAAATGCTTCCTGTTTATGCTGACGAATGTTTATCCCGTAAAGCGGTGCAAAGCTGGGTAGAAAAATTTTCGTCATTTCGAGAATGATGCTGAAGTTGAATGTGAAGTGAAAACGTGGTTTAGAAAACAGAGCACGCAGTTCCATGCAGCCGGTTTGGGAGGACTAATAAAATGATAGGATAAGTGCATCAATGTTGGTGGAAATTATGTTGAGAAATAAAGGGACAATGTATGTATAAAAATAAACTCGTTTCAAGTTGTTATCATATTTAGTTATTTTTCTACAGCCATTTGTGACTTACTTATTGACTTCCCCGCTTACATTAGCAGATTGTATTGCATTATTGAAATCTCAAATTGTGAATCCATCAGTCTCAGCTAAGATGCTTAAATCAAATCCTTCAACAAATAGTAAGTTCAGAGAATTTGTCAATGAATGAATCACCAAAAACACCAGAAGTAGAATCAATAAGATTTACTAGAACATGATCGTAAGAACAAAATGGATGTTGTGGCCAAAGCCTTTGTCAGCATACAAACAACCAACACACATCAATACCGATATATATATATATATATATATCAATGAATGAATCACATATATATATCAAGGAATGGGTGCCGGTGCCTCCAGCTTTTAAGTGCACCTTCTCCTGCATTATCACACATGACAGACGGTGCAGAGAACAGAACAATGTCACTGTCAATGCAGAGGTCAACGCGCTCATCAATGAACACGCAGACAACCCCAAAGTACTCATCTATACAGATGGATCTGTTGTAAAGAAGCAGAGAAGTGCATGGGCATTTACAGCCCGTTCAGCGGGCCGAACCGTCCAAGAATCCAGTGGTGCCCACACTATGCCCACGAGCAGCATGACAATGGAGATGATGGCAGTAACACAGGCTTTCCTATGGCTAGAATCACAGCATTATACCAATGTGTGTGTACTAAGTGATTCAATGAGCATGATTCAGAAGGTCGAAGCTGGATCTGTACGTAGACAGAAGACTGAGTCGCTGAGGAAGTTTGTTGTCCGTAAAGTCACCTTCATCTTTGTCCCAGGACATGCGGGAGTCGAGGGAAATGAACGAGCTGATAAACTGGCTGGCTCTGGACCCCCTGTAGATGGCCAGCCCATGGATCGTGCCGACGTTATTAACATCCTTAAAGACATGTCGAGAACAGAAGACTTTGACGTCAGTGAATCCACATCGCTGTCCAGGATGAAAGACTTGGGAGTAAGAATTGGCACGGCCAGACACGAGAGGTACATCGGGAAAACGAGGTGCCTCATCAACCAACACAGAACTGGCACTATTAGCCACCAAACACTGATGCATATGCTGGGGGGAGGATCTGAGCACTTATGGACCTGTGTGGACTGCAATGAAGATGCCCTCAACTGATAACTGATATATATATATATATATATATATCAGTTACTCATCTTAGAGAATTTCTTAAGAGAAAAGGAAGAGAATAGAACAATAACTATAATGAATATAATAAGAAAAACAAAACCATACCATCTTGTAACTGCTTTTCAATCTCCGACAGCTGTCCATGCAAGGAACTAATCTCCGCCTGATGGCTGGACTTCAAAATCTCCAGCTCATTGTGGTATTTCAATTCCAGGCCTTGAATGTCAGCCTTGTGGTTGGACTTCAGGTTGGCCACCTTCTGTCGATGGTGCTCATGTAGAGAGGCTGCCTGCTGCTGCATCTCCTCGCCTTTCTTGGCCAGCTGCCCCTCCAGCTGCTGCACAGATTATTTATAATTTGTCAGTCTCTTAATTTTGTAAAATAGTTCTTAAACAGTATGAGACTTGTTTTAATCGGTATCAGAAACATTTAAAACGCTCAAAGATATGTTTTAAAACATTAAGAGGCACGTTTTAAACATTAGTTACAGGTCTTGGCTGGCTCTGTGGCAAAGGGGTTACGAATGCAATTCGTAATCCTGCATACTGTGTCTGAAACGCAGCTGCAGGTGATTTGGAAGCGGACCGCCTTGCATTGGTTTTCATTCAATGGTATAAGTGCCCATCATTCAGAAAGTGCAACAAACTACTGAACGTAAACTTGCCAAGAAATCACAAACTTGCAAAAAAAAAGGCTGGGGTTGACTGCGACGTCCTGTAAATGATATGCAACTAACTTTACATGCTTAAAGTACATGGGGTATATGGTGCTGTCCCCATATTTGTATAGACCAATCAGCACTGGAAGGGTGTTATAGTGGAGATCATATAGGCCCCCTTTACTTCCCAGACCTGTTCCTAATGCCCATTGTCGGTCTGGGTTAAACTGGGAGCCCAGGTGAATTGTTAAAATTCCCAAACCTCAAAGGAGATTCAAACATATGCCCACTGGGCTGCAGGACAAGCATGCTAGCCTTGCGCTACTGCAGCTCACCTCATTGCACAAGGCTATCTCCATAACTGCTTCGGTCGCCATCAATTCCCAAACCTGAAAGGAGATTCCAATACACAGCTCACCTCATTGCACAAGGAAATCTCCATAACTGCTTCAGCCTTCCTCGCAGTTCACACTAAGAGCTTCTCAACCTAGTGCACGAACTGCAAAACTCCAGCACGGATTTAGTGAGAGCAACAACAGATTAGAGATACTATTTCCAAATTCCGACTGCTGAGGGATGTGTTGGAGAGAACAACGGTGGAAGACCGGGTTTCTGAACAAAGAATCAGAAGCTGACCAGCATGAAGGTGGACATGGGACGTTAAAGACACCTTAGGCATGAGAATACATAAGGCCAAGGAACTGGCGAAATATCAACAATGTGTTCAGCAGGTTTTGATGAAAGCAATGTTCTGCAAAGAGAGAGAGGGGGGGGGGGGGGGGGGGAGAGAACAGAGTGGTCTTGAGGTATGGTGTCTGCCTCGAATGCTGGAGGTCCTGGGTTCAAACCCCGATGAGGGCCGGGATTTTTTCACGTGGGCTTCCAGTAACAAAATTTCCCCTGGTCTCTGGGTAGTAAGATCGGATGCCTGTGTGTATTGTTGCGCACGTAAAAAATCCTTTGGCAGTTGGAAATCAAAAAAGAGTAGCCTAACGGCGCTGCCTGGGCAAAATTTCGAGTTAAACATCTACACAAAGTATTTCAGGATCCTCACTGGTGCTACGGTGTTCGTCCACTGAGCTGAGATTCTCTGGACTCAGGCTTGAGTTAAGAGTAGAACGGAGCACTTATGGGTTACACCCGTGTGCCATGATGTTGATCCGTCAACTAAACTAAACTAAACTAAACTAAAGAACATGCTACATGATGATAAGGGATATTTGGCGAACATGAGGCCTCCTGGTTTTTCACCTTATCCAAGAAAGCTAGGCATCTAAACTACTACCCAAGGATCAGAGTATATCATTCTCTGATTACACACTTAAAAAAAGAAGTTCACACCATTTGTGATTTGTATCCGGTCTGCTTGAATCAGAGGCTGATCCAAGAAGGCTTATCCAGGGAGCCTAGGTATCTGAACTACTACCCAAGGATCAGGGTATAACATTCTCTGATTCCACATTTTAAAAAAAGGTCACAGTTTGTGTGATCTGAACCCGGTCTACTTGAATCAGAAGCTGATGCTGTGCCTCTAAGTGACTCCACCTTATGTAAAAGTGTTATATAAAGCAACATTCTGAGAATATGTATCTTTCGTATGGTGACATATGGATGTTAGCCACTGATTATTTCACACTTACTAAAGAAGAAAATCATTTCTGTGAAATTAAAGGTTATAGAAAAATTCTTAGAATTTGGACCAGGAATAAGAAAAATATTAACATTCAAGAAGACCTGTGTCTGCAAGGGAGTATGTAATTGTGAGTTACTTAGTGGGTGTATAACTGTGAGAGCTTGTGTATATGATATATGTCTGTATGAGTCCCAATACTAATGATACCAGTAGCAGTCTGATTATGTGTCCTTCTGGCCTTTCTTCGAAGTCCTGAGTGTTGGCCAGATCCTCTGGTCACTATTTGAAGCACCATTCTCTCCAGAACGTAATGATCTATTTGTTCTTCTGCACTATATGCTGGATTCCAAAAGGCCTTAGACAGAATGTCTGATCTCTCTCTCTCTCTCTCTCTCACTCTCTCCCATCCCCCACTCTCTCTGTGTGGTTTTTCTTCCAGTTATAAAAGTGTACCTACTTTGACCTTATGCTGCAGATCAAGGATGTCTGCATTTGTTCCCTGTTGACCATTGTCCTGTCCAGCATTTTGACCCTGAAAAATACCCAAAATTTTACATGACAAATTACTGACTAACAGTGCTGCCATAAATAGTTTGGCCATGTAATTAGATTATCAACTAACAGTATACCACAGAGGTGAGGACAGGCATGCTTCGTGCAGAGTGCCTTGTTTCGCTTCGAAGTTCACGGGTGGCAAGCATCGCCTGGATTTTTTCTCCGGGGCATGCCGGTGTGCTGGGGAATGAACAGGCGGACAGGCTGGCTGACTCTGCAAAATTTGGTGGAGTATTGATGCATGACAAGGCAGACGTGGTTGCGGCCTTGTGGGAGCATGTGTACACCTTGGAGGAGCAAATGGAATCATCATGGTCTGGCAAGAATGCGACAGCGAGGGGTGACGAGGGGATCTGGCCGACGCTCGACGCTCAGAGGAAAGGCGAGACGGACATATAATCAGATTGCTACTGGTACTATTGATTTTGGAACTCTTCACTGGCTGCTGAGGATGGGGACGGAGCACCTATGGGAATGTCCAGAATGCTGTAATGTCGGTTCCTAGATCAATCAATCAATCAATCAGCATACCACAACAAACAATGATGTACAGACCAAATGGAAGTAGAATAATAATAATAATAATAATAATAAGTCTTTATTTTCAAAGGGTTAAGAATTGGGCACGCAGGCCCGTCTGACATTCTGCCCTTCTTCTCTATTTCCTCTCATACATTCTTTCATTCAACATCACTTATGAAGCAACTTTTGACAACAAAAGAACATTAAAACGCATGAAAAATAATCAATAACAAATGACTCACTGAGGCAGTGTTTAACATGGGCATTATAAATACCTAAGGGGGGTGTAACGTGCCATACATAAGGGAATGTTTTTTGGCTAGTTGTCGTTTGAGATAAGTTACCATTATTGTCTTTTTTGTGTTATTTGTTATGGGGGCATGTAGTCTGTACTAAGGTAGTGTTCAAACAGGTTGCGAATGTATGTATCATGATTGGTGGTGTCTTTGATTTCTTGTGGAAGATTGTTCCACAACTGAGCGGCAGAGTATGCTAAGCTTGTTTTATATAAGTCTATCCTAGGTTTAGGGACATGAAGTATATTTAGTCGTTCGCTATGTCTAGCGTTATATTTAAACAATGGCCAAAGGTAGCTTGGAGCATTTTGAAATAGGATTTTGTGAATTAGTTTGGTCTTATTAAAAAGCAGGCGCTTGTGGAGTGGCAGTAACCGGAGACGTTTATATAGGTTAGAATTGTCGGTAAGCTTTTCACCATTAATTAAACGCACTGCCCTTTTCTGGAGTGAATATAGGCGTTTTGTTATTGATTTGGAGCATCCATCCCAGACTGTGGAGCAGTAATCAATATGTGTTTGTATATGAGAAGTATAGAATATCTTTCTTGTGTTTTCGTCAAGGAAATTTTTAATTTTGGCAAGTTGGTATACTTTTTTGGCTATTTGTTTAACTAGAGCATGAACATGTGAGTTAAAAGTTAGATTTTGATCTATGATAACACCCAGTGTCTTGTGCTCGGTGACACTTTCTACAGGCGTGCTGCCAATGTGCAGCTGAAGAGTTCTCTGCGAGTTTAGAGTGTGAAGTCTTTGCCTGGTTCCTATTAACATAGACTTTGTTTTAGTAATGTTAATTTGCATGCGGTTTGCATGACTCCAGTTAACTACACTATTTATTTCCTGTTGCAAGGATAATTCTAGCACATTACGATCAATAGCGTTTGTATATACTGTGCAGTCATCAGCAAATAGATCGCAGGACGACGACAGAGTTAATGGAAGATCATTTATATAAATGGCAAATAATAGAGGGCCAAGAATAGACCCCTGAGGTACTCCAATATTAATGGTAATGGCTTGAGATAAAACTTTATTGTGTGATACTACTTGCTTTCTGTCTAATAAGAATGATTTTATTAATGTCACTATATTAAGACTTACTTTCATTGTTTCTAGTTTTTTAATTAGAATAGTATGATCTATCATATCGAATGCTTTCCTAAAGTCTATAAACACCGCTCCACATAGAGTATTGTTGTTAATATTTTGATGCCAGTTTTCTATCATGTTTGTTAGTGCCGTATGGCAAGAATATTTTGGCCGAAATCCTGACTGGCTGTCAACTATCAGTTTATGGCGAACTAAGTGATCTAGTGTTGTTTTGTTGATGTGCTTTTCTAGCGGTTTGGATAATGAGGATAATATGGAAATTGGTCTATAATTACTCATGAGACGATCTGTCTAGAGGACCAGCTTTTAAATGAGGATACACTTTAGCGATTTTAAAGGCTGATGGGAAGTGACCTCTGGTTAGACATTGATTATATATAAAAGTTAGTGACTCGCAGATCGCCGGTGCAGCATGGCGAAGGATCCGACTACTAATTCCATCTAGTCCTGATGAGTTATTGTTTTTTAGATTACGGAGATGAGTAAATACTTCAGTTGTCGTCATTAGCGGTATGTTGGAGGAAATGTGTCCATAGCATTTGTTCTCACAGAATGATGATAATAAAGATATGTCATGAGGCGCATCTGGTATTGCAGCCTTCAGTTGGTTTATGTCGGACTGAAAGTATCTACTGAATTGATCACATGTAACCTGATTTGATGGTAATGATTGTGATGATTTGTGTTTGTTTGTCAAGGTATTAATTGCTTTCCATATATCTTTAGTGTTGGTTTTATCTATTACTATGTTCTTAAAATAGTTTTTCTTTTCCTTCCGAATAACATATTGAACTTTGTTTCTCAGACTACGGTACATAGTTAGATCTCTATTTTTGTGAGCCCTGTCGCGATCTCTCATAAGTTCAACTACCTCCTGTGTGATCCACGGGGGCTTTGTGTGATGTTTAACACGAACTTCCTTAAATGGAACATGTTTATCAAATATACTTAGAAAGGTCTTTAGCCAGTGGTCCAGAGCATCGTCTGGGTCAGGAAGCTGGTAAACATAATCTAGAGATGAGTTGACCAAATCTTGTAAGAAGACGTCTCGATTGAAATTTTTGTAATTTCTATATTTTATGCTTATATGTTTGTGCTTGGGAGTTTTGGTGCCCCTTTTCGACCACGTGCAACATACTGGATAGTGATCGCTCATTGCATTGATAGGTACACTACATTCTGTGATGTTATCAGCACACGTAGTATAAATATGATCTATAAGTGTTGCAGATGATTTAGTGATTCTAGTGGCTTGTTTGACTAACTGTTGGAAATTATATGACTCTATTATGTTTTCCCATGTTTTGTTTGATTTGTTAGCGTCTATGTTGAAGTCACCTAGCAATATTATTTCCCTAGCATTACTAAAGACTACATCCATCATAGTGGTGAATTTTTCATACCAGATATTTCCTGCACTGGGGTTTCGATAAAGATAGCCAACTACTAGCGGTATGCGATTTTGAAGTTTAACCTCTATCCATACACACTCAATCTCACAGCTTTCAAAGTCTAGCCTGCGGTGGGCGTTAAGCGAGTTGGAAATATAAACTGCAATACCCGTCTCTTGTTTCTGATAGGGATCTCTTCTAATGGTTTTAAAACCTCTGATAGCGATGTCATCATCTGAGATGTTGCCATTTAATCGACTTTCGCTAACGCCAAACATGTGAAAATTTTGATTAAGTATAAGTGATAGTTCGGGCAGCTTCCCTAATAGATGGCATATGTTTACATGCCCGATTCTGAGCCCATTATTCCTGAGCCAGTGTTCGTACTTATTAGACATTTCAACAATGCGTAATCACAAGTTTAAAAGCAAAACACACACACACACAAAATGAATACAACTTACGTCCCTTATTACAAAACACACTCTAAAGTACAGAGAAACAGTAATATCTCTGTAAATATATAAAAATACGTACACAGATCCGTAAGGAAGAGCAGTGAAGACCCCCTCACTCACCGTGAAAACACAATTAGAATTATTATAAAAGCTATACAGCTAAGTACTATCAACTAATATAAAGTCAAAACCAGTCAATGTTTGTAATAACTTATAACCTAATACGTTACTAGATCAAGTTATAACCAAATATGCAGATAAACGTTTAAGGAGAGGCTCTTTCTTGTACCGAGATCCGGTGTAGCTTTGTCCTAAGTTGCTAGTAAATACCAGGTTGTGTTGGTTGTTGGTATAGCGACATTATAAGTGCTTGACGAAGTGTAGCTGGGCTATACCGTGTGAGGTGCAACCATTCTGGATTACAATTAAATGGGTACTGATGATGTCTCATGGGTATGTAATGACTACCAACTAGAGCCTCTGGTTGGTGGCTAACAGGAGGTTGTGCTGGCACGTCGTTGTTGCTGAGAGTCGGATCCTTTCTGGGGAGAATAGGAATCATATCTTCGTAATTATTACCCTCCTGTGTGAAAGACGACGTATTTAACGGACTTGGTGTTGTGGTAGTGTCCCGTCTGGCTTGGATTTCAGGTGCAGTGGTTATGAGTGGTCTGCACACTTCTGTCCTATTTGTACTTGATGTGACGGGAGTATGTCGTCTGGCTTGAGTTTCAGGAGTAGCTAAAAGTGTCCGGCGCGATCCCGTATTGGATGTATGGTATGTCCGTTCTGGATATTTTAAATTCTTGGCGAGAAAACTGGTGCCCAATGTAGATAAATGTATTTGATCCTTGTAAAGACTCTTTTTTGGTGCACCAGCCTGTGAAGTGAATGATGCTGTATTGTTGATGAATTGTATCTTGTTTTGAGAACAGAACTTCTGCAACATGTTGTTATTTGTGTCAGCTAGACGGCGCTGGTGTCCATAACTCGGTGATATGATGGAGGAGAAGAAAATGGATGAGTTAGGAAAAGTGTGACGTAACCCGTTCAAGAGTGCCAGCAGTTGAGACCCTGTACGTAAATGATAGATAGAGGAAATCCATGGGAATCACATGAAGCCTATGAATGGTCACCTCGACACCACAAGGTACAAGAGGAACAAGATTATATGAGATGAGATGTAGTGCTGCATTCACTATATGTCCTCTCCTGTGTCCCCACCTTTCTTAACGTAGAGGAATTTGTGTGTATTTATGACTATACCCCTCTCCTTTCCCCAGGAGCCTCATTAGCACATGGTTAGTCTGCTTGCTGTCTAAGACATTGGTCTAGGTTCAAAATCCAGAAGGTATAGGAGTCTTTTAGTTTTTTAACACTGCAGTTCACAAAAAAAGTCGACAGGATCGACTTCATTGCACCGGGTTTTATCCCATATGGCTCGGTCTCTTTCCGCAACACGGAAAGCGTCGCACAAAGCACGAACTCCGTAGCTTTTAGCAACGACCCACAGGAGTCTCCGAAACATTTAACTCGTAAACCGAAGGACGCGGCCTGGAATCGAACCCACAACCTTCATAGCACGAGTCAAACGCCGCAGTTCACAAGAACTTAGAAGCAACAGAGATGTTGCTCGTGGCCAAATGTTACGAATTCCTTGGACTGCCAGAGTAACAAACAATGGCTGTCTAAAGGAGACATTATATTGTACTAGCAAATTGCCGTCTTGGCAATAATTTCTTACACTGTGCTTCAAAAAAAGGCATAATAACTACAAACAGACCATGGATGGAGTTATACTGCTCCATGGCACAAAGCCTGGGCTGAGTTGTAGAAACCATGTGGTGCCAATGCAGCATTTTCCTCTCTTGACCTGCCTACTTTACTCCAGAGGAAAGGTAACACCAATACTTCTGGAACAAGACAAACTGCAGAAGCTGCTGGATCAGCAAAGCAATGCTTTAACTGTCTGCCTGTCAGAGCTTTCATCCTAGATCAGTTACCAACCAAAGCTTTTTATTTTGTTTGCTTCCTTGAACTCAAGCGGGACTGATGTTTGCATGTGGATTAGCTTTCCCTATTACCTGTGTCCCTCGCCATCAGGCGAATCCACTCTGACTTCAGAGGCACTTGTAAATAACGTTCCCAAGTCAAGGAAGAAAAGTCAACAATTATTAATCCAACTGACCGGAGTACGGGTCGAACCCACTACCTCGGCACCAGCCCACCTGAACGTTAAGAGCAAGTGCCATACCCATTCGGCCACACTGACCCCTGCACCAGGTGTTTATGTAATGATAGGCAAACACCTGTTTACTGAAAAGGTGTGTGTGGCCCGTTCTACTGCATGGATGTGAATAGTGCGAGTGCCAGGCGACTTTCATAGAGGGGAACGGGAAGACAATCAGTGTGGATGGAAAAGAGAGCTATTAGTTCTTTAGGAATCCTTGTGCAGTTGACGGCATCATAAAACACTGAATCGGCCATCACGGAAAATTTGCTGATTAGCAATCACAAAGTGAATAAGCAATCCACATTTCGTATACTATATTCTATGAACATTAATTGATTGATAAAATATATCGAAGTATTATATATTAGTGATTCCAGCCATTACTATGCAAACAGAAGGACTTCCTGTTAAGTGTTAGACTACCACTGATATAACGTTCTACACATTCATGCAATATCAATGTTGATGTACATTATAGTTAGTTAGTCGTTAGTCGCAGTTCCAACTTCACAGCAAAGGGTTGTCCCCTTAAATCTCTGTTCCTGTGCCAGTGAATATCACACTAAATCCTCACTACTTCATGTGAAAAGTGGAACAGACAGGAGTCTCGACAAACCAACAGCGTTCACAGGTATACTATACATAATGCCGCTGCCAGAATGCCAACACAAAAGTCTGCCCAAAAAATACAGTTCATCGTTGATGGAAGCGGCAGTCACTAGAAAACCAGCATCCACACATTACTGCATAAGGCAAACCCAGATAGTTCAGCAACTGGCTGGCTGCCATTTTTCTGAACATGCAGGTCATGATACAAACAACCGTGGACAGATGTAAAAGCACTCCACACAAAATCCACAGCTCATAGTGTCACTCTACGCACTTAACTCAGTAGCTGGGCGACGGAACCATTGTATATATCAATGTACATCATATTTAAGCCAAAGTATCATTCATGTTTTCACATAACATGATATATACCTCTGCAGTATGCACCCGATGAGATGTAACTAAATATGCCAGGCAAGAAATCGTGCAATATTTTATTTATGGTGAGTGTGTTTAAATTCATTAATTCACATTGTTTTAAGCGAGTGATAAGATGGTGAAGAAACTGGAGACAGTGGAGATGTGGATTTTGAGAAGCTTGTTGAGAATATCATGGACACCGTAGAAAACAAATGCTGTTGTACTGACAGCCGCAGGTGTTGCAAGATGACTCATCAAAACCATAAGGTAAAGACAAATTAAATTTAGGGAACACATTAAAATAAGAGAACAGAGAAATTAGTCTTTATTATCATCATCAACATCATCATCATCCAGTGCCTTGTCGGCTGGCGTGGGTGATCATGCTTCTCCACAAATTGTGATCTCCAATGGCATGGATCAGTTCGTGTGTTGACTCTCTTCCGTGCCATGATACAAGACTTTCAAGAATTTTCTCTCACTGCCTTCCTCCGTCTCTCTCTATACAAATCTTTCCGGCTGTCACAACATGTTCCAGTTTCAGTCTTCTCAAAATGTGTCCAAAAATGATGACTGCCTCTTTCTAATGTTTGTGATAAGTTGTCTTTGCGATATAACCTCCCCAAAAATGTCCAGATTGCTATTTTCTGTCTGTCCAGTGCATTTTCAACCTTCTTCTATAAAACCACATCTCCAAAGCTTCTGGGGATTTTTCACTTGTTTACTACTTGTCCAGGATTTGCAGCTTTATGTTAAAACTGTTTCTGTGTAACATGCAAGAATTCTTTTTATAATACCAAAGACAAGAACTTATTGCACAAAACGATCTTCATTTGACAGAATCCAGTTTTTACTTAAGTGGAAAAAATACTATGCAAGAGAGGCAAAGGAAGACACAGAACGATGTCTGTGGCGAGCTTAAACAGCTGGGCAACACATATATAAGCAACACCAACTTCATCAACATGTCAGATGATAGAGAGGGCTGGAGAACCATGATCACCAATCTCTGTTCCAGACCTGACACCCAAAGTAGAATTAGGCATGTCACAGGCAGTTAGAATTTGAGGAAGAATTAGGCATGTCACAGGCGGTTCGAATTTGAAGAAGAATTAAGCATGTCACATGCAGTTAGAATTTGAAGAAGAATTAAGCATGTCACAGGCAGTTAGAATTTGAAGAAGAATTAGGAATGTCGCAGGCAGTTAGAATTTGAAGAAGAATTAGGAATGTCGCAGGCAGTTAGCATTTAGAGAAGAATTAGGCATGTCATAGGCAGTTAGCATTTGAAAAAGAATTGGGCATGTCATAGGCAGTTAGCATTTGAGGAAGAATTAGGCATGTCAGAGAGTTAGAATTTAAAGACGAATTAGGCATGTCATAGGCAATTTGGCTCAACTCAAATTATGCATAATTTGACTTTACTGATGATGATAATGGCTGAATTTGGTTCTACTGTTAATAGACAATTTTGCTTCTTCTTCTCCAATAACCTAGGAGATGATTGGTTTGCCCTCTCCCACAACCTAGGAGATGATTGGTTTGTCCTCTCCCATAACCTAGGAGATGATTGGTTTGTCCTCACCCATAACCTAGATGATTGGTTTGTCCTCTCCCATAATGTAGGTGATGATTGGTTTGTCCTCTCCCATAACCTAGGAGATGATTGGTTTGTCCTCTCCATTAACCTAGGAGATTATTGGTTTGTCATCTCCCATAACCTAGGAAATGATTGGTTTGCTCTATCCCATAACCTAAGAGATGATTGGTTTGTCTTCTCCCAAAACCTTGGAGATGATTGGTTTGTCCTCTCCCATAATCTAAGAGATGATTGGTTTGTCTTCTCCCAGAACCTAGTAGATGATTGGTTTGTCCTCTCCCATAATCTAAGAGATAATTGATTTGTCTTCTCCCATAACCTAAGAGATGACTGGTATGGTTTGAAAAGGATCACAGATACCCATGTCAGTGCTCCGTCTCCTCAGACATATCACAAGAGGATAATCTAAGCACAGTGCACAAACTCTGCAGCATGCCGAGTTGCAAATGTGTATATTCCACAATTATATATGCTATAAATATCCTGCTGTGGGGAGGTTGTCTATTTCACATTTACACTGAGTTATAGCTTATTTGTGGCGAAGGGGTTACAGATGCAGTTCGTAATCCCGGACACCTTGTTCGAAATACAGCTGCAGGCGATTTGTCAGCAAACCATGGCTTACTGTTCCACAGACATACCGTGACAGGTGAGGTAAAACCTGGTACAATGAAGTCGATCCCCAAGCCTTTAATGTCATTTGAGGTGATTGGACCACATAGAAACAATGACCCCTACTAAACTTTTTTATTTCTTGTTTCACCATTTCACTTGCCAGCATTTATAATTCTGCCAGGTATGTTTTTCAAAAATATGCAAGCTAGCTCTGTTCAAAATATTGATTTTATTCTACTGATGATAAAAGACTAAATTTGACCCCACGACAATACATTTCACTTGGCTCTATTGACAAGAAATTTAATTTGGCTCCATCCATTATGAAAATCATACACACCGTGTGTATTAAATTGAACCATTTCTACATCAATAAACATAATACCTCAAGTTCTACATGCAGTATAAATGCCGCAGTTCACCTGCCATCACTTAGCAACACAACCACACACAGAAGATCAACACCAGCCGTCAGACGTGACAAGCGATACCTATGCACTAAAAACCCCATAGAACTGACATCAAACAGCCATCAAAACCACCTCATTTCAGTGCCGCTTGAAAAGACAGAATGCTGATCCGCCAAAAACACAAATTCAGAAACATGCCCATACAAACCAGCACACTCCCTAAACTCACGAAGTAGAAAGGAAAAAAAATGGCTGCTTGCTCATCCATACCTTGGCCTAATTCTAGTAGTAATAAACAAAAGAGGAAGATTGACAAAAGGTTAAAGTTGCTCGGGTATGGCAGATTCTGGACATGCATTTAAAATTGAAAGAAGCTAGTGTAGCTTCTATTGGTTTGATTGATTCTATTCTATTACAGAGTGAAGTGTACAGAGATCTGTGGTTACGTATAAGTATACAAGGTATATACTCACACAGACACTGACCATGATGGTGCAGTCATTAGTGTACTGGTGTACCAACAATACTCCAGAGTTCAATCTCCAATAACAACAAGCTTGGAATTTACTTTCAAATTGGCCCAGCTCTGGAATGGACTTTCTTCTTCTAGCTTTTACCTCCCAATAGAGCAGAGCCTCCCACGACCAATTCACTGCAACTTCTCATAGTTGGTTGAATTTTTCACCGGCTCTGTGTCGAAGGGCTTACAAATGCAATTTGTAATCTCGCACACCTTGCTCCAAATACAGCTGCTGGAGATGTGGAAGAAGACCGCCTTGTGTTGGTTTCCATACAATGGTATGAGTGCCGGTCGTTCAGAAAGCAATGGCAAATTTTTTTTTGTGTGCATATCCCTTACAGGACGTTGCAGTCAAGATCAGCATTTTTCAGCTGCTGTTGATGTACTAGGCAAGATTACGCTCAGTAATTTTTTTTTACTTTTAATTTTTTCTTAACTTTTAATTACTGAACGTAAACTTGCCAAGAAATCACAAAAGCTAAAAAATGCTGAGTTTGACTGCCACATCCTGTAAAGGAAATGCAACTAACTTGTTGAATTTCTTCTTCTTCTTCTTCAGCATTCCGAGCCATTGAGGTTCTTTGCTACAGATGCAAGCCGTCTCCATTCGTCTCTCTGGTTGACCTTCTCTTGCCAGTCGTTGATTCCAGGTGCTTGTAGGTCTGTATGTATATTATCTCTCCACCGTCTTCTTGGTCTACCTCGGGGTCTACGGTCATTTATTTCCTGAGTGTAAGCGAGTTTTGTTTCCCTATTATCTTCCATTCTTTCTATATGCCCCAGCCATTGCAGTCTATTAGCCTTCATGATACCAGTGATTAGTGGGGACTTAGATCATAAATGTCTTTGTAGCTTCTTCTTTTCCACTCTCCACTTTGTGTATCCCTAACTGGTTGAATTTGGCAGATAAAATGTTCTATGGCAGTGGTTCTCAACCAGTGGGGAATTCCCTCCAAGGGAGGAATTTTAGGGTTTCCAGGAGGGTGGGGAGAGAGGGGAAGAGAATTAAGATTACAGATTGGCAGACTCAAAATGGCTTCAGGCACAATATTTAGCATTTTGTTTGATGAAGCACAGTTCTATGCCATTCTGGTGTCATGTATTAAGTGACAATTCTTTGACACTTTATCTGTTTGTTTATTGTAACATGATTAATTTGGTGTGTTAATAAAATATTGTGAATATAAAAAATGCATCTTTTGAGGCTGACAATTTTGGAAAGGGGGGAATTCTTCTTCTTTCGTTCGCTGGGAAGGGGGGAATGACATTCTAACATCTGGTGAAAGGGTGCATGGGCCAAAAAAGGTTGAGAACCACTTCTATGGGATGTGGAAACTGGTCCCACATCTACTGTTCTAAGTCACCTCCTAGGACGTGTATGGCAGGGTAGAGAGTGACGACGCTGTGTTTCCTTGAGAGGACCACCTGGTGACATAGACAGCAGGCAGCTTGTCCAGAGAAAGACAGGTGGCGGGCAAGAGAGCTGGTTAGATGGGTGGGTGGAGATGATGGGTGGATATGATGGATGGGTGGATATGATGGGTGGGTACATATGATGAGTGAGTGGGCATGATGAGTTCATTAATTCATTATGATCCTTATCTAGTTAATCTCTAGAGCAGAGGTACCTAAATACTGTGTTTCCCTGACAATAAGACCAGGTCTTATTTTAATTTTAGCTTAAATGCACTTGGGCTTATTTTTGGGGTAGTCTTACATTTATATTTTTTTCAGATACAAAAATCTACATTTATTCATGAATAAAATTCTACATTTATTCAAATATAGTCATGTCATCTTCTTCTGGAACATCATCATAACCCTCCAAATCCCGAATTCCGGCCTGGATTTCTTGAGACTCCATTTCCTGTAGAACCATAGGTCCCAGTCTCTCATGTCCAGCAATAAAGTTTTCTTTCCTTAAATGAGCATTCCTTGTCCATGTAGCCTGCTCATAGTGCATTGGTAACTTTATTCCACACGAGTGACGTATTAAATTATGAACCACATTCGTTCATTATCAAGTGCGCACCAGTGGCGTCTGTACTCCGACTGGTCAATTGGCAACAAGTCTCTCATTCTAGCCGATGATCTTAACTAGGGCTTATTTTAGGGGAAGGTCTTACTTTCTGGGAAACACGGTAGGTACTGCCTAATACTCATACAAAAACATGTTACCGTAGGACATGGAGGTGACATAAGAGATAGAGACATCATCATCATGTGCCATGTCAATAAGCAGTGGTAACAACAATACATCAGGAACAAGGCCAGCTGCAAAAGCTGCTGGATCAGCAAAGCAATGCTCTAGCTGTCCGCCTGTCAAAACTTCCATCCTAGACCAGTTGCTGACCAAGTCCTTGGACCTGATCCTGCCCTGCCATGACATTTAATCTTTAGGATTCATGTACTTCACACTAAGGTAAGACAAAAAGGAGAGTCTGGCATATGAGACTACGACCTCTAGTATGAGAATGGAGGTGGAAGGCAGTCACAGCAGCATTTCATTGGATAGAGGAGACTACTGCAACACACATTGTATTCATTACGGATTCAAAGATTAGTAAGGTGGAGAAAGGAATGTTTTGTGTGGAATGGTTATCGTCACTTCAGAGGTCACAGACTGTGAGAATTGTATGGATATTTTGCCCTGGTCATGCAGGGGTGTGTGTGGGGGGGGGGGGGGGAATGAACAGGCTGACAGGCTGGCAGGGAATGCACCTCTTGGTGGTAGACTGCCTATGGACAAGTGGGAGGTGGTCATGCAATTGTGGGGGGAGGTTGTCATGCATTTGTGGGACCAGGTGGAGAAGGCAGGGGAACAGATTGAGAACCCGTATGTGGAAAGAATGAGATTGGGGGGATCAGTAGGGGTTCTGGAAGAATCTCAAAACTGAGAGGGAAGACCAGGAGAACTTTAAATCAGATAGCGGTGGGAACTATTAGTAGTATGACTCTTCGCTGGCTGTTGAACGAGGGGACGGAGCACATATGAGAATTTCCTGAGTGCAGTGATGTCAGTTCTTAACTTAACTCAACTAAATTCAACTAAGGTAAGACTTGTACCCTCCTAATTGTGCTCATCTGCCCGAAGCCATTGGTACAATGTGGGGTGTCAGATTTGGTGAGTGCCGCCCAACATTCGAAGCTAACAGAAAGCAGGTAATACCATCATACGGTAGCTCAATCATATCTGACTAAAAATTGACTCTAAAGTCATATAAAAGCTAAAGATAATTTCACATCAGAATCAAAAGTTACAAAGGGACAGCTGTGATATCAGCGAGTGCCACACATCTGTCTTGCAAGGACGTCTTTCAAAGACATCTTTCTTGCAAGGACCATCTTTCATGCAAGGACCATCTTCCTTGCAAGGATAAATTTTCTTGTGAGAATCATCTTTCTTGCAAGCACCAATTTTCTTGCAAGGACCATCTTTCTTACAAGGATCAATTTTCTTGCAAGGACCATCTTTCTTGCAAGGACCAATATTCTTGCAAGGACCATATTTCTTGCAAGGACCAATATTCTTGCAAGGACCATATTTCTTGCAAGGACAAATTTTCTCGCAAGGACCAACTTTCTTGCTAAGGACCATACATGAATCTCCTGTTGGAACCTTGGCAATGAGCAAGCACTTCAGTTGGTTTTGATAGCACCAGTAGCAGGAACAATGACTATGGACAAGGAAATATTCTGAATACCACCTGAGAACATACCATGAAGTGAAGACATGGCAACAGACAAAACAACCTGGTGCTTAATTTTGGATATATAGATGGTTCCGTTAAAAAAAAAAATCATATGAAGGAACAAACCTATAGAGGTTACAACCAGTAATCATGACCGAATGGATAAGAGAGCTGCCTCTTAAATCTTTTGGTTTGCTGAAGCAGAGATAGTGAGTTCAACCCTTACACCGGTCAGTTGGGACTAAAATGTTGACTTCTCATCCTTGACTTGGAGATATAAATTACAAGTACCTCAGAAGTCTGTGTGGGTTTGCCTGATCGTGAGGGACACTGGTAATAGGGAAAGCTAATTCATATGCAAAAATCAGTCCAGTGAACTAAAAGAGTAAATAGAGAGAACGAAAGAAAACAAAATCCAGCAAGTTAAGGAGCAATCAGTGTGCACTATGTGATATGTACTGAAGAGTATGCAGCATTCAGTGGAGTACTATGACGCCAAACATGAATCCACTGATAATCAATAACCAAAACAGTCTTATAGGTTATTCAGAATGAGAGACTCAGGAGTAAGAATTGGCACAGCCAGACACGAGAGGCACATCGGGAGAACGAGGGCCTTTGTCAATCAAATGGACGCTGATGCATATGTTGGGGGTAGGATCTAAGCACTTAAGAACTTGCCTGGAGTGCAAGGATGATACCCCAACAGATAACAGCGTTAGAACCCCACATATACTCTCACAGTGAGAGAAAAATCCTACGTCAGACATGTGAAAACCCTCATGCCTTTTAAGAATTAACTCTTTTGGCCGCACACAGTTGTTACTTTAACCCTTTCTATCCAATGTACTGCTATGTCAAAAAACTGTCATCTACTGCCTATAGTACCATGCGGTGTAGGACAGGGGGGGTCTTGAGCCTGAGGAATTAAGGTCGCCTGGCTAGTGCAGTCACCACGAACTGTGCAGGTTAGGGTTTCATTTTGTCCCCCAACAGAAACAAATCCACACCTTACCGAGGATTTGAACCCGGGTCTCCTGAATGAGAGCCCAGTATTCTAGCCTCTTGGCCAGCCATTCCTCCTATAACCACTGCTTTAGATAATATAATGTTCAGGTCTAACAGTTAACACAATACGTCGACACGAGTTAATGTGACCACTGAATGGACTGAAGGATGGGAAGATAAGTATCATGTACGGGGTAGTTAACAGACGTATGGTGATCAGTGAACAGAGATTACACAATAATACTTGCTTATTTGATTGTGTACCATGTTTGAAAACACATGATGGAGGACAGAAGTCAGTAATGACACCCTAGGCTTAAGAACACATAATGTAGGACAGAGGACAGTAACGACACCCTGTGTTTGAAAACACTTGATGAAGGACAGAGGACAGTAAAGACACCATGAGCTTGAAAAGACATGATGGAGGACAGTAACGACCCCCTGAGTTTCTTCTTCTTCTGCGTTCATCTGGAGTATTTTTTCAGACGTAATTGCGGTGTGTCTGGTTAGCCACCCTTGAGCTGAAACCCTTAGGCCAACACATCCGACTTCAGCGTGCATTTTCTTTATTCCAGGTTAGCATTCCTGGGGCCTCTCACTGTTGTGGTGCTGTCCACATCCTAGCTGGTTAAGTTAGAATCCTGAGTTTGAAAACACATGATGGAGGACAGAGGACAGTAACGACACCCTGGGTAGGAAAAAAATGCTGGTAGAAGAAGGACAGTAGCGACACCCTGTGTTTGAAAAAAGCATGCTGGTAGACAGAGGACAGTAAAGACATCCTGGACTTGAAAACACATGATGGAGGGCAGAGGACAGTAATGATACTCTGGGCTTGAGAACACATGATGGAGGACAGAGGGCAGTAAAGACACCCTGGACTTGAAAACACATGATGGAGGACAGGGGACAGTAATGATACCCTGGGTTTGAGAACACATGATGGAGGACAGAGGACAATAAAGACACCCTGGACTTGAAAACACATGATGGAGGACAGAGGACAGTAATGATACCCTGGGCTGAAAACACATGATGGAGGACAGAGGACAGTAAAGACACCCTGGACTTGAAAACACATGATGGAGGACAGAGGACAGTAAAGACACCCTGGATTTGAAAACACATGATGGAGGACAGAGGACAGTAATGACAGCCTGGATTTGAAAACACATGATGGAGGACAGAGGACAGTAATGACAGCCTGGATTTGAAAACACATGATGGAGGACAGAGGACAGTAATGACACCCTGGACTTGAAAACACATGATGGAGGACAGAGGACAGTAATGACACCCTGGATTTGAAAACACATGATGGAGGACAGAGGACAGTAATGACACCCTGGACTTGAAAACACATGATGGAGGACAGAGGACAGTAATGACACCCTGGACTTGAAAACACATGATGGAGGACAGAGGACAGTAATGACACCCTGGATTTGAAAACACATGATGGAGGACAGAGGACAGTAATGACACCCTGGATTTGAAAACACATGATGGAGGACAGAGGACAGTAATGACACCCTGGATTTGAAAACACATGATGGAGGACAGAGGACAGTAATGACAGCCTGGATTTGAAAACACATGATGGAGGACAGAGGACAGTAATGACACCCTGGACTTGAAAACACATGATGGAGGACAGAGGACAGTAATGACACCCTGGATTTGAAAACACATGATGGAGGACAGAGGACAGTAATGACACCCTGGACTTGAAAACACATGATGGAGGACAGAGGACAGTAATGACACCCTGGATTTGAAAACACATGATGGAGGACAGAGGACAGTAATGACACCCTGGATTTGAAAACACATGATGGAGGACAGAGGACAGTAATGACACCCTGGATTTGAAAACACATGATGGAGGACAGAGGACAGTAATGACACCCTGGATTTGAAAACAACATGATGGAGGACAGAGGACAGTAATGACACCCTGGATTTGAAAACACATGATGGAGGACAGAGGACAATAATGACACCCTGGATTTGAAAACACATGATGGAGGACAGAGGGACAGTAATGACACCCTGGATTTGAAAAACACATGATGGAGGACAGAGGACAGTAATGACACCCTGGATTTGAAAACACATGATGGAGGACAGAGGACAGTAATGACACCCTGGACTTGAAAACACATGATGGAGGACAGAGGACAGTAATGACACCCTGGATTTGAAAACACATGATGGAGGACAGAGGACAGTAATGACAGCCTGGATTTGAAAACACATGATGGAGGACAGAGGACAGTAATGACACCCTGGACTTGAAAACACATGATGGAGGACAGAGGACAGTAATGACACCCTGGATTTGAAAACACATGATGGAGGACAGAGGACAGTAAAGACACCCTGGACTTGAAAACACATGATGGAGGACAGAGGACAGTAAAGACACCCTGGATTTGAAAACACATGATGGAGGACAGAGGACAGTAATGACACCCTGGATTTGAAAACACATGATGGAGGACAGAGGACAGTAATGACACCCTGGATTTGAAAACACATGATGGAGGACAGAGGACAGTAATGACACCCTGGATTTGAAAACACACGATGGAGGACAGAGGACAGTAATGACAGCCTGGATTTGAAAACACATGATGGAGGACAGAGGACAGTAATGACACCCTGGATTTGAAAACACATGATGGAGGACAGAGGACAGTAATGACACCCTGGATTTGAAAACACATGATGGAGGTAAACTGGAGAAGGACTGATAATATTTCTGCTGGGCTGTGATGACAGCCAAGGACTTGCTATGTAATGATGATGATGACGACGATGATTGTTATTTCAGATAACGTATTTGCTTGTTTTTTCATGTCTTTTGAGCAATTGTGATATCATGCAATTTACTTTCTTCATATAGGTGTGTTGTGTTATAATTGTCATATTTCTATTGTGCAACTTACAGTCTCGATACTTGTGCTGTAATATTTACAACTTTCCCGAAGTGACAATATTAAACAGTATTTTACGATACGTCTGTGGTCCTCTATTTAGGGATATTTGTATTTGTAAATTGCTTAACACCCCACCCCCACTTAAAAAGTCTTTAAAAGTCGAGAGGATCAACATCATTGCATCTGGTTTTATCCCATATGACTCGGTCTCTTTCCGCACGGTGGCCTGCTGAAAGTGTCGCACAAAGCACGAACTCCGTAGCTCCAGTGACGACAGCCAGAAGTCAATGAGAAAAATGCACTCGTGAACCGAAAGACGATGCCCGGAATCAAACCCACAACCTTCGCAATGCGAGGCAGACCACTTTACTGAGATAAATCAAGGAATAGAAGAAGAGGAAGAAGAATTGCTGAATCCTAAATTATAGCTCTCCAATGCTATCCAACCTTAATATGTTTTCTTCTATCTAGGTTCATGGCACTGGTTCATAAATTCCACAATAAAGCAGTCAAAGAGCTTAATAAAATGTAAAATGTATGTATATGAGCTTAACAAAATGGAAAATGTATGTATAATCTCCATAACATGAAATAAGACCGGAAATTAAAAGTGCTTAGTCATTGTAAATGTCCACTAAATTAGTTAACCGGTACACAACACTTTAAAGACAGTTTCAAAATAGCAAAACTTACAAAAATATTCAGAAAAAAGCACAGAAATCCAAAGACGGCATGTGATTCAAGGACAAGCAGTGACTTGGAACGGACACACTAGCCAACTGTGAGCTGGATACCACCTCTGCACTTACCACATCTCTGTTTGATCATCAAAACTGAAAGTACACACAGCCCGTAGCACAGCTTCAGGGATGAAATGGAGAGGCACGTTTTGTGTACACAGCAAAGACTGCAGACACTCCCACTGATTTCCCTCCGTCAGGGTGACCTTTGTGCACATTTGGCCATCTGCATAAATTAGCTATGTCCATAATTTGTCAGTGCAGGCTGTCCAGAATTATTCATCTCTCCTTCGGAAGCATGAAGGGCACTGCAACACTATCTAAAACCACCACAAGCTAATGATGACTGCACTGTTTCTGCAGCTATCACAGCAGCAGCCACAAGGTCTGGTGAATTGTGGGAAAATATCCCTCACTGCGCACCATAATTAGCCAATCCCATCATTCGTATAGAATTCAAAATCAGCCAAACAAAATTGAGGGACTTGGTACTTTGGACTGACAAGTCATCTATTACAGGCATGCCCCAATAAAAACTTGTGCCGGGGCTTTCTGATAACAGCAGAAATATATGTTTAAACAAAATAAGGAAGGGAAAAAATCCTGAAATCTCCACACCATATACGGATGGGGGGAAAGGGTGAAAATACTCGCAGCATTACAATGAGCTGGGGGGTAAGATTGATGTGTTTGCTGATAACAAATGCAGAAATGTACATCCACAATCATATATCAAACAGCGAGTTATAGGTCTCTCTCTCTCTCTCTTTTTTCCCTCCAGTAGTCTCAAGCTACCGATTACTTGCTCCACATTGCTTGAGATAAGAGCTGCGCAAACCAGTCAATCTTGCTGCAGTAACAGCCTGGCCAAAGATCCTGTCCCTGCTTGTTATCTTGGTAGTGACACTGTGTGTATATTTGTGTGTGTGGGTGTGTGGTTGCAGCAGCTTGGACTGTGCGCTGCCCCACCCGGATCCCAAACCATGTCTACTGAGCAAACACAAGACCGCACAGCTCTGGTGGAGAGTGTCTGCGTGACACAGGAATTACCAAATGCCATAAAAGAATGCCCTAAATAGAAAAGATTTGCTTATGGGTGGAGGTTTAACCCTTTATGTCCTACGAGATTTTGCAGCAGATCTCAGGAAGACAATTACCTCAATGAAAATAGCATGAGTGCATTGCTTTCAAAGGTGCAACAGGTGCGTGTACAAAATCATGGAAGTCTCCGGGGTAAAGTGGTTCAGAAAGCCTCGCACTCTAAAGGTTGTAAGTTAATTTCCAGACTCTACCATTTGGTTCATGAATGCAGTTTTCTCAGAGACTCCTGGAGGTTGTCACTGTGAGTATGGAGTTTGAGCTCTGTGCAATGCTTTCGCCAGGCAGCTCTGTGGAAGGAGACCAAACCTGGAGCGATGAAGTGGATCCTCTCACAATCAAACTCCTTCAATTTTGTACAAAACCTGCACCAGACACTAGCCAACCATACACGGTGTGTCCCTGGAGGCAGGAAGAGGTAAACAGTTGTGGACTGATCAATTTGCTTGGTCCAGAAAAAGCATCCAGATAGATCAACTGATAAGGGGTCTGCCTTCTGTGGCAACAGGAACCAGTTTGAAACCACACTAATGAATTTGATTACCAAGAGGTAGAAATATTTGGTTTCTATTTTAAACATTCATAACTCAATATTAGAAACAAATGTCACCTTTTTAGAAGCCCATACACACGCGCGTGCGTGTCTCTGTGTGTGTGTGTGTGTGTGGGGGGGGGGGGGGTGGTTCCTAAGACGAATGTTGCAAATTCCTAGGACAGCCAGAGTAATTAACGATGATTACCTGAAAGAGGCTAATGAAACTAGAACATTATATACAACAATACGAAAGAGATAAACAGCTTTCTTTCATCTTGTGATGAGAAAAGAGGCATTGGAGAACATTGTGATGACTGGAAAGATCGAGGGGGAAGAGAGGCAGAGGCGGACCAAGAGAAATTATGTTGGATGGATTGAGATGGTAGCATTGAGGAATATCAGCAGCAGAGTTGATCCAGAACACCAAAGACCGAGATCTGTGGAGAGACATGAAAGCCTACACCAGCTGGCATGGCACTTGATGATGATGATGATGATGATGATGATGATGATGATGATGATGATGATGATGATGATGATGATGATGATGATGATACATCTATACAAAAAAAAAAAGAATATTCGATCATGATTATTAGAAATCTGTCCCTCTATATACAAAACCCACGCCTATATCCAATAAATGCTTGCTCTATATTAAATACCAATTTTATATATACAAGATATAACTGCCACTATATTAAAAATCAATATTTATATGAAGGAAATACTTGCCTCTATATTAAAAGCCCATGTATTTAGCCATGAAATACTTGCTTCATATTAGAAATGTATGCCTATATGCAATAATTACTTGACTCTGTATTTAAAAAGTATGTATATATACAAGAAATACTTGCCTCTATATTAAAAATTGTATGTATATATACAAGAAATACTTGCCTCTATATTAAAAACTGACAAATTTATGAAAAAATACTCGCCTCTATATTAAAAGCCCATGTATTTATACACAGAATACTTGCTATATATTAGAAACTCATGCCTATATACAAAAAATACTTGCCTCTATATTAAAAACCAATGAATACATACAAAAAATACTTGCCTATATATTAAAAGCCCATGTATTAAGACATGAAATACTTGCATTGGATTAGAAACCCATTCCTATATACCAGAAATACTTGCCAGCGTTAATGGCGAAGAGGTAGTGAACGTGATTCGCAATCTCGTATTCAAAATTAGCTGCAGGCAATTTGCAAGTAGACCGTCTTGTGTTGATTTTCAATAATAGTATAAGCAATGGCAAAACTACTGAATGAAAACTTGTCTATTAAATCACAAACACCCCCCCCCCCCCAACAAAAAAAAATGCTGGGATTTGACTGCAACATCCTGTAAAGGACGTGCAACTAACTTATCTGTAAATTAGATATTAAAGTGTTTATATTATAAATACTTGTCTCTATATTAGATCTAAATGTTTCTGTATTATAAATACTTACTCTACATTGGAAATCATATTTCTATAATAGAATAATGGATCCATACTTCTAAATTAGAAACCCATGTTTCTAAATTGGAATTATCTATTTTTATTTCAGGAAAACAGAATGGTGAAAAACTTTTCCCTGGAATGTACTTAAGAGGTGTACGTTTGAGCCAAACTGGGTAGTGGATAATGCATGTGTTTGTCAGTACAGTAAACTAGGTTTACTAGCCACTTAAAGAAGAATTTATTTCTAGACTGAATACCAGACATTTATTTTACTGGGAAGAGTGGGTGGTAATAAAGATACCTGGCCACTCCACCTTGTAATGCCATGATCTAGTATAAGTGAGGGTCTTTCACTACACAATTCAACAGAATTATCTGCCATAGGATTTCCTCTACCTTTTCCAGTGTGTGAGTGTGTATGTGTGTGTGTTTAGTGTATGGACGGCTGGTCTGTCTACAGGGCGACCTACATAAAGCAAAGTGTATTGACACTGAGCAAACACCCTGGGGTTGTCTGAAGACCTGGGCTGGAATGTTTGTGGATAGGTTGCCACATTCACCTGTGTCATGGTCTTATATGACATGTGTAAGGAAGAATGTAAGCGCCGGTATGCAAGTGAGAGTCAGTGTAAGCATGACTCAGGTAAAGGGCAGTAAGAGACGCCACGGCTTGGCTAGCGGACGGTCAGGCAAGAATCCCGTGAACAGAGCCACGTGATGTGGGAAGGTCAACCAGGAGAGAGGGATTGTGTGTGAGGCAGCGGATAGAGACGGACGTGTGGAGATCGAGAGAGCGATAGAACGATAGAACGATAGTGGTTGTGACGGATAAATGGAGATGAACGTTGTGTAGTAATATTCGAGGAATGTACTAACTGTGATATGTGCGGGATGATGTGAAGTTGTGATTGTGAATGATCATGCGGGCGACAGTGTAAAGATCGCCATTGTGAGCTAGCGCGTGGCTGTTAGTGGTGAACGATTGTTCGAGCGTGAAGTGCGACTATGTTGTCAGCTTGTAATATATATTGTAATAAATGATTGTTTTAGGAGATAGCTCCTGCCAGTTTCCGATTGCATTCATGTGTTATTAGTAGATGTGTTGTAGATGTTGTAATTTGCCTGTCAAAGTCCAGCGAGCGAGACAGAGCTACTAAGTAGGACTCTGACAGGTATAATGGTGTCAGAAGTACACATGAACCACACGCTCATGTAGAACGCACAAAAGGAAGACCACTTTTGTAAAGAAGAAGAAGACCTATTCCACAATATATTAGAAATTGTAAAGTAAAGATGTGTTAATAGAGTCAGAACGAAAATAACATCATTTCTTTCCACAGCAGGTTTCAATTCTACAAAGCGACCGACGTAATCAGACCAGGTCAGCGCTAACCAATCACGAGAATCACGTTCCTGTACATCAAGCGTTCGAGTAGTCAGCAGAGAAAGATAAGTTGATTAATTTTGATTGCTAATTACCCAAATCTGCATTCTCTGATTTTCTTGTGTAAACATCATCATTGGTAAAGGTAAATATTAATTAACAGAAAATGAGTTCAGATGATGAACACCCCCAAGATCTATCACACTTCTGGGGCACAAAACATTACAGAAAGGTTTCAAGAGTCTTTCGATAGCACACGGGCACAAGACAAAGCAAAGTGCAATATAAATCATGACCTAATACGAGTGTGGACACAGAATTTTGAAAAGAAAATGCAAGACTACAAAATCCCAAAAGATTTTTGGTATATATGGTACACATCATACGTACCAATAAAAGATGGGAAACGATCGGAGATCATACCAGATTTGCCAAGTAATGACTATGAATATTATAAAACAAAGATATTAAATTACTATCTAATCCCTTTCGAGACTCTAAAATTAGAAATACAAAATGTGAAACCAGCCACAGACAAGTCATTCACCCAGTATATATGTGAATTAGAAAAATTTTTCAGAAAACTAATATCCGTAATTAAACATTCAGATGACAATCAAGAAGTAATAAATTTCTTGCTAATAGAAAAACTTAAAGCAACACTACCAGCCGAGTGCGGAAAATATTTAGAAGAACATAACAAAGAACCCATCAAAAACTTAATAGGAAAATGCCGCGAATACTACAACCAAAGTATAAACCTGGTTAAGAACACTCAACAGGAAAGTACTGTGAAATCAACGGCATCTGCAGCCACAGATTGTCAAAACAAACCACAGAAAACAAAACCAGTACTGTGCAAACATTGTAGCACTCCACATACAGAAAATGGAATATGCGATAAGAATCCCACTTATCAAGAATACCTAAATACTATTATAGCACAAAAACTGGGGAAGGTAAATCAAAGGAAATATAGAACAAAATGTCATTTTTGCCTTGCTTATGGCCACAGACGTTTTGAATGTGAAGGTGTAAAAAGATTACAGATAGCAAAGGCAAATGCAGCCATAAACATTGCAACAGACAGTTCAGCAAAGAACTTAGCAAAAGTAAACATCACAAAGACGAAAACAAGACCAAACACTGCAAAGTCAGAACAAGCTGAGTTTTACCCATCAGACTTTGTACCATATTTCAATAATGTTGTTAACATCACTCAGCCTCATTCCTTATGTAAAGAGGTCAATACTCAACAAGAAGGTGAGGAAATGAACAAAACCTCAAGACTGTCGTTAGGAAAACTAACATTCCATGAAGGTTACATCAATGACACAGTATGCACATGTGTACGCGACACAGGGTCCTGTCTTATCGGTCTTCGAAAGACCCTAGCTGATCCTAAAGACTACCTAGATGAGTACATCTATTGCAAAACTGTTTCAGGGACAGTAGAGAAATATCCCATGGCATGGGCCAATATAAAATCACCTTTCCTATCAGGCAGAGTAACTTGTGCTTTATTAGACAATCCATGTTGTGATTTATTAATTGGAAATGTATTAAATGTGACAGACTACACAGAGTCCAAAAATCACACAGAGGAAAAAGTTAACACCACAACAAGTACTGACTTAACTACCCCACTCATCATACAACAACATGATGAACAGACCAAGGTACCACACCATACCAACTTGATTACCATCTCAAGACAAGAAGAAACAGAAACTGGTGTGTATCATCACAATGAAAAAGGTGCAGAAAACAAACAGTTCACAACAGTGAGGGAAGATCACAAATCATTATGTGACATACCATACCTCCTGTACTCCCTGTTAACTACACACATAACCAAGTGCACACAGTGGATGGTTATACTTGCACTACTCATTGTAAATACAAAACATATGTCTTCACAGACAGTTTTATTTCCACATTATCATGACGCAACACAGATGATATTACTCATGACAAACCAGCAAACTTTGTTACTTATATCATTACTGTTGAAGCAAGGTTTGGTGTTACCACTGCTAAACACTATGTCAAATCAACTCAGACACATACTTATGCTGAGCAATGTAAATCATCAGTCGGTGGAATTACTGACAAAGATCAGCAACAAATTACCCTACACATTTTGGAAAATAGACACAAATTGCAGAAAAGCATACAAACATGCACGATTACTTTTGAAAACTACACATGGTGTATTATTATTGTTTGAACTATTGAATGTATACACACATGTACGAGTGCAGGTTTGGAGATAGCACTCAAAATGATCTCAACATGAAATTTGAAAATCCCCACCTTTCGGAAAATTTTAACCGTAACCCACTTTATATCCTTAGATCCAGTAACTCCAGAGTTGCCTTGTCTGCTGTACGACTCCAGCGCTATGATACTAGCACACTTCATTGTAAAGACCAGCATGATAGGTCCTTCAACGTGAAAGTGTCACCAGCAAAACAGTAAGACTCAACATGTGATTTCAGGTATCAAATAGTAAGATATACCCAGATTGACTTTGTTTCAAACGAGTATCTACAGAATCTACCTTTTGGAAATCGACGAACAACGACGACAGCTTTACCAGTACAGACACTCATTTCTGGTGATCAGTTTAAAGAACCAGAGGCCAACCTACAAACTATGGCACAGACAGTGACAGACAGACGCACCATGGCCACATTCAAAATTAAGGCCACTGAACTTAATTCTTATTTTATACGTGTGAATTCCAGCAATTTTACAGTATACGTGTGAATTCCAGCAGTTTTAAAGAACAGACTTACAAATTGGCCAAACTTGGTGAACAGTCTTAAGCACTATACAGAAGGAAAGACAATATCATCGTATGCGAGAGAAGACTTGCCAAAGATTCCAGCTCGGAACCGAACATTGAACACTGTTAAAGTAATTCCGTGTGCATAACTTCCACAGGACAAGAACGGTATCCTATAGGTGCAGGAAGTCATCAATTATGTATATTTTATTGTATATGTATGTAACATCCTATGTCTAATTTTATTATTATTATACTTTGTATTGTTATAATGTGATATGTACATATGAGCGTAAGTATAGGGGCGAATAGTATAAGTTGTAATGCTGAGAATCAACGCCTGGCAATCCCAGTGCGCGATTGTTACCAAACTTGCCTTCGCGTATGCTGGATAGCCCGACGAATGACGCTTAGCAATAGTGATATAGAATTAACATCAGAATATGGTAACCAGAAAGAATATACCAACAGGGTGATCCCAACCAAAGAGATTAATAACTACTCTCCATAACAGTAAACAAGGTGTGCTCACAAAGGGAAACAACTCACGGTCCGACATAATATGAGGTAAGGGGGACTATGACATACATGAATTATATTCGAACCATGACCACAACATTGACATAGCGTGCTCATAAAGAATCGAGTAGTGTGCATTAACTATAGACGAGGGAAACCACGTCTGAATAGAGAGAAAATTTAAGAATGCTGTAAGAGGAAGTTGTAGCCTTATTCTAGACGTAAACCAATGGAGAATCCTTAAACCAGCATAGCCACAATAACTATGAGATGAGAATGCACAGACAATCGATTGAGAAATATGAACAGAATGTAATGTCACGGAGTGGTGGTTAAATAATATAACGAGGTGTGACAAGTAGACCCAGCCAGAACATTTGTCAGACCACGAAAAAACCTTGAGAGAAACCTCAATACTGAAAAAAGAGAGAACAATGTTTGAAGGTAATCTCGGAAAAGATCAGAGCAAAAGGGGACGCAACCGTATACTTATGATCATATAATCCCCTGACAAGGTTAGAAAGATGAAACAAGAGTAACAACAACAGAATGTGTCACATTTCCAGGAGTAAGTGCCACATTGGTTGTGCGGGGGGAGAATGTCATGGTCTTATATGACATGTGTAAGGAAGAATGTAAGCGCCGGTATGTAAGTGAGAGTCAGTGTAAGCATGACTCAGGTAAAGGGCAGTAAGAGACGCCACGGCTTGGCTAGCGGACGGTCAGGCAAGAATCCCGTGAACAGAGCCACGTGATGTGGGAAGGTCAACCAGGAGAGAGGGATTGTGTGTGAGGCAGCGGATAGAGACGGACGTGTGGAGATCGAGAGAGCGATAGAACGATAGAACGATAGTGGTTGTGACGGATAAATGGAGATGAACGTTGTGTAGTGATATTCGAGGAATGTACTAACTGTGATATGTGCGGGATGATGTGAAGTTGTGATTGTGAATGATCATGCGGGCGACAGTGTAAAGATCGCCATTGTGAGCTAGCGCGTGGCTGTTAGTGGTGAACGATTGTTCGAGCGTGAAGTGCGACTATGTTGTCAGCTTGTAATATATATTGTAATAAATGATTGTTTTAGGAGATAGCTCCTGCCAGTTTCCGATTGCATTCATGTGTTATTAGTAGATGTGTTGTAGATGTTGTAATTTGCCTGTCAAAGTCCAGCGAGCGAGACAGAGCTACTAAGTAGGACTCTGACAACCTGAGAGTTGTGCAGTCATGGTGTGTCTCCTGTTGACTCTAGCTCTCTGAGTAGGAGACAGAAATAGTGGGTGAGAAAAAGAACTGGTCACTATATATATATATATATATATATATATATATATATATATATATATATATATATATATATATATATATATAGTGACCAGTTCTATATATATATATATATATATATATAAGAGGCATTTATTTGAAATCCATTTGTGCCGCACTGGACGTAATTGCGTACACTGAACATGATCATGTCATAGTCATATGATAAGTATTGACCAATGAATAAAAGAGCACGTGCTTATCGTCCCATGATGCATAGGTTCTGTTTCTGACTGTTGAGAAAATGGCCGGGCCAAAATCCGCCCAAAGAAGTTCAAAGAACGGTGATCAGTTTCTTTCATTTGAAGGATGCTGACCAGTGGACATTCATCGAAGAATGCAAGCAGCTTACGGTAACAAATGTGTGTTGAAGACAACAGTACAGACTGGGCACGGATGTTTCGGAAAAGATGTCAGTTCATGTCGACGGCCGGTTCAAGCGCATATTGTTGCAACAGAAAAAACCATTGCCAAAATTGATGCAGCAGTAAAGATGAACCGTTGCCGAAGCATACGTTCGCTAGTGAAAGAATTTGTTTGTCAATTGGGACAATTCAAAAGGTCGTTCATAAGAAACTGCAATATCGGAAGGTGTCTTCACAGTGGGTACCATGGATGTTGACCGACCACCAAAAATAGGAACGCATGGGATGGTGTTTGAACCACTTGCTGCATTACAGAGTGGAGGGTGATGCATTTCTCTTCCGCACAGTGGCAGGTGATGAATCATGGTGTCACCACTTTGAGCCGAGCAGCAAAAGAGAGAGCATGCAATGGAAGCATGCTGGATCACCAAAAGCCAAAAAATTCAAGTTACAGGTTTCTGCTGGTAAGGTTATGCTGAGCGCATTTTTTTTTACCATGAAGGGCTATTGTTGGCCAACTTTAAAGAACCTGGTGTCAAGATCAACTCTACCCACTACTTGCAAACACTAGACAAGCTGCAAAAAGCCATCAAGAATAAACGACCCAGCATGCTTTCTCACGGTGTGATTTTGTTGCACGATAATGCTCGTCTGCATGTGGCAAAGATTGTGCAGGAAGCATTAGCAAGGAAGAAGTGGGAAATTCTGCAACACCCAGCCTATATTCCTGATTTGTCACATGTGATCTTCATTTGTTCGGACCTCTAAATAAAGCTCTCAATGGGCAATGATTTCATACACACGCAGACATAATGAACGCGGTAAACACTTGGTTCAGTGAGCAACCACAATCTTTTTTGCGGACTGGCATTCGCCGCATACCTTAGCAATGGGATGCTTGCCTGAATGCCTACGGCGACTTCTTCTGACCAACCCATGGTGCATAATTCATTCAAAATGAATGCTTTGTTTAATTCTACCACACCTGTTAATATTTCTTTCATGCTTTTGTAATAAAGCCATTGGAACAGGTTTCAAATGAACAACCCTTATAGAAACATTTACATTTTCTAATATTTTGGGGTTTCTAATTTATGTTCAGTACTTACTTAGATTTATGTCATTTACGTAATATGGGATGATTAAAAGGGAAATTCTCTGTGAATTGACAAAACATGATTAGAGAAATTAGACGTAGATTGTCACAGTTTTTTTTCTGACATGTATGAGAAGAAATAAATTGCAGAACTTGGTGACAATTGGCAAGATTTAGTGGAAAAGAACAAGAGGAAGGTAGCGAAAGTAAATACCTGGAGGGCGTGGTCACGAGTTATGGTTGAGAAAAGAACACAGAGCTGATCCACGACTCTGGTGATTGTGTGAGATGGCGAAACATGATAGCCCACGCTTATCGGTATGGCAGGTGACGATGATTAAAAGAGACATACCAAACTTTTCCTTATTCACGCTGTCTTTACTAAACAAATAAATATAAATGTCTAGTTCTTATAGTGTTAAAAATAACAACTGTTTAGAATAAACACAAGTTAAAGAAGTAAATGAGACACAAAGGGTGAAAGACATAACTGTCAGGGAAAGAAAGTGTTAACACTGGAAAAGTATTGTGGTAGTTTACAAAAAGAAGCACATTAAACTTATACATCTCATCCAACAAATATTGGCCCCTGAAGTCGCAAGGCTGCCCATGTGTGACCAGAGTGTTTAAAGGAAGCAGAGAACAGAAATTTGAACACAGAAGTAACAAACAAGAGGTTGCACGATTTATGGTCTGGTATATTTCGCTGCATTCGCCGCTGCATATTGCAGAGTTATATATCATATGAAGTGAACTAGGTCAGTATGGCCGAATGGATAAGAACTATGTTCTTAAACATCCGGTGTGCTGATGCCGAGGTAAGGGGTTCAACACCCTACACCAGACAATTGAACTAAAATGTGACCTATTGTCCTTGACTTTGGGACGTAAATTACAAGTACCTCTGAAGTCAGAGTGGGTTCGCCTGATGGCAAGGGACACTGTTAATAGGGAAGGCTAATCCACATGCAAAAATCAGTCCAGCATTACTAGAAGTAGTGTGTATGGACTGCGCTGAGTTAAAAGTGAGCGAAGCGTTACAAAAAAAATGAAGTGAATAGATGAATCATATTTGGGCTGAAATACATAAAACACCTAGTCGTTGACACTGTTTGAATGTGTAGCAATATTATCCCCATAATCTATCCCCAAAGAAAAGTAATACTTAACTCCCCATGCACGTCATAATAGGCAACTAAGGAGGCATGGCAATGGACAAGACATCCCATCCCACAGAAAATTGTAGCTGCAAGATTCACCTAACCATGAACAAGGCTATAAATAAGAAATAAAAATAGTTCGGCCTAGCAAGATGAAAAGAGGCTCTTCGAAAAGAGGTATGATGCGATGCGGAGAATGCAATAGTCTGGAGTGTTGATTTACCTCATTTAACTGATTAAGTGCCATGGGATGATCTATCTCATCATCTCATCTCATCATGTTCCTCTTGTACCTTGCAGTGTCGAGGTGAAGTATAAACAGCGGGACAGTGCCTATTTATGGGCTTCATGTATCGATATTCCATGGACTGTGTTATTCCTCTGTCCATCATTTACATGGTCAGCCTCTTCCTCTGCTTCCATCTGATCTGTACATCATTGCTTGTTGTGGTATACTGTTAGTTGGTAACCTAGTTACATGGTCAAACCATTTTACTTGTTGCCTTCTAATAAAATCTAGCACTGCTATAACTCCCACTTTAGTCCTGATTTCTTCATTTCTGATTTGCTCTCTTCTTGATACATTGAGTATTCTTCTCAGGAACCTCATTTCTGTTGTGATTTTTCTTTTCTCATTTTCTGTCATTGTCCAGTTTGGCATTGGTAGCATAGAGCTGGTTGGAAGATTGTGTTGTAGGGTGTTTTCTTAGTAACTATAGATACGTGTTTGTTCTTTAGTATTGGTGACATTTGTCCTATGCGTTCGTTTGCATTATTGCATCTATTTTTGATCCCATCTTCAAATTTGCCATTTGATGATTAACCATCTTAAGTAACTTCCCGTATATGCCATGGGTTTATATATAGCCAAAATGTTGTCACTGTGTTATAATACAACACATCTGCTACCATATTAACAACTTTTAAATCATAACTGTGACACACCCCTACTTCCCATTTCCCCCCATCCATTTATGTGTGGTCCAAACCCACTTTTGTTTGCCACTGAATCTGATAACCCAGGAAAATCTCCAGAACTGGTACCTGGGATATTACAACTATGTATGAACTGGGAAAGACAGCACAGGTGGTAGAAGAAACAAAGTATTATAAGATTGAGAGATGGGTTGAGTTAAGTTGAGTTCAGTTGAGTTCAGTTGACTGAAGAACCAATATCAGGACATTCCCAAAAGTGCTCCTTCCTCATCTTCAACAGCTAGCGAAGGGTCTCAACACTAACAGTATCCATAGCATTCTGACTGTGTCTGTCTGGCCTTTCCTCAGAGTCCTATGTGTTACTCAGATCCTCTGGTCACGCCCTGCTGCACCATTCTCTCCTGGCCATGATGATTTATTTGTTCTTTCGCACTATAAACACAAAACCAAAGGGCCCCGATCATGTCTGCCTTATCATGCACCAATACCACACGCACCGGTGTGGACCCAGCCAATCTGTCCACCAGCTTGTTCCCCACACCAGCATGTCCAAGGGGAAAAATCAAACAGATGCTTTCTATTTTCGAATGTTGAATTGAAGTCGGCCACTCTGGCCGAGGGATGCTTGTCTTCATCTTTCTCATTATACGTTGTGAGTTTTTACACTCACAAAATGAGTGGGCTGTTTGTCCTAAAGGAGTCTGGAATGCCGATTTACCGCATCTCCCTTAGAAAAACCTCAAGAATTGATACCTGGAATATAATAACTATGTATGAAATGAGAAATACAGCGCAGGTGGTAGAAGCAACAAAGTATTATAAGATTAAGAGGTTTGGAGGATAAGGCGGGAATTGCAGGAGATATGCCAGCTTGACAGGATTTGTTGAGGGCATTTGTTTCAATAGGAGATCAAGCTCTGAAGAAAAAATGGAAGGTGTCAAGAGAGTGGGTTTTGGGATGAATGGAACTCACACCTGCACAAGTGTTTGTTAGTGCGTGGAACACATTTTGGAATAAGTGTCAGGAGAAGATAATTCTCAATTGAACTGGGGAGTACAAGTGAAGCCATGGTCCACATTGGACGTGTTGTAACGAGTGCGAGAATGACACCAGCATAGTGCCGTCTGGCTGCATTTTTTTCTTGTCAGTACAGCTCACAAACTGACCAACCATTATTTTAAATAAATGTGTACCAGAAAATGTTCAGTATACCCTGAGAAGGAAATGTGATGTGGAAGAGAACCAGCCACCTGACCTCATTAAGTCATGGCCTATATCACTTCACACCATAATGGCAGTATGTGCTGTGAGACTAACGTTACCTTTACTTCAACTTACACCACCATTCTACAGCTTATCACTAACATAACACACTGGTTGATCTTATCTCAAGACCACTAGAACAGCCCATAATTTTTCCTGAAAGGATCCAGGTAAGTCTGGCTAGGGCTGGTTTACAACAGGGCCCACAATGAAAATGACTTAACTCTTAACATCTTCAGTAGCAAGTGATGTGTGATATATGATGGAGTGAGTCGGGCTTGTGCGGTGGCGAGTACGCCTGACTGCCAGCCCGAGTGTCTTGTGTTTAAATCTCCATAGAGGCAGATTTGTACATAAGTTAATTTAGGAGGCAGATTTTACAGGAGTTAACTTAGGAGGCAGATTTTTACAGGAGTTAACTTAGGAGACAGAGTTTACAGGAGTTAATTTAGAAGACAGATGTTTACAGGAGTTAACTTAGGAGACAGAGTTTACAGGAGTTAACTTAGGAGACAGAGTTTACAAGAGTTCACTTAGAAGACAGATGTTTACAGGAGTTAACTTAGAAGGCAGATTTGTACAGGAGTTAATTTAGGAGACAGATTTTTACAGCAGTTAACTTACGGGGTAGATTTGTACAGCAGTAAATTTAGGAGGCAGATTTTTACAGGAGTAAACTTAGGATACAGATTTTTACATGAGTTAACTTAGGAGGCAGATTTTTACAGGAGATAACTTAGAAGGCAGATTTTTACAGGAGTTAATTTAGGAGACAGATTTTTACAGCAGTTAACTTACGAGGTAGATTTGTACAGCAGTAAATTTAGGAGACAGATTTTTACAGGAGTAAACTTAGGAGGCAGTTTTTACAGGAGTTAACTTAGGCAGATTTTTACAGGAGTAAACTAAGGAGACAGATTTTTACAGAGGTTAACTTATAAGGCAGATTTTACAGGAGGTAACATAGGAGACAGATGTTTACAGGAGTTAACTTAGGATAAAGATTTTTACAGGAGTAAACTTAGGAGGCAGATTTTTACAAATCAACCTGGGTTCCCTGGTCAACAATACTTAAAATGGGTGCCAAGAAACGACCTGAGAAGGAAAGGTGGGTGTAATATTGACCTTATCACCCACCTGGTGCTGATTGATCTACGCAAATATGGATCCAGCACAATATACCCAGTTCACGTAAGGTGTGTATAGGGGTTCTTGAGTTACTTTAACTTGTCCTGCGGCCAAATAAACTAACCACATTGGGTGGGAAGTTACAACAATTCATTAGGAACGGGAGGACTATCAATTCTTAAGGAAAAGACACAGAACATTAAAATTCAAGCAAATGATGGCCCGATCTCCCTTAGTGAAACCTCACTTCAAGAGGTAGAACAAGACACATATTTAGGCAGCAATGGAGGCAAAGATGAGAGAAGAGATAAAGGTGTTAGAATAAGAATACAAAAGGGAACATAGGCTTTTATAGTCTATGAAATTTGTGGAAGTCAAAAGAAACTAAACTTAGCATCAGACTTTGAATATTTATCCAGAATATTAAATCAGTACTGCTGATGGATCTGAAACACGGAGAACAAATGACTGATTGACTGAATGGCACCTGGCCATCTTGACAGATGAAAGCTTGTAAAATGGAGTTATACCTCTCCATAACACAAAGCCTGGACTGAATTTAGAGACCACTTGTTGCCCATGCAGCATGATCCCTCTCTCGGCCTGTCTAGTTTACTCCAGAGGAAAGGTAACACCAATACATCTGGAATAAGACAAGCTGCATAAGCTGTCACATCAGCAAAGCAATGCTCTAACTGTCTGCCTGTCGGAACTTCAATCCTAGACCAGCTGCCATCCAAGTCTTAGGGCCTGGTCTGCCCTGCCATGACATTTAGTCCTTAGGTTGTGTTGCCTCGCACAAGTAACACTAGTACTAGTAAACTACAGACATTCATTAACTGGTGTCTATGCAGAATAGAAGGACTAAAATGATATGACAGAATCCCCAATGTGGAGCTGATGGAGAGAACTAGACAGATACCAGTGAGTCATGAGGGAAGGGGAAAACCCTGCACTGGATAGGACATACATCAAGAAAAGCTGAGAATAGTATAGCTAGAGGTAGGACATATATCAAGAAATGATGAGAATAGTACAACTAGAGATAGGATATGCATCAAGAAAAGATGAGAATAGTATAACTAGAGATAGGATATACATCAAGAAAAGATGAGAATAGTATAACTTGAGATAGGACATGCATCAAGAAAAGATGAGAATAGTATAACTAGAGATAGGACATACATCAAGAAAAGCTGAGAATAGTATAGCTAGAGGTAGGACATATATCAAGAAATGATGAGAATAGTACAACTAGAGATAGGATATGCATCAAGAAAAGATGAGAATAGTATAACTAGAGATAGGACATACATCAAGAAAAGATGAGAATAGTATAACTTGAGATAGGACATACATCAAGAAAAGATGAGAATAGTATAACTAGAGATAGGACATACACCAAGAAAAGCTGAGAATAGTATAGCTAGAGGTAGGACATATATCAAGAAATGATGAGAATAGTACAACTAGAGATAGGATATACATCAAGAAAAGATGAGAATAGTATAACTAGAGATAGGACATGCATCAAGAAAAGATGAGAATAGTATACCTTGAGATAGGACATACATCAAGAAAAGCTGAGAATAGTATAACTAGGAAGTCCTTTGTCTGCTACCCACAGGGCAAACAAGATACAGGAAATCCTAAAACACACGGAGAAGAAAAATATAGACAGAACGAACGAACAAACAAACTTTATTTTCAAAGGGTTAAGAACTGGGCACCCATGCCCGTATAACATTCTGCCCTTCTTCTCTCTCTCCTCTCATACGTTATTTCATTCATTCATCACTTATGAAGCTAATCTTAGACAACAACAGAACAATATGCATTAAACGCATGAAATAAGGCAAGGATATTTACAAGAAATTAGAACCAAACTTAGAAAATTTATCCATTACGACTGATGGATCTGAAACATTGAGAACAACTAAAACAATTACTAATAAACTATAAACATTCATTAACTGTTGGCTGCACAAACAGAAGGACTAAAGGACTCCAGAAAAATTGATAGAAGGCAACAGAAATAAGGCAAGGATATTTACAAACCCAGGATTAAAAAAGGTACCATGAAATGTTATGGGAAATAAAAGCGGCCAGCATGATACCAATCAGACCACTTGCTGAGAGCCATTTGATCTAAACAAACATGTAGATAGCACCATATACCCAACAAACTTCAAGGCATGGACAATAGTCCTTCACTTGACTAACTTTACCATCCCCTACCCCAGTCCCCATGACCCACAGACTCCCATGGCTGTCTATATAAGAGTATCAAGGTGAAATTCATGTTAGTATCACAGCCTGAGATTCTGAGATATGTAGCACAAAAAAAAAAAACTTTTTACAAATTGTAATTTCTCTTCATCGTTCTAATTTTGTCATCTTTTCATTTGGCTCATTCCATTGTTATGACTTGATGTAGTCACTTGGAGGAATCTTCTCCTTTATTATTTGTCGTGTTTTGTGTATGTATTTGTGTGCTGATGAAGGCTAGTTGTCACAACATCCTGTATATTTCGTAATTCTTTTCTCTAAAGCTGCATTACTTGGTGTTATTTTATATTGTTAATTTGACCAAGGATATCAGCTTACATACCCTGAATCTGCAAATACAACCAAGGGAAGGCAAGACTTGTACAAGAAGGTTAAATAAACAATTAGAGCAGTCAAAGGAAGGGGTCATAGAGATGAACAGGACTTCCCTTCAGACTACACTTGGCTCTCTTCTGGTGAAATATTTCAGCCAACAACAGCTCAACACCTTCTTGCCAGTTTGAATTTAAGAACCAGTTGTCTAAGGTTATTTCACCTATTCATATAGTCACAGAGCCTGTCTATACAACTATTTCCCCCAGGAAGGTTAACCCAGTCAACAAATGCCTGCAGAAGTCGGATGTGTCGGCCTAACGGCGCAAGAATGCAGCTCTGCTGTAAACAGGCACAATGCAATCACGTCCGAAAAAAGAAAAAAAAACTCCGGATGATCGCAGAAGAAAAAGAACTATTTCATCTTCATGTGTCTATCCAGTCAATTAATCTAGGTATTCAGTCACTACACCAGTCTATCCAGTCACTACTGCACATATCTATTCAATAATTACATGTGTCCACTCAGTCGTTTCACCTGTCTACTCAGTCATTTCATGTCTACTCATTGTATTCAGCAATTTTACCTGTCAACTCCGCCAATTCACCTGTCTACTCAATTATTTAACCAGTCCACTCAATCACTGTATTCAGCAATTTCACCTGTCTACTCAGTCATTTCACCTGTCTATTCAATTATTTAACCTGTCTACTCAATCACTGTATTATTCAGCAATTTCACCTGTCTACTCAATCACTGTATTCAGCAATTTCACCTGTCTACTCAATTATTTAACCTGTCTACTCAATTAATTTACCTGTCTACTCAATCACTGTATTTCAGCAATTTTACCTGTCTACTTAATCATTTCATCTGTCTACTTAATCATTTCATCTGTCTACTTAATAATTCCACCTGTCTTTTCAATCATTTCATGCATCTATTCAAAAAGTTTACTTGCCGATTCAGTCATGTTAGCTGTAAATTCAGTCATTTCACCCATCTATTCAGCCACTTGACCTGTCTAAACAGTAATTCCCTCGTCTTTTCAGTCACTTCACCTGCCTTTTCAGTCACTTCACCTGCCTTTTCAGTCACTTCACCTGCCTTTTCAGTCACTTCATGATTCAGAGATAACATAAAAGTAAAGGTAAACCCACAACAGAAACTGTAACATGAGTGGAAAACGCTAAGAATTTCAAGTACACCAGGCACCAGACAAGTAGTACCTGAGATCAGAGCTTTTCAAAGTTTGAGTCCAGACCCAGGGTGGTACAAATTAGGGTTGGCAGACATGTTTTCAAATTGTACTTTTTATATACTGGCATGTAGGTCAGCATGGCCGAATGGATAAGAACATATGTTCTTAAACATCCGGTGTGCTGAGGACAAGGTGGGGCATTCAACTCCTACACTAGAGAGTTAGACTAAAATGTTGACTTCTTGTCCCTGACTTGGGGACGTAAATTACAAGTACCTCTGAAGTCAGAATGGGTTCACCTGATGGCGAGGGATACTGGTAATAGGGAAAGCTAATCCACACGTAAAATTCAGTCTAGTGCTACTTGAAGTAGCGTGTATGGACTGCGCTTGAGTTGTGAGTGAGCGCAAAAGAAAAAAAAAGTCAACAGTGCCTTCTTGATGGAACAATGCTGCAAGTTGTTTGAGATAGATATGCTAATTTGTGTGTAAGGGAATAAGAAGAATCGTGAATATATGTGAGTGCCCAGGTTTCACACCATACAGCTCAGTCTTTTGATTTTGCAACTAAATATTAACCAAGCTTACTTTTTCTATTCCATATTGTGTTGGATTAAGTGGATTATATTGTAGTCTTTGGGGATGGTTTTCCAGATTCATCTGCATAACGGAGTTTCATACATTGTCTATGCCCGGTAAAACACCATCTGTCAATTATATAGCCAGCAACAACATTACAACCAGAAAGATGTGACCAGTTCTTTTCATCGCTGCCTTTTAAACATCAATTCACAGGAAATCCTGGTGTCTTTTCTAATTAGTACATGACAGTATCACTGGAACAAGTTGTGCCCCTTGAACTGTTGAGCTCTACTTATTTGCTCACAATGTGTACGCATGAATGTATGCATGTATATTTGTTTACATGTGTGTACCACCTCATCATCATCATGTAGGAGGACCTTAGCAGAATGTCACAGTCATCACAATCTGCTGAAAAGGTTCTTAATCCCTTACCAGTTCCCCTGCCTCATGCCACCACCTTCCACACAACTGATGACAGAGATCATCTAGTGTACCCATATTCTCCAGAGGGAATGCAATGTATGAAGGAGCAGGGAGCTTCATAAGGAACAGAATACATGAGCACCAATCTGTATTTAGAAAGGTAAAGAGGCCAACCAAGTAAACTTCTTCTTCTTCTTCTACTTCTTCTTTCATCCGGAATATTTTTTAGATGTAATTGTGTTGTGCCTGTTTACAGCAAAGCTGCGATATTTGCACCTTTCGGCCAACACATCCGACTTCTGTGAGCATTTGTTGACTGGATTTACTTTCCCAGGTAACCAAGTAAACGATGAACAGGAAATTACAGTCCATGAGAATCTCGATATCTGTAGCAAATAAACGGGCACTCTCTTACTGAAAAAAAAAAAAAAAAGTCGCTTAAAAGTCGACAGGGTCGACTTCATTGCACCGGGTTTTATCCCATATGGCTCGGTCTCTTTCTGCAGCGCGGAAAGCGTCGCACAAAGCACGAACTCCGTAGCTTTTAGCGACGACCCACAGGAGCTGTTTATGCTTCACCTCAGCACCGCAAGATACAATAGTAACAAGATGAGATGAGATGATGAAATGAAGCAGCAGACATAAAAAACATTCTAGATGATTGACCTACCAACTGTCCGGCCACTGATCTCCAATGTTTCACCTCAGACTGCAGCTTCTGAAGCTCAGATCGAAGACTGTTGTTCTCTCGTTGCAGACGAATACTATCATCAAAGTCCCAATCGCCGTGATCTCCCTCATAAGTCTGCAATGTAAAGGCAAAGTTGAAGAGAACCCCATACAATATGCATTGACAGTTTTACTAAATCATATAACAGTAATGTTCACTTTCTACTCAAAGTTATATGTCCATGGCTGTGTATGGCTATCACCTATAAAGGAGATGTAGGGCATCTACTTACCTCCGCTAGCCTATGGGACACCCTTAGGCAAGGTTGAGTGCCCAACCAGGGTAATACGAAACCATAGAAGCATGTGGTGAACTGAGTCCGGAGCAGCCAACATATAGTTGTTGATTATGGTCTTAATTTTGCGACAGTAGGCAAATGTCTTATAGAGACTATGGTCACTGCCCCAAAAGGTCACCACCCAGTATGGTCACCACCCATTTTGGTCACCACCCATTTTGGTCATGGCCAAGTATGGTCACCTGCCCAGTATGGTCACCATTTAGTATGGTCACTATTCAGTATAGTCACCACCCAGTATGGTCACAGACAAGAAGATGTCTAGAAAATGAAATAAATTATGGCGAAAGACTTAATGGGGCAAACTTCTGCACAGGACAATTGGGTGGTTTTTGTTTGTTTGCTCACTGAGAACTCTAGAAAAGTCCATGCTGGACTGATTTTTGCATGGGTTAGGTTAGCTTTCCCTATTACCAGTATTCCTCGCCATCAGGCAAACCAATTCCGAGTTCGGAGGTACTTGTAATTTATGTAACCAAGTAAAGTACGAGAAGTCAATATTTTAGTCCAACTGGCTATCTCAGCATCAGAACACTGGAAATTTAAGAGCAAGCGCTGTTATCCATTCTGCCATTCTATCCCTTTTTTATGTTTCATCATCATCAAGTGCCATGCCAGCTGGCGTAGGTCTTCATGTCTCTTCACAGATCTCGGTATTTGGTTTTCTGGATCAACTCTGCTGCTGATATTCCTCCATGCCACCGTCTCAATCCATCCAGCATCGTTTCTCTTGGTCTGCCTCTGCCTCTCTTCCCCTCGATATTTCCAGTTGTCACGATGTCGCCAATGTCTCTCTTCTCATCACATGACCGAAGAAAGATGTTTGTCTCTTTCTTATTGTTGTATATAATGTTCTAGTTTCATTAGCCTGTTTCAGGCAGTCGTTGTTAGTTATTCTGGCAGTCCAAGGAATTCGCAACATTCGTCTCAGCAACCACATCTCTGTTGCTTCTAATTTCTTCTTAATTTGTTCATTTACATTCCAAGATTCACTGCCATACAGCAAAACTGGTTCTACATAGCATTTCAGCACTCTCTTTCTTACATTCAGTGACAGTGACTTATTGCATAAGATACTCTTCATTTTCTGAAATGCGGCTTTTGGTTGTTCTATTCTGCTCTTAATCTCTGTTGTACATCTTTCATTTGATGTTATAAATGCCCCTAGGTATCTAAAATTATCCACTTGGTTAAGAATTTTTCCTTCTATTTCTATGTCACATTTTGGTGTCCCCATTTTCTTTGATTTCACCACTGTTACTGTTTTCTTGATATTCAAGGAGAGTCCTTTCCTTGCACTCTCTGTTACTACAATGTCCAACAATTGTTGAAAGTCTGTCTGATTTTTGTTTATAAAGGTAATATTTAAAAATTATAATAAGAATAAATGGAACTAAAAGTTGTTGGTCATAAACTGTGGCCTCCATATATATAATAATGGCCCAAAATAATGGCCTCGTCATGCTTTCAGACTTCCTTTCACCAAAACATATTATTTCTCTCATTTTTATTTCTTCCATTGTCCTTTTTATTTCTGGCTTCTTTAGAGCTGCTTTTGTTTGTTTCTCTTCTAAAAATGCGACCTATTCTTCTGTGCATCCACATTTCTAGGCCTTCAATTCAATGTCGCAAGGTCACATCCTGGTTGAGCGTAATTTATTCATGTTTACCTCTTCACCTTCTTCATTGGGCTGTGTTGTATTATGCTAGCATGATTTCATACGATGTGGGTTAGGTAATTCTGCTATTTCTGCTTTTGTATGCCCAGATCTTTGTTATTGTATTTTACATTAACAGTAGTGTACTATTGCTGGCTTCCTGGGATAGAGGTTAGTGACTTTTCTCAGGTAATCTCATATACTCTCATAAGTAACATGACGACGGTGAGAATCAGCAGTGGTTCGAATCGCATCAGTAACTTATGGAGTATGTGAGCCGGCCGCTCAGAAAGCAATGTTAAAACTACTGAGCGTAATCTTGCCAAGAAATCAACAATCAGCTGAAAGATGCTGTTGACAGCAATGTCCTGTAAAGGATATGCAAACAATTTTAATAAAAGTGTACTATTGTTAGTGTGTGCCGCAATAAAGGTCACCTGCTCAAGAAGTTGCCATATACTAACGGGTTTATACTATATTTATGTAGTAGTTCCTTTGCAGAACTTTACTTTCATCATAGTAAGTAATTAACTCTTGTAGTAGTTCCTTTGCAGAATTTCACTTTCGACATAGTAAGTAATTGACCCTTGTAATAATTCTTTTGTAGAATTTCACTCTCAACATGGTAAGTAATTTCCATTCTCATCTCATCATGTTGCTCTTGTACCTTGCGGTGTTGAGGTGAAGTATAAACAGTGGAAGAGTGCCTATTTATGGGCTTCATATATCGAAAAATGAAATATATTCAAAAATGTACCTTGTGGTGTTGAGGTGAAGTATAAACAGCGGAAGAGTGCCTATTTATGGGCTTCATATATCGAAATTCGCATAGACTTTGCTATTCCCTCTGTTCATTGTTTACGTGGTCGGCCTCTTTTTCTGCTTCCATTTGGTCATGTACATCGTTCTTGTTGTGGTATGCTGTTAGTTGGTAGTCTAATTACATGGCCAAACCATTTGACTTGCTGCCTTCTGATAAAATCTAGCACAATTATAAGTGGAGACAGAGGCGTGCCTTATATCCTTCACTTGATCAACACCCCAAATACTTCTAGACAACACCCACGGTGCCATTGCCTGCCAAGACAATGGTCCTGCAACTGCTGGTCAATCTTAAGGCTCCTGGGTTAAACCCCTATGGAAGTAGGCAATCTTTTACACAACCACATAGCTTGGGGTTGACCCAGTTTCACAAAACTGGCATAAGAAACTTTCTCAGATGGTACAGGCATCTGCTAAGACACCGGACTCTTCTAGTGCAGATTATTACAAGAATTGCTATGGCAAAGGTAGTAGTCTTTTGCAAGATGGAAAACATACTGACCAATAAAAAGATGTCAATTGCAACGAGAACAAGCGTGTTGAATGAAGTGTTGCACAGAACCTGTACTTTTATATGGATGTGAAACGTGGACGATAATCAGACAAGCTGAAGATAATCTGATGGCAGTGGAAATGTAGTTTCTGAGGAAACATGCAAAGAATACCATGGACAGACAGAAAAAGGAATGAGCAAGTCATACAAGAAACAAATGAAAACCGTAAACTGATTAGTGAAATTAGACGCAGGCAGTTCCGTTCTGATGTGTCTCCACCTTGACGTGGTAGTGGGGTTGGTGTCATACAAGAAACAAATGAAAACCGTAAACTGATAAGAGAAATTAGTCATAGGCAATCCTGATTTGTAGGTCAGCATGGTCAAATGGATAAGAACATGTATTCTTAAACATCCGGTGTGATAATGCTGAGGTAAGGGGTTCAACCCCTACACCGGACAGTTGGACTAAAATGTTGACCTATCGTCCTTTACTTGGGGGTGCTAATTACAAGTACTTCTGAAGTCGGAGTGGGTTCGCCTGATGGCGAGGGACACTGTTAATAGGAAAAGCTAATTCACATGCAAAATTCAGTCCATCACTACTAGAAGTAGTGTGTATGGACTGCGCTTAAGTTCAAAGCGAGTGGGCGCAATAAAAACAAAAATAAAGACATAGGCAATCCAGATTTTTTGGGCATGTTATGAGAGAAAATAAACTGAGAATTTGGTGACAACTGACAAGATTTAGGGGAAAAGAATAAGGAAAAGGCAGAGAAATAAATATCTGGATGGTTTGGCCACATGGCATAATCAAGACAAAAACATAGAGCTAATCCACGACTCTGGTGATCGCGTGAGAAAGGCGAAACATGACCGCCCAAGCTTAATGGCATGGCACATGATGATGATGGCATCTATTGCACTGTTATATATGTAACTATGCCCATTCAGCTTCTGTTGCTTAGGGGTAGTGAATGCAGTTTATCAATTCTGAACTGCTGGGTTCATGGTCACCCATAGATGATTGGGAGCAGATAGCTTTGTGTTGATTTTCAGAATGGTATGAGTGTTGGCTGTTCAGAGTGCAATGACAAACTTCTAAACGTAAAATGTTCTAAAAAGTCACAAAAATCCAATAAATGCTTTATGATCTGTGAAATATATGCAACTACCTTAGCTATGCCCAACTTACCACACTCTAAATCTTGAAATGAGAAGATATCTAAATACTTTACCACAATCTAAATCTTGAAATGAGAAGATATCTAAATAATTTACCACAATCTAACTCTTGAAAAGAGAAGATATCTAAATAATTTACCACAATCTAAGCAACTTCCCAGAAATATTACCAACTGTCCAATTGACACACACTGTTAAGAAAGCTTTACAAGTGAAATATCAAGTTGTTATAATCGTTTCACGCCTGGTATAAAGAGGCCAATGAACATCACAGTGTTACACCTGACTGGAGTTCCCTCAATGAGAAAGGATTCAGGATCCGGATGAACGATATTGAAAAGCTGTAACAGAAGATGATGGGTTTTGAACAGCACGCAGTTTACTATTTCATTTGCCTGACAATTTTGGGGAAATCTGGTCAAAGACGTTTATATAAAAATCAGTCAGGCAAAAATAATAGAAGTCATTTGCTCATCAAACAGAATGGCCTGGAGCTTGGCATATGGGGTACTTCAAAAATGAAGACTGTGACCGATATAACATGTTACAGCTGGTAGAATTGACTTTGAATATAAAACAGGTACAGCTAAGCTAATCTGATCTGATACATTACTGTGATAGTGTAAGGTCTTAGGTCTTAGCATGTACAAAGTCACTATTTTGTGATGTGAGGTGGTCATATCCCTTCTTCAGCAGCTTTCATCTCTTCAATTCACAGTAGAGTAAATGATGTGGTATACGTGACAAGCATTTGTTTTCGATCTAAATAGGTAATATCCTGTTCAACTCTTATAATTTATGGAAAGGGAGGATCTGAGCACTTATGGACATGTGCAAGGATGATCCTCCAACAGAGAAATAACTAACTAGGACGGCTAGGCATGAGTTGCCTAAAGCCTTATGCTCCAATAGGAGATACGGCGCAGAAGAAAGCTCCATACATCAGACAACTTTCTGCAGAAATCGCATATTTTGTGAATCAATCTACGGCTCTGAGGCGAAGGGGTTATGAGTGCAATTTGTAATCCTACAAACCGCATTGGAAATACAGCTGCGGGTGATTTGGAAGCAGACAGCCTTGCGTTGGTCTCCATACAATGGTATGAGTGCTGGTCGTTCAGATAGCAATGGCAAACTACTGTATGTAAACTTACCCAGGAATCACAAACAGAAAAAAAATGCTGGGGTTTACTGCTACATGCTGTAAAGGATATGCAGCTAACTGGTGATTTGCATGGAACAGTATCTGGTGAATTTTAATTTCCAGCTGTCAATTTCTAACCACAACTGGCAAAGGCTGACACTGGACTTTGATCTACACACAACTTATCTCCATATCTCTGCTCCTTAAAACTACCCAAACACTTCAGTGTCTTGTTATCTACAATAATCTGAACTTTGGTTGTGCAAGGATCATAAAGAAGCTCATGTGAAGTGATAAAATGGAGAAGCATGCAACAATTTATCATACTAAAGGACAGTAAGTGCAATAATAGTTTTAGAAAAGAAGTACACCCATTAGATGAAGAGCTGATGGGGACTGCCAAGTAGCTCTCTGTCCCCCAGGAAATACTCAAATGGTTAGTTAGCATTTTTTTTCATTCGCTCCCTTTGAACTCAAGTGTAATTCATACACATGATACTACTTCTAGTGTAGTGGTCTGAATTTTGCATGTGGATTAGCTTTCCCTAATACCAGTGCCACTTGCCCTCAGGTGGAACCCATTCCGAGTTCAGAGGTGCTTGTAATTTACGTCCCCAAGTCAAGGATGAGAAGACAACATATTAATCCAGCTGACCGGTGTAAGTGTTGAACCCGCTACCTCAGCATCTGCACGCCAGATGTTTAAGAACGAGCACTATTATCCATTTAGCCATGACAACCTTCATTAGTTTGCATTGAGTGCTCAGACTTCCATCATGTACACCCCTATAACTTTTTGATGGGGTCACTCCCAGGTCTTCTATGAGTGCTAATCAACTCACATACATGTATTCATCTGAATACTTAATAGTGCTTCAATGGCTGTTTAATGTTCTCAGTTTTTTGGTGTATTTACATACACAAAAAGCTCTTGTCATCTATCATCATCTTTATCATCAAGTTTCTCAGACTTTAGGCTAGTGCTAAAGCATTCTAATCATGCTTCATTAATGGTGTCTGACTTCTATTTTTCACACCCTTAATAGTGTCTGTTGAATGACGTGTGAATGATATAATGTATGAAAGAGAGTGATAGAAGGGCAGAATGTTAGACGGGCCAGTGTGCCCAATTCTTAACCCTTTGAAGATAAAGTTTGTTTTGTTTGTCTTCTAAAGTTCGCACCATTAATGGTGTCTGTCTTCTATTGTTCGCACCCTTAATGGTGTCTGTTTTCTATTGTTCACACCATATTATGGGACAATATCAGCCTATTAAGAGAGGTGCTAGGCAGGGATGTATAATGTGTCCAGATCTTTTTTCCCTATACAGTGAAAATATTTTCAGAAATGTAGAAGATATAAATGGAATCAGCATTGGAGGACGAAACATCAATAACATTAGATATGCAGATGATACAGTATTGATTGCAGACAATGCGCAGGATCTGCAACAATTAGTAGATGCGGTTGTTGTACACAGTCAGCAACTGGGGTTAGAATTAAATTGTAAGAAGACACAGGTTATGGTCGTCATTAGGATGAACGAAGTACCACAATGTAATATACAAGTAAATGAGAATATTCTTCAACAAGTGAATCGGTACAATTACCTCGATAAGTCATAACATCTGATGGGAGATGCCTTGAAGAGATTAGAACAAGAATCGTCATGGCGAAAGTAGCCTTTAGCGAGATGAAAAACATTCTGACCAATAAAAAGATGTCAATTAAAACGAGAAAAAGAGTGTTGAGGGGACACATAGAGCCTGTTCTTTTGTATGGATGTGAATCTTGGACAATGTGCAGTCAAGCTGAAAAATATCGAAATATTTCGGAAACGTTAAAAGACATAACACCCTTATAAAAACCATACTGGAGGGCAAGCGAACAAGAGGTAGATAATGATACAAGTGGGAAGATAACATCAAGAGATGGACGAACATCAGTCTGACAGAATGTACAGTCAAGGCGAGAGACAGACAGTGTTGGAGATCCGTGGCAGCCAACCTTCATTGTGGAGACGGCACATGATTGATAAAATGGAGACAGCTGGCGAAGACTGGAGACCGTGAAAGCGGATCGTGAAGATTTGCTTGCGCTAGCTGCTTAAGAACTTTCTTCTGCTCTAGCTAGCAAGTGACGGACGGTGTTCCAAGCTGAATGCCTGTTGTTGCACAAAGTGGCGGGAATGAAACGACGGTCTAGCAAAACTGAACAGTCAAACACTAGACAGCAGAGAATGGGGTTGGTTGGTTGGTTGGTTGGTTGGTTGGTTGAGAGAGAGAGAGAGAGAGAGAGAGAGAGAGAGAGAGAGAGAGAGAGAGAGAGTGAGAGAGAGAGAGAGAGAGAGAGAGAGGGGGGGGGGGGTCCGTCACTCATACACAGAGCTGTGTGATCACCTCTATGTTTATTGACATACATAAAGAATTACATTCACGCACGCACACGAGTTGAGTGGGTAAGACGGACAGACTGGCAGATGATATACGTACGGTAGGTAGGTAGGTGACGGTCTCTCTGACCGAGGGGTTACACCACTTTCTCCGTAAGCCCGTTTATCACGCAGGTCTCGTAGCGGGCGAGAACTGGGAGCAGTTCGTTCCCCGCTGGTGACTTGCGGGATAACTGAGCCGGCCGCTCAGAAATCAATGGCAAACTACTGAGCGTAATCTTGCCAAGAAATCAACAGACAGCTGAAAGATGCTGCTGTTGACAGCGATGTCCTGTAAAAGGATATGCGAATTAAAAAAAAAAAAGGTAGGTAGGCATGTAGGTAGACGGCAGATATGTAAATTGCCACGACAAAACAGTCAGCAAGCTTCTCCTGCAAATATCTGTGGTCTCGGCTTGAAACATGATAGGGTGTCAACGGCCCACTGCATCCAGGACATTCTGGATGGGGGGTTTTGATGGTGAACCCAAGTTTGTCATCATGATCGTCAACATGCTTTCTGAATGACACTTTTTTGCTAGCAACTCTCGTCAGAAATTTACCCTCGATTACTTCTGTTGAAGTGTCTATAGATGCAAAACACTGCCGGCACACACTTTTATTATGTTCAGTTAGTTAGTTGCATATCCTTTACAGGAAGTGGCAGTCAACCGCATCATTTTTGTCTGTTTGTGATTTCTTGGCAAGCTTACATTCAGTAATCTGCCATTACTTTCTTAAAGACCGGCAATCAAACCTATGTATATAAATCTAACGCAAAGCGGTCTGCTGCCAAATCGCCCGCAGATGTGTTTCGAAAACGGTATGTGGGATTACGAACTGCATTCGCAACCACTTCGCCACAGAGCCGGTTCAAAAGTTAGTTGCACATCCTTTACAGAACGTCGCAGTCAACCCAGGAATTTTCGTTGTTTGTGATTTCTTGGCAAGTCTGCCATTGCTTTCTGAACAGCCGTCACTCATACCTTTTGTATATACCATATGCTTAGTCTGTTGTGTACAATTCTACTGAGAGTATGCCTACCCCTTCCCCCAAGCTAAGTTTTACTGTACTATTTCCGCACATGAGATTTTCCAGATCCTGATGGTCAATGTTTTTTATCACTGGTGGGATAGGGTAGCCACTTACATGCCAGTCCCTAGTAGCCACTTACGGCATGCATGATCGGCTCCCGAGTTGTTATTCTTTGCTTTCCTTTTGTGTCCCAGAAAATCGCTAGCGAGAAATTTGTTTACATGTCTTCTAATTTGGCAGTCACGTCAGCTGTCTCGCTAAATAAAGTAAAACAAAACTAGACCATACTGATTTGCAATTAATGCACACTGGTGAATCGGTAGTTATCTCGGAACAGTCATAACATCTGAGATGCCTTGAAGAGATTAGAACAAGAATTGCCAAGGCGAAGGTAGCCTTTTACAAGATGGAAAACATTCTGACCAATAAAATTATGTAAATTGCTACGAGAATAATAAAGAGTGTTGAGGTGCTACATAGAGCCTGTACTTTTGTATGGATGTGAAGCGTGGACAATGAGCAGTCAAGCTGAAAAACATCTGATGGCTATGGAAATGTGGTTTCTGAGGAGAATGCAAAGAATACAATGGACAGACAGAAAAAAAAAAACAACAACAACGACCAAGTCCTTAAAAAAAAAAAAAATGAAAATCATAAACTGATTAGAGAAATTAGACGTAGACAGTCAAAATTTTTTGGACATGTTATGAGAAATACATTAGAGAACTTAGTGACAACTGGCAAGACCGAGGGGAAGAGAACAAGGGGAAGACAGAGAAATAAATACCTGGATGGCCAGACCACGTGGCATGGTCGAGACAAGAACACTGAGCTGATCCACGACTCTGGTGATCGAGTGAAATGGCGAATCACGACCGCCCACGCTTACCGACATGGCACATGATGGATGGTGTATATGGTGTTGGCGAACCGTTTATACCATTCACATTTGCTAGGGCGATCTTTGGTGCTCACTAACAGGTTTTTTTAAGACAAGAGGACTGATTCGTTGCACCGGGTTTAATCTCATATCGCTCGGTCTATTTCCGCAGGTAGGCCTGTCGAAAGCGTTGCACACAGCACGAACTCCGTAGCTCCAGCGACGACCCACAGGAGTCTCCGAGAAAGTTGCACTCGTGAACCGAACGTAGCCCGGAATCGAACCCACGACCTCCAGAACGCGAAGCAAGCGGCGTAACCACTTCGCCACGGAGACTCCCTTGGTGGCCACTTACAGGGACAGGGTCGACACCAGAGCCGTCCAGCTGGGAAACACTGTGTCGACTCCAGAGCCGCCCAGCTGGAAAACACTTATTCGACCCCAGAGCCGCCCAGCTGGGAAACACTGGGTCGACCCCAGAGCCGCCCAGCTGGGAAACACTGGGTCGACCCCAGAGCCGTCCAGCTGGGAAACACTGTGTCGACTCCAGAGCCGCCCAGCTGGGAAACACTGTGTCGACTCCAGAGCCGTCCAGCTGGGAAACACTGTGTCGACCCCACAGCCGTCCAGCTGGGAAACACTGGGTCGACCCCAGAGCCGTCCAGCTGGGAAACACTGTGTCGACTCCAGAGCCGCCCAGCTGGAAAACACTTATTCGACCCCAGAGCCGTCCAGCTGGGAAACACTGTGTCGACTCCAGAGCCGCCCAGCTGGAAAACACTTATTCGACCCCAGAGCCGCCCAGCTGGGAAACACTGGGTCGACCCCAGAGCCGTCCAACTGGGAAACACTGGGTCGACCCCAGAGCCGTCCAGCTGGGAAACACTGTGTCGACTCCAGAGCCGCCCAGCTGGAAAACACTTATTCGACCCCAGAGCCGCTGTGACATATATGTCATCATCTCGCAGTCTTTTCCAGCAGACGTTGCTAGGATGCGCTACCTGCAGGCACGAGACTATTAAAAATTCGACGGGAAAATTAACAAAACGAACTTTCATTTGTTTTAAGGCAAATGATTGGCCGCGCCCCGGAAACACAGGCTTAATCTAGACAAAGGCTTGGTAGACAAAGCGGTCTGGTCAATCGCCATGTTTCTCCAATGTTAGCGGGTGACCCATTGTTAATGGGTTAATTATTAGCTACGTATTCTCTGCGCTTTAGGTGAACATTATATTATATACAACATATCATGTTATGTATTAGGATAAATGCTTTGAGGCAACTAATATCATGATTGAAGTTGTGTGTGTGAAAATTATAGAATCGCTTTCATTGAAAAGTGGTTGGCTTCACGCAGCCTGGACATCGTCATTTTGTCCAGTCAGCCTTCATAAAGCTTACAATATAATCTTGCTATGAGTCATTCTTCTGAGATGATTTTGTGAACTTACTTTATTCCTATATGCTTATTTTTCACAACTGGTCTCTGTGTTATAAAGTGGGTTTTTTCTTGAGTGCATATTTTGTATTTCTGCTCTTATGATGGAGAAATATTACTATCTCACATTTGTGTACAACTTTAATAGGTTGTTAGATAGAGAGAGAGATATATTCTCGCTTGACTTTTTCATGCACTTAGGAGTTAATCTTTTGTTTACCTGGTTGTAAATACACAGAGATTGTCTTGTAGTCTTTTATTTTCATAAATGATGTTATGGGATTTTCATGTGGTATGATATACATAATCTCAAGTGTATGGGAAAAGATTCCCATGATTTCTCTTTTATGAGTATTTTACCTTTTATGCTCATGATTGTTACTGCTGAAGTAGATCTTTTAACTTCACCCCCATTGGGGACAAACACATGATGATGATGATGATGATGATGATGATGAGCATGATGATGATGATGATGATGCAAGAGGAGATGACTGATTGGTAGCTAGCCTTTTTGCCATTTGTCAGTGGTAGTCACATAATGCTGTTTGTAACTATGGAAAGGAGATTTATGAATTGGGTACATGAGGACATTGTCTCAGGAACTTTTTCCATGATGTGACAGCGGTACTATCAAAAGATGTTTGCATATTTAGGAGGTGAAGAAAACCTCCAGGAAGCTCCAGTATCAGTCCAGAAGAGATGTACCTATTGAGTAGATACCTTACTCACTTTTGGAGTGGGTCAAAACTCTACAGTAGGCGACAAGTGCTAGGCAACTATTGTCACCTTTCTTTCTTCTCCCCTTTTGTTTCCTCTATTTTTATTATTATACACTGGTATCGGAATGTTTATTTTGTTATTTACACTGATATCAGAATATATGTTTTATTATGATAACTGATATCAGAATATATATTTAATTATGATACATTGGTATCAGAATGTATGGTTTATTATGATCCATTGTTATAAGAATGTATATTTTATTATGATACACTTATCAATGTTTGGGTTGTATTACTAATCTATATCGACCCTGTTCTTCTTCACTCTACATAGGCGCTAGAGATGGCAGTGGAGTATTGGACTAGTCACCACGCTTGGCACTGAAGTTATGGTCAACTTGTTTGGATTTAGAGGCCGGAAACTGGGTTATCAGCCGGCCCCTAATATTCTACAGAGAGTGCTGGTTACTGCTACTCACCCTGAACCTGAATGTCAATGCCTGGATACTTAATGGATTTTGAATATGCTGAAGTGACTTGAGAGAAATCTTTTCAATGTCTGCAAAGACATGAGGCATGCCTGGCCTAGATGGTTTTCAGCGTATATCCTCTTCTAAAAGTCACCGCCTGATTTCACGTTCAACTGTCATATTCCAGAGGCTCATGGATAAGTCTGGAATTCACCATCATTTACCAGTATGGATTTACCAACTGATTTTGTGAACTCCCAGCTTCCTTTGAATCTTCTCATCCACCATATCCCAGACAGGGACAATCAAGCACCATACCTACTCCCGGTCAATCAAGTCGTATATTCAAGCTGAAGAAAGAATAACCTACATCTTAACCCAGAGAAAGGGGCTGGAATATTCATGCCCAATTCAAGTTAGTTCTGTCAGGAAATTCTAATGGATTATGTGATGTCACTCCTCATCCAAAGAGATACTGAAAGTGTTTGTGCCTGATCCTGATCAACTCAATCACATGGACTCCTGTGTGTCACGCCACGCCAGAATGCTTCAGACTTATTTATACCTGTCTGTTATATCACCCTGGAACGCTCCTAGCCCAGTGACTTAGCAACTGTGACTTGAGAGATTACAGTATATCCACATTGGATTCATATGGATTACTCCTACATGTTTTTCGCGATGGATATATGATCCAGAAGTGAAAGTTCTGTGTGTGTGTGTGTGTGTGTGCAATCCCCAATTTTCTAAATAGGTGGATATATGCAAAGCAGCTGTTTTCCTGGATTATAGAGAGGGTGATTAGGGCCAGACTTTTTCTAGTGGATAATGAAGGAGAGGAAGTCATCATCAGACCCATAGGATAGTTCTAGAGACAGATTAGATAGATTTTCTTTATCTATTTCTTTGTATGGATTATTTACTTTGTTTTGTGTTTGACACATGTATTTGATGTGAACCTTTTTTGGGGAAATATTTTTGGGGACTTCTGTTTTGGTTGTATACTTTGTGTGCATTGCCTGAAATATGATAATTTTTCATGTCCATGTCACCATATTGTAGCCAACAGGGTTTTCCAGAACCCAAATGTTTCCACAATACAATTGTTTGTTTGTTTGGTTTAACCAAGCCTTGCAGTTACTTCATTGTTAACCTGTTGTTCCAAAATTGATGTTTATAGTCCAGTTATTGTTACTGTTATGTGATACAGTGAGTCATTGTACTGTTTTTGTCTAACAGTGGCTGTTTTTCCTCTGTCAATGTAATCCAGTTGTTGCGTCTAACATTGGTTGTTGTCCCTCTGTTGTATAATACTGTGGATGTGCATGACAGTGGATACTTGTCATTGTTTATATATATGTGGGAGATTAAATGTGGGGCGGGGCACTTACACATAGACACACCCTCTGGGTAGAGTTATTAGTACTCGGGTGTCTGTGGTAGAACTTCCCGGATCTCCCAGCCTTCTATGGGAAACATTTCTTCTATGTTAGTGTTGAACTTGCACCCTTTTCTGCCTTGTTCAATACTTGGGGGTTACGAGCCAATATATTAATTCCTATAGAGGGCGTGTTTGGGATTTAAACCCCATTCATACTGAAAACCCCTAGCGAAACTTGTCCTTATTCTAATTTATTATATTTACCACCCTACAGCCGCCCAGCTGGGAAACACTGGGTCGACCCCAGAGCCGCCCAGCTGGGAAACACTGGGTCGACCACAGAGCCGTCCAGCTGGGAAACACTGGGTCGGCCCCAGAGCATTCCAGCTGGGAAACGCTGGGAAACACTGGGTCGACGCCAGAGCCGTCCAGCTGGGAAACACTGGGTCGACCCCAGGGCCGTCCAGCTGGGAAACAATCTAGCCTGCTGCTGCTAATGTAGATCGAGTCCAGATCCGCTGTGTTACTAGACTAATACAGTAACTGCTGAGTTACCGCGGCTACAGCTGGCATGAGTTGACTTGAGTCACCAACCAACATCACAACACTCGGGACATTCCCAATGCGTGCTCCGTCCACATCTTCAACAGCCAGCGAAGAGTCCCAATACTAACGGTACCAGTAGCGGGCCTGATTATGTGTCCATTTGTTCTATTCTCGCAATCCTGAGTGTCGGTCAGATCCCTTGGTCACTCCCTGCAACACCGCGGCAGTCCCAGATAGCCTACCTATATATGTCTGAATTCCTTGCAATCCAGCTTGTACCGGGTGTTTGTAAAGTCTCATACACTTCGAACACTTGTTCAGCCCAACAATTTTTTCTTCCGTTGATAACACCATTCTGTTTGGAGTAGCAAAAAAATTACTCCAGCAGACGCACATTCATTCGCTGCATATTGCTTCACGATAGACTGTGGAGCACATTATTTTATATCATGTACTTCATTTTTTTTTCAAGTTTGTACTACATACACAATTTAGTGAGGCTTTATAAACACTCTTGATAATACTACGGAATTAAAATGCATGTTAGTGTGAAATACCAATATCTAGACCTCATGAGACCACTGACATAGCATGATAAATAGATGCACGGGTATTGATCAGCCTCACAGAAATAAAGACACAGAGACTAGCTGACACAACAAGCAATATTTGAGGCAACTGGAAGATATAGTAGTCCATACCATGATTTCGGACATGCCGCCCGCTAAGAAGACAGGGCCCGAAAGTCCCTGAAGTAAAATATTCTGTTACACGCCATTTTCACTACGAGGCAGTGAGGAGCATTTTGCGTGATATTCACTGGCACAGCAAATGGGAGCATGCTGGGGCAACCCTTTGCCGAGAAGTTGGAACCGCGACTGACTGACCGATTGACTGACTGACTAAATAATTAGCTAGCTTCGAGGCCGTATATGGTATATAATGTAACAAAAGTAAGAAGTCTCCGTGGCGAAGTAGTTACGCCGCCTGCCTGTAGTTCTGAAGTCTGTGGGTTCGATTCCGAGCCACGTCGTTTGGTTCACGAATGCAGTTTTCTCAGAGACTTCTAGGGGGTCGTCACTGGAGCTACAGAGTTCGAGTTTTGTGCGACACTTTCGGCAGGTCACCCTGCGGAAAGAGACCGAGCCATATGGGAATACCGCCCGGTGCAATGACATCGACCCTCTTGCTCTCTGAACATTTTAGAAAAAAATGAAAGGACCCTTGTCCCCGCCTCTAGGCGTATACAGTATATGGTACCGGTCCAATAGGCGCTCGGTCAGTCTTGTGGTCAGTATTAACCTGGCCGCCTTTACTTCTTAGGGAATATTCTGGAGCTTATTTTGTTCAAACTATCGTCTGTTAAGACGGAAAGGTGCCAATTAAACGGGTGCTTATTTAGGCTAGCTGCGCCTTAGGCAATAGGAGACTGCATCGCCAAACGGAAAAGCAGGATGAAACGGACACAAATGAAAACCCGCCGGTCAACCCCCCCCCCCCTTTTTTTTTCAGATGACGTCACAGGAATAAAAAACATGTCATTTAATGTGTATATAGCACCTTGCGCTATATGGCATTGAGGTCTTGAGCCTGAGGAATTAAGGTCGCCTGGCTAGTGCAGTCGCCGCGAACTGTGCAGGTTAGTTTTCTTTTTTTTTTCCCCGCGACAGAAAAACATCCATACCTTACCGAGAATTCGAACCCGGGCCTCCCGAAGGAGAATCCGGCGTGCTAGCCACTCGGGAAGCCGCTCCTCGTCACAGGCAGAAACTCTGCATAATGAAAAGTCCGCCAACGCTGACAGAGAAGACGAGAGAAACTAAACCCGCGTACTGAACCACCACAACTATAAACAAAGCTGCTACAACAGGTTGAATGAATCACCGACAAACGACGAGAAGTAGATTGTGAGCTTTACTAGAGCACGACTACAAAAAACAAAATGGACGTTGCGGCCAAAGCCTTCGTCAGCACAGAACAAACAAACAAAAATAGACAAACAAATACACGAAAGACACTAAATGAAAGTATTAAGGTTACTTATCTGTATCCTTGCTTAAGCGGCTATCCGTGGATGGAATAAACCGGATGTGTTACAGCAAGTTGAACGAGGTGGAAAGTTTCTTTTTTTTGTTCTACAAATCGGATCGAAGAGGAGCGTTGGGTATATGGTGCTAGTCCGATAATTGTATAGCCCCAGAGGCACTCGCCTGGTGATGTGCTCAGCATGACGCCGGCCGCTTTTACTTGCAGAACATTTACTGGTACCTTTTTAGGCTGGTTGGGAAGGGGTTGAGGTCACTTTTTTTTAAAATCCATCTGTTAAGAAGAACCGCCTGGATGGGGATTTGAACACATGTCCACCGCGCCGGCAGGCAAGCGTTCTAAGTTACGCGGTTACCTATATAAACAAAGCTACTACAGCAGGTTGAACGAGGTTGAAAGTTTCTTTTCTTGTGTGTGTGTGTGTGTGTGTTGTGTGTGTGTGTGTGTGTGTGCTTCATACCGTGGCTTCCGCGCTTAAATGTACTCCACGATACTCCTCATTTTGGACCCCATTTGTTATGGTCCATAAGCCGCTAGACAGAGGTGTTACTGTCTGCAAACTAACAGTACTGTAGATTCAAAACAGTGGTTTCCCATTGTGAATTAGAATAACGAAGACACAAACAACAGACTGCGCGATTTAGTGCCTGGCTTAATTCGCTGCATCTCGTCAGGTTCCTGCTGCAGACACGACGCAACATAAACTAAAGCAATAAGAGAAATCCTTCAAGCTGAAATATGCAACACACATTAACAAACAAACACGATATTCAATTTAAAATTATCGTGGTAGGCCATTCAAATTACTGTGGTGATATTTTTAATTTGCATATCCTTTACAGGACATCGCTGTCAACAGCAGCATCTTTCAGATGTCTGTTGAGTTCTTGGCAAGATTACGCTCATAGTTTGCCATTGCTTTCTGAGCGGCCGGCTCACATACCCCGTAAGTTACCGATGCGATTCGAACCACTGCTGATTCTCACCGTCATCACGTCACCGACGAGAGTATACGAGATTACGGAGAAAAGTCATAACCTCTAAGCCACGAAGCCGGCGATTTCTCCAGTACTGTATAAATATCTTAATCCGAAGTTCATACAAGAGACAACATTGCAGATACAGACAATACATTTCAAGCGAACGAAAGAAGAAGAGGAAGAATATCTGAATCTGTGTTAAACACGTGAGAAAGACCGCCAGAAAAATAAGAGACGAAATTCACGATGTACTCACTCAAAAGCAGGAATTCCCCCGGCCAGGCAGAAATCTCCAGGTAACAACACCGACAACTGGACCGCGCGTTTCACCACCTTCCTTGCTTCATTTACCAGGGCGTGTAATTTTTTTTTTTTACCAGGCGGAGGAGGGGTGGGGCAGGTTTGCCTTATTATTGACTTTCATTTCATGGCAAATACGCACGTTGCACGCAAACTGGGAGGTGTGTGTGGGGGGGGGGGGGGAGGTTGGGTTGCCCTGATACTAGCGACAGCGATCTAATTTCCAGGATGTGTTGGCGAGAGTGGTTCATTTACCTTCTCAACCAGGACACATCCCCCGCTACACACCTATCGTATGACGGCGATTTCATGTGGCGCTGTAAATGTCTCCATCGGTACTATGTGGCGGTCCTGACAAACGGGAAACTAGAACATATTGTGACAACTGGAAAGATGTGTGGGAAAGAGAAACAGAGGCAGACAGCGAGAGAAAATGCTTGACAGCCTTGTACCGTGGCAGTGAAGGGTGTCAGTGAAAAAAAAAAAAACACACACACACGAGCAGCTGTCCAGATGTGGACCTGCATGAGAGAGAGAGAGAGAGAGAGAGAGAGAGAGAGAGAGAGAGAGAGAGAGAGAGAGAGAGAGAGAGAGAGAGAGAGAGAGAGAGAGAGAGTTTCTGTTTGACCGCTAGTTTAATGCGGAGAACGTAAACTTGCCTAGTAAATCAACCTGGATGTTGAAGGTCAGCATGGCCGAATGGATAAGAACGCGTGTTCCGGATTGCTGAGGTCGAGGTAACGGGTTCAACCCCTACACTGGACAGTTAGACTAAAATGTTGACCAATCGTCCTTGACTTGGGGACGTAAATTACAAATACCTCTGAGGTCGGAGTGGGTTCGCCTGATGGCGAGGGTCACTGTTAATAGGTAAAGCTAATCCACACACAAAATGCAGTCCAGCTCTACTAGAGGTAGTGTGTGTGGACTACGCTTGAGTTAAAAGCGAATGAGCGCCCCCCCCCAAAAAAAAACAACTGCAAATGATGTGCACCACTACGAGTGCACGCACGCACAAGCACACACACACGTATTATATATATATATATATATATATATATATATATATATATATATATATATATATATATGAGTGCGCGCGCGTGTGTGTGTGTGTGCGTGTGTGTGCGTGTGTGTGTGAGATATGATATCTACAAGCATTAAGATGGGAACAGGATATTGCAGACAGCTTGAATGGGGCATGAGAACCTGCAGAAGATCGAGAGGCTTTTTTGCGGGGCGTGATATGAGCGAAATCAACACCTGCGAGATGTGATGCCTGAGGAGAGCTGCCAACTTAACAATCCTAGACCGAGTAAGAAATGCTGTTATCAGACAGACAGTGGGATCAACACCTTGTGCCACATTTACTGAAAGACAGAAGGTCAATTGGTTTGGCCATGCCGTTAGAATGCAACACCAACAACTACCATCACTGGACTTACATCAAAGACCATCTGCGACGAGATCAAGCGGACGTCCAAGAAGAAAATGGATTGACGGCATCAAAGACATTGTACAATTACATGGAACGACACTATCCAGTGCTGCTCACCGGGCGCTGGAGCGCAAATTATTCCTCCCCACGACGCTTGACGGCAGAAGTGGAAGATGATGATGATGATGATGATGATGATGATGATGATTATGATGATGATGATGATACGAGTACGCTCTGCGGACAATATGCTTTACCTAGAAAATCACAGTCAATAAATGCTGGAAAGGACTGCAATGCCCCGTAAAGGACAAGCACATAACATTGTACAATGAAACCTGGGTGTCTTGGTCTCAGGTCAGGATGTGTTCGTGATGATGATGATGATGATGATGATGATGATGATGATATATGTGTGCGTGCATGTGTGAGTGAATGCGTGCATATGTGTGGGCCGGTACGTGTGCTTGCGTGTGTGTGTATGTGTGTGTGTGTGTGTGTGCTTGTGCGTGCGTGTCCGTGTGTGGGCCTGTGCACGTATATGCGCGTGCGTGAGTGGTGCAATCGTGCGGGAGTACACGTGTATGTGCTTGTGCGTGCCTGCCCGTGTGTGGGCCTGTGCGTGTATGTGCGCGTGCATGTGTTGTGCAATCGTGTGTATGTTTGGGCCGCTGAGGTCACGACACCAGCACCAAGTCTCACAACACCTCTTCGTCCCGGCCAGGTCTATCCACACACAATGACCCTCCACTCTGGCTAACGCTATACGGATCACCATGACTCTCTGTGGATGTGAAGCTTCTTAACTCGTCTCGCACACCCCGTTGACTAATGAGCTTGCAAAGGGGAAAACAGAGCTCCGTGAGGCCGTCCCCCCGTGTAGACGGTACTTCGTGACAGGGTCGGGAGTGTGGTCTCCACATCAGCCGGTCGCCTATAGATACTAGACCTCGATACCCGCGAAGGTTAACCCGGTCAACAAATGCCCGCAGAAGTCGGATGTGTCGGTCTAACGGCGCAAGAACGCAGCTCTATTGTAAACAGGCACAACGCAATCACGTCCGGAAAAAAAAACAAAAACACTCCGGATGAACGCAGAAGAAGAAGAAGACGAAGAAGAAGAAGAAGAAGAGGAAGAAGAAGAAGAAGAAGAAGAAGAAGAAGAAGAAGAAGAAGAAGAAGAAGAAGACCTCCTTAAGACGCAGTCCTCCCGAATGTCCCGAATGCCCCGAATGATGTGATGTCGGTTCCTAAATCAATCAATTAATCGATCAATCCTCCTTAATGGCAGTGCGTCTGACTTCAGTGTTAAACTCGATCTTCTCGATGATTATAACCAACCAACCAATCAACCAGCCGACCATCCAACCAACCAACCGACTATGCAACCAACCGATCAACCAGCCGACCATCCAACCAACCAACCGACTATGCAACCAACCGACAGACCGATCAACCAAGCAACCAACCATTCACCCGCCCACCCATCCATGAATCCGCCCATCCATCCACCCACCCACTCATCAATCCGCCCACCCATTCATCCATCCATCCATCCACTCATCCATCAATCGGAATTCAAATCCGACCACCTAATCAATCCATCCACCCACCCATCCACCGATTGCCCGAAATTTTTTTTTTTTGAAGTCGCATATCCCTTACATGACTCTGCAGTCAACACCAGCATTTTCCAACTGCTATTGATGTTCTTGCAAGATTACGCTCAGTAGTTTGCCACTGCTTTCTGAGCGACCGGCTCACATACCCCGTAAGTAACCAATGCGACACGACCCGCTGCCGAATCTCGCGCAGCTGTGTTCCTCACGTGGATATACGGGATTATGAATTATTGCCTGATTACCTCCGGTAAAAGGCTGAATCAGCCTCGATCCCTGCCTCGTGTGGAATTTGAACCCAGGACTATGTAGTCAACCAACTCCTAGTCAATTCTCTACAGCAGCTTATTCACACACACCTACACACTACACACCGTCTCTAACATCTTGAACAAAAAAAATCTTTATTCGTCCTGTCTGTACACACACTCACACACACAAATCGTTTACACGACGCAATCAGGATACAATTATTTATAAATTTTGGCGGGATTATTATTGTGCTAGGCCCTAACCAAGATTAACTTCACGAATACGTTTATATTCACCCCTGTATGTAAGCAGGAACTTCAAAGTGCGCGACACGTCGAACAATCGTTTCACCAGTCATGTTACTAGAGTACTATGTCACATTATAATGGAAAGGATATGAAATAAAATACGACCAGAACACTCTATAGTTAAGCTCAATTCGAATTCACTGCCGATAAAAACAAAAAAAGAATGCAGTTTCACATTAGACATGCGCAGGAGAGAGAACCTGTAACAACAACAGCTGCTACTGCTATTGCTTCTACTACTACTACTACTACTACTACTACTACTACTACTACTACTACTACTACTACTACTACTACTACTACTCCATCCATCCATCATGTGCCATGCCGGTAAGCGTGGGCGGTCATGTTCTGCCATCTCACTACTACTACTACTACTACTACTACTACTACTACTACTACTACTACTACTACTACTACTACTACTACTACTACTACTACTACTACGACGACGACGTGGACGACGGCGGCGGCGGCTGCTGCTGCTGCTACTACTACTACTACTACTACTGCTGTTGCTACTACTACTGCTGCTGCTGCTACTACTACTACTACTACTTCTGCTGTTGCTACTACTACTGCTGCTGCTACTGCTGCTGCTATTGATGCTACTACTACTGCTGCTACACTACTACTACTACTACTACTACTACTACTACTACTACTACTACTACGACTACTACTACTACTGCTGCTGCTACTACTACTACTACTACTACTGCTACTGCTACTACTACTACTACTACTACCACTGCTGCTACTACTACTACTACTACTATTGCTGCTGCTGCTACTTCTACTACTACTGCTGCTACTAGTACTACTACTACTAGTAGTACTATTACTACTGCTGCTGCTGCTACTGCTACTGCTGCTACACTACTACTACTACTACTACTGCTGCTATACTACTACTACTACTACTACTACTACTACTGCTGCTGCTGCTGCTGCTGCTACTACTACTACTACTACTACTACTACTACTGCTGCTGCTGCTACTACTACTACTACTACTACTACTACTACTACTACTGCTGCTGCTGCTGCTGCTGCTGCTATTACTACTACTACTACTACGACGACGACTACTACTACTACTACTACTACTACTACTACTACTGCTGCTGCTATCACTACTACTGCTGCTGCTTCTACTACTACTACTAGTACAACAACAACAACAACAACAACAACAACAACAACAACTACTACTACTACTACTACTACTACTACTACTACTACTACTACTATTACTACTACTACTACTACTACTACTACTACTACTACTACTACTACTACTACTACTACTACTACTACTACTATTTTCTTCTTCTTCGGGTGCCTGAAACGGAGCGGACATCAGCGATCATAATTCTCCTATCCTCTCTATAGTCTGAATTTGGATGATGATGATGCTCTTTCTCTTTCGCTGTTTCATGCCCTAAGGGGGCAAAGACCCTCAAACCAACTCACTGCAAGTCGACCTTTCCTATGTCATCCCATGCAGTTCCGTCCATGCCCTGCCTATATGGTTCATGTCTATCTCCACATCTCTTTTGTGTTTTCAGGTCCTGTGGATTCCAGACAAAGGTCTTCCTGGTTATACTATTCTCAGCTGAAGTTGATGCTGATTATATTTACACGCGCATGCGTGCGTACGTTTGTGTGTGTGTGTGTGCGCGCGCGTGCGTGCGCGCGTGTGTGTGTGTGTGTGTTTGTGCTCGTTCGCTTTGAACTCAAGAGCAGTCCATACAAGCTACTTCTATTGCACTGGGCTGATGTTTACTTTCCCTGTTACCAGTATCCCCCACCATCAGGCGAACAAACTCCGACTTCAGAGGTACTTGTTATTTACGTTCCCAAGTCAAGGACGAAACGTCAACATTTTAGTCCAACTGACTGTTGTGTAGGCTGAACCAGCTACCTCGGCATGTGCACACCGGATGTTTCAAAACGAGCGCTTTTATCCATTCGGTCATGCTGACCTACATGTTGCTTATATTATTATTTTTTGCCTGGCTGTTAAAGCTTTCTATATACATTTGTCTTGTTTTTCTCTGCTGCAGGTGCCTAGAATTTTCCTGATGATTTGATGAGTGCTCCTGCGCTCATCCAGCTCTCAATATCTCGGCGTTAGTTTGTTTTTTTGTGCATGACATTCTCAAAATTCTTCTCATTCCATGACATTTTCAACATTCTTCTCTGTCCATGACATTTTCAACATTCTTCCCTGTCCATGACATTTTAAAAATTCGTCTCTGTCCATGACATTTTCAACATTCGTCTCTGTCAATGACATTTTCAACATTCGTCTCTGTCCATGACATTTTCAACATTCGTCTCTGTCCATGACATTTTCAACATTCGTCTCTGTCCATGACATTTTCAACATTCGTCTCTGCCCATGACATTTTCAACATTCGTCTCTGCCCATGACATTTTCAACATTCGTCTCTGTCAATGACATTTTCAACATTCGTCTCTGTCCATGACATTTTCAACATTCGTCTCTGTCCATGACATTTTCAACATTTGTCTCTGCCCATGACATTTTCAACATTCGTCTCTGTCCATGACATTTTCAACATTCGTCTATGTCCATAATATTTTGAACATTCTTCCCTGCCCATGACATTTTCGACATTCTTCTATGTCCATGACATTTTTAACGTTCTTCCCAGCCCATGACATTTTCAACATTCGTCTATGTCCATGATATTTTGAACATTCTTCCCAGCCCATGACATATTCAACATTCGTCTATGTCCATGACATTTTCGACATTCGTCTATGTCCATGACATTTTCAACATTCTTCTCTGTCCATGACATTTTCGACATTCGTCTCTGACCATGATATTTTGAACATTCGTCTATGTCCATGACATTTTCAACATTCGTCTATGTCCATGACATTTTCAACATTCTTCTCTGTCCATGACATTTTCAACGTTCTTCCCATCCCATTACATTTTCAACATTCGTCTATGTCCATGACATTTTCGACATTTTTCTCTGTCCATGACATTTTCAACATTCTTCTCTGTCCATGACATTTTCAACATTCGTCTATGTCCATGACATTTTCAACATTCTTCTCTGTCCATGACATTTTCAACATTCTTCTATGTCCATGACATTTTCAACATTCTTCTCTGTCCATGATATTTTCAACATTCGTCTCTGTCCATGATATTTTCAACATTCGTCTATGTCCATGACATTTTCAACATTTTTCCCTGTCCATGACATTTTCAACATTCTTCCCTGTCCATGACATTTTCAACATTCTTCCCTGTCCATGACATTTTCAACATTCTTCTCATTCCATGACATTTTCAACTTTCAACTTTCTTCTCATTCCATGACATTTTCAACATTCTTCCCTGTCCATGACATTTTCAACATTCGTCTCTGCTCATGACTTTTTCAACTCTTAAAAAAAAAAAAAACACGCACGCACGCACACACGCGCACAAACACACACACAACTTCCAGTTTCTTCTCCATCCCATCATTCATTGTCCATCACATGCATCCACACAGGAACAGAGTCAGATGTAAGTTATAGTGAGCCAGTTGGTGTACAGAGAGGGGGAAAAGAGAGGGGGGAGACAATCAGGGGTGTACTGAGAGAGTGAGAAGAGAGGAGACAACCAGTGGTGTACAGAGAGAGGTAGAAGAGAGGAGAAAGACAGCCAGGGGTGTACTGAGAGGACAAAGGTGTAGTGACAGAGAGCCACAGGTGTACTGAGAAAGTGAGAGGAGAGTGGACAGAGATAGGCGAGAGAGGTGAGATAAGAGAGTGACACCCAGGGGTTACTGAGAGGACACGTGTGTAGTGAGAAAGCCACAGGTGTTCCGAGAGAGAGAGAGAGAGAGAGAGAGAGAGAGAGAGAGAGAGAGAGGAGAGAGAGAGAGAGAGAGAGAGAGAGAGAGAGAGGGAGGGAGAGGAGAGAGAGAGGGCAGAGAGAGAAGAGACATCGGTCAGAGGATTATTGATCTGAGGCTGGGGTGGGCCCTAATTATGGGTTCTAATCTGAAGTTGAACGGGCAGGGGTAATAGACACACTACATTTACCGAGTTTTCTAGGAATTGTTACAGACAAAAACTGCGGTTTAAAAATAAAAGGGCAGCTGGTAGGCTCAGCTCATTATATCGTGTCCATGACTATGAAAGGACCAACAGATTGCACCCAAGTGGCAGGATTTGCCATGGGACTACATGTACAGGCTGAGAGTCCCTGCAAAAGACCATCCACGACTCCGGAAAACGTTTCGGCGGCCCACACGAGCCGCTTGTCACGTATTCCAAGAAGCTGATAAACAACTAGGAACATGGGAAGGTTGGCAGTGGAATCCCCGACACCACGAGAGTTATTTTCTCACAATTGGTTACTGGTTAACAGTGGTGACGTCAACATCAGAGGGTCTGACGCGCATATAAGTGTTCGCCTGGCGCAGCAGGAAGAAGAAGAAGAAGAAGAAGAAGAAGAAGAAGAAGAAGAAGAAGAAGAAGAAGAAGAAGAAGAAGAAGAAGAAGAAGCAACGTCTCGGCCTATAGGTTGGCGTGAGACTAGCTATATCACTTTAGCTACAAAATCGAACCAAACAGGAACGTGTCTATAAGAGGCTGGGCGTTCAGTTGGCTGAGTACCTATGCTCCATTCCACTTATAAAAAACATATATTGGAAACAACAAGCTGCCATAAATATTGATAATGAAGTAGGTCAATATCAGCATATTAATAGAGATGTGAGATAGGGATGTGTAATGTCTCCAGATCTTTTTTCCCTGTACAACGAAAATAATTTCAGAAATGCTGACGATATGAAAGGAATCATCTTTGGGGGACATAACATCAATAATATTAGATATGCGGATGATACAGTATTGATTGCAGACAATCAGCAGGATCTGCAACAATTAGTAGATGCGATTGTTGCACACTGAATAACTAGGGTTAGAATTAAATTGTAAGAAGACACCGATTATAGTCGTCACTAAGAAGAAGAAGGAAATATACAATGTATATACAAGTAAATGGGAATATTCTTAAACAAGTGGATTGGTACAATTATCTCGGAACAGTCATAACATCTGATGGTAGATGCCTTCCTTGAAGAGATTAGAACAATAATCGCCATGGCAAAGGCAGCCTTTTGCAAGATGACAAACATCCTGACCAACAAAACGATGTCATTTGCAACGAGAAAAAGAGTGTTGAGGTGCTACATAGAATCTGTGCTTTAGTATGGAAGTGAAGCATGGACAATGAGCAGGCAAGCTGAAAAACATCTGATGCTAGTGGAAATGTGGTTTCTGAGGAAAATGCAAAGAATACCATGAACAGATAGACAACCCAATGACCAAGCCCTACAAGAAACAAATGAAAACCGTAAACTGATTAGTGAAATTAGACGTAGACAGTCACAATTTTATGGTCACGTCATGAGAAGAAATAAATTAGAGAACTTCGTGACAACTGGCAAGATCGAGGGGAAGCGAACAAGGGAACGAACAAACGAACGAACGAACAGACTTTATTTTCAAAGGGTAACAAATTGGGCACGCAGGCCCGTCTTACATTCGGCCCTTCCAATCACTCATCTTTCTTTCATCAACAGTGCATAGGAAAAAAAAACATTGTCACGTGAATTTTGTAAACATAAACAATGCATATTACTATGTTATGAGACACATCCACCACCCACCCACACATCCCCCATTCACTCCAACTCCCCCACCCAACCACACACACATACAATACATTCCCCCACCCATCCACCACATCCCTACACCTACACATCTCCCCGCCCACACACACCTCTCACCCACCACACATCCCATCCACCCACACCCCAAGCACACATACATTCAATAACCCACACATCCCCCACCTACACACATCTCCCCACCCACTCACATATCCTCTACCCGTCCCATTTTCCACCAACAATCACTCCTCCAATATCCTCCTCCACCCACACACCTCCAACCACTCAACCAAACACATTCCTCAGCCACACACACATCTCCCCGTCAACTCACATATTAAGAGGAAGAGCAGAGAAGTAAATACCTGGATGGCTTGGACACGTTGTATGGTCGAGACAATAACATTGAGCTAATCCACGACTCTAGTGATCGAGTGAGATGCAAAGCATGACCGCCCACGCTTACCGGCATAGCACATAATGATGATGATGATAGTCTCCATTGGGAGATGAAAGGCGGTGGCAGCAGCAGCAGATGATGATGATGATGACGACGTCGGCGACGAGGAGGAGTAAGAAGGAGAAGAAGAGGAAAAAGAAGAGAATTGGGAAAGGAGTAGTAGTAGTAGTAGTAGTAGTAGTAGTAGTAGTAGTAGTAGTAGTAGTAGTAGTAGTAGTAATAGTAGTAGTAGTAGTAGTAGTAGTAGTAGTAGTAGTAGTAGTAGTAGTAGTAGTAGTAGTAGTAGTAGTAGTAGTAGTAGCAGCAGCAGCCAAACGCTACACAAGCTGGTCGGAATCCGCCTGCTACGCCTTTTTACCAATTAACAAATCAACCCAACATGATAGAGTAGCTACGGCCAGAAAGCTTTCTTCAGCACACATAAAAGGCACTGATGCAACTACATTAAACAAAATTCAAATATATAATTTAAATGAGGTCCTGGATTCTCCCAGGCTGGTGTGCGTTTATCTCGCGTTATATTTCTTTGTGTTTTTGCGCGTGCGCGCATGCGTGTGTGCGCGCGCGTGTGTGATTAATCTGCTACATTTCTTTGTCTATATATGTGTGTGTGTTTGATCTTTAATTTGTTTGTCTGGTGGATTCGCCCAGAGACAGACTTTTCTAGTTATATTAACAGGTTTTCTCGACTAAGTTCTCTCTTCTCTCTCTCTTCTTCAGCATTCCGAGCCATTGAGGTTCTTTGCTGCAAATACAATCTGTCTCCATTCGTCTCTCTGGTGGACCTTCTCTTGCCAGTCGTTGATTCCAAGTGCTTGTAGGTCTGTATGTATATTATCTCTCCACCGCCTTCTTGGTCTACCTCGGGGTCTACGGTCATTTATTTCCTGAGTGTAAGCGAGTTTTGTTTCCCTATTATCTTCCATTCTTTCTATATGCCCCAGCCATTGTAGTCTATTAGCCTTCATGATACCAGTGATTAGCGGGGACTTAAACAAATCATAAATGTCTTTGTTACTTCTTCTTTTCCACTCTCCACTTTGTGTATCCCTAATGGGTCCAAAGATGCGTCTTAAAATTTTGTTCTCAAAGGTTTGTAACAAGGCTTCGTCTCCTTTCGTTGTACTCCAGGTTTCAGAGCCATACAGCACAACTGGTCTGATCAGTGTTTTGTATATTGTGATTTTGGTGTTACGAGATAGCGCCTTTGATTTTAGTAGATGTTGTAGTGCATAGTATATCTTATTTCCAGAGTTGATTCTAGTTTGTATTTCTTCCCTTATGATGTTGGAGCAGTTGAAGATTGTACCCAGGTATTTGTATGTTTCCGTTCTTTTAATGGTCATATTATCTATTTGTATGTGGCCAGAGTTTTTAGCCATTCCGTCTCTTGAAATTACCATATATTCTGTCTTATCTTGGTTGATAACCAGCCCCATCTGTTGGGCTTTTTCCTTTAAGTGAGTCAATATTTCTAATGTCTTTTGTTCACTTTGCCCTATAATATCTATATCATCTGCATAACCAAGCAGCTTGGATGTTCCTCCAATATCACATTCCTCCTTTACCTTCCTTACAACTTTCTCTAGAGCCAGATTGAAGAGTAGCGGCGATAGTGCATCACCCTGTTTCAAGCCAGATGTTATTTGGAAGGGGTCTGATTTCCTGCCTTTATATGTTACTATATTATAAGTATCTTCCATGCATAGTTTGGTCATGTTAATTAACTTCCTTGGTATTCCAAATTCCTGCATAACATTCCATAGACTATTCCTATGGACACTATCATAAGCCTTTTTAAAATCCACAAAAATGTTATGGAGATCTCTTTTATATTCCCAATGTTTCTCGGCTATTTGTCGTAAGATAAATATCTGATCTATTGTTGATCTGTTTTGTCTAAAACCCGCCTGGTAGTCACCTAATATGTCTTCTGAATATGGTTTTAGTCTATTTAGTAATACTGCGGATAGTATCTTATAGCTTGTGGACAGTAGTGATATTCCTCTATAATTTCCACATTGGAACTTGTCTCCTTTCTTAAAGATAGGTATCAATAATGACTCTTTCCAGTCATGGGGTAATTCTTCTGTCCTCCAGATTTTTATTATTAGTTCGTATAGCTTTAGATGTAATGCATGGCCACCTGCCTTTATAAATTCAGCAGCAATTCCATCAGTCCCAGTTGCCTTATTGTTTTTAAGTCGTGTGATTACATATAGGATTTCTTCAAATGTAGGTTCTTCAATTTGTGGTTCGCATGTTAGAACCTCTTCCTGTGGGAAAATGTTACTTGGAGCTTCACAATTTAGTAATTCAATAAAATATTCTTTCCATGTGTTGCACATTTCTTCATTGGTATTTATCATATTCCCATTTTTGTCTTTTAAACCATATGTGTTTTGTTGGTGCCCTCGTTTCATTGACTTCAGTACTTTAAAAAACTTTCTGGATTCATTTTTCTGGTGATTAGTTTCCATATCTTTGATTATATTACTCATATATTCTCGCTTCTGCTGTCTGACTATTTTTGTAGCCTCTTTACATTCATTTCTATAATGCTCTTCCTTTTGGATGTTATTGATGTCATTTAACCATACATGTCTGGCATTCTTCTTCTTAGTGACTGCTTCTTCACATTTTTGATTGAACCATCTGTTCTTTCTATGCGTGGTTGACACACCGAGACATTCTTCTGCGGTAGATTGAAGTGTATTCTTGATGTTCAACCAAGTTTGGTCAACGCTTTCCTCCAAAGGGTTTTGAAAAGTTTCAAGTTTACATTTTATTTCATCTGTAAATTTCTCTTTGACTGTAATGTCTTGTAGTTTTTCTCTGTTATATGTTGGGTGTAATCTTTGTAATTTAGTATAGAAAGCTCTCTTAAGTTTTATTTTAAATTTTGCTCCAACGAGGAAATGGTCACTGTGGCACTCAGCTCCTCTATAACTTCTGACTTGCTGTATGTTTGATGCATTTCTGTTGTTAATTAAAATGTGATCTATTTGATTATAGGTTCTCTTGTCACATGATTTCCAAGTTTGTTTGTGTATATCGAGGCTCATGTATTTGTTTCGTAACAAAGAAAGGTTTTTACAAAGGTGGGGATGTTAACCCCACGCTTCAACCCCCAACCTGGAGGACCAGGGTGTTTCTCTTTGTCTGTTCTCTACCCTTTGACCTGTCCGGCTTGGGAGGCCCTGCTGGTAGCTACGCTACCGCCGGCATAGCTCTCAGGGTCATTGAGAAACTCAAGCTCCCCCACCACGACAAGGTGGAAACACTCTCGACTAAGTTACTTTATAAAATAATTTCTAATTGTAATTTCTAATTCCCTCAAATGGTCACCGGTAGGGAAAAGAAAACAAGGAAGACCAAGAGAGACCCTGCGTAGAACCATCATCAGAGAAGGCTCATTCAATGGCCAAGTAAATATCCAAGATCTACAACAGGTAGCAGCGAACCGCCAGGCATGGAGAGACAGGACTTCTGCCCTATGCGCCGCCTTAGGCTCAAGAGAAAAGACTAACTAACTAACTAATTGCATCTCTGTGTGTGTGTGTGTGTGTGCGCGCGCGCGCGCATGCGTGCGTGCGTGTCTGCTTGCTGACGCAGGTTTTTTAGCCGCAACGTTCATGCTGTCACTTGTGGCTGTGCTCGCGCAGAGCTGATCCTTTCCACTGTCCGTGTCCACTGATGTACTCACAGTATATCTATAGTTGTACCAATGACATGGGTACGCCAGATACCGCTGACACACTTGTGCCCTGTCTTGTTATTACCTGCGCCCTGTGGTTCACACAGTTCTCAGTTGAATCCCCACTTCCTGTTCGTCAATGTGTTTTCTGTTTGTTTGGGCCTCTGTGTATGCGGTGGAGGGGAGGGGAGGAGGAGGAGGAGGAGAAGACAGACAGACAGACAGGCAGGCGGGCGGGGGGGGGGGGGGGGCGGGCGGGCGGGCGGGACGGGCGGGCGGGCGGGACGGACGGACGGACGGACGGACAGACAGACAATCAGACAGACAGACAGATAGATAGATAGATAGATAGATAGATAGATAGATAGATAGATAGATAGATAGATAGATAGATAGATAGATAGATAGGCAGACAGGCTGGCTGGCAGTCAGGCAGGCAGGCAGAGAGAGAGAGAGAGAGAGAGAGAGAGAGAGAGAGAGAGAAAGAGAGAGAGAGAGAGAGAGAGAGAGAGAGAGAGAGGGGAGAGAGAGAGAGAACTTTATTTTCAAGGGTTGGGCACGCAGGCCCGTCTTACGTTCGGCCCTTCCGATAACTTAGCTTTCACACATCAATTATATATTATTTATGTTACATTCACATAGAAAAAAACATTGTCAACTGAATGCTGTGAACATACACAATGCATATTACCATGTTATGAGGCAGACAGGCATACAGACAGATGAGAGAGAAAGAGAGAGAGAGAGAGAGAGAGAGAGAGAGAGAGAGAGAGAGAGAGAGAGAGAGAGAGAGAGAGAGAGAGAGAGAGAGAGAGAGAGAGAGAGAGAGAGAGGCGATAAATATAGACAGACAGGCAAACCGACACGGACGGACGGACTGACACAGACAGACAAACATATATTTTCAAAAGAAATAAGCGTTGAGTTCCTCAAACAGTCCATTCTTGGTGTCATTCATACTTCGCATATCACTACCGTGGCCTATTTTCTGATGTTTTCCATAGAGAAAGTAGTGCAAAAACGGACTTTTATCTAAACGGTTTTTAAAGGCAAGGGGAATCGACTTCATTGCACCGGGCTTTATCCCATATGGCTCGGTCTCTTTCCTCACGGCGGTTTGTCCTTAGCGCCGCACAAAGCACGAACTCCGTAGCTCCAACGACAACCTGCAGGAGTCTCCGAGAGACTACACCCGCGAACCGAAAGTCGTAGCCCGGAATCGAATCCACAACATTCGGAGCGCGAGGCAGCGGTGTAAACACTTCTCCTCGGAGACTCCCTACCATTAAATGACCAGGCAACCACTGTCGACGGACGTAAAAGAACACAAACAGATAGGCTAAATCCTGTGGTAGAACAACAAGCACACATATAAGAAACTCAGGCCAGGTGTACATAAATCACTGCGGCGAAAAAGGATTCCAAAAATAAATAAATAAATAAAGTACCACAAATAAGGTAATAAAATATAAAAATAATGATAATTACGATTATGTTAATAATACTAATTAGGAGGTCGGCATGATCCAATGGATAATAGCGCTCGTTCATATTTCAGGCGTGCAGAGGGTGAGCTAGCGGGTTCAACCCCTATACAGGTCACTTGGACTGAAATGTTGACCTCTCGTCCTTGACTTGGGAAAGTAAATTACAAGTACCTCATAAGTCGGTTCCCCTGATGGCGGGGGACACTAGTAATAGAGAAAACTAGCCCACACGCAAAAATAAAAATAAAAAATCAGTCCAGATTGGATTACGCTCGAGTTCACGGTGAGCCCACGATGAAAAATATAAAATAATAAATTCTAACATTAAATCAGTACTACTCTATGGATGAGAATCATGGACAACGATTACAAATAATAATAATATAACGTAAAGGAAATATCCTGGTCCACTAGAGTAATAAACAATGATTGTCTGAAAGAGGCTAATGAAACTAGACCATTATATACAATAATAAGAAAGAGATCAACAACTTCCCTTGGTAATGTGATGAAAAGAGAGGCATTGGAGAACATCGTGACAACTGGAAAGATCACAGGAAAGAGAGGCAGAGGCAGAGCAAGAGAAATGATGCTGAATATACTAAGAGGTGGCATGGGGGAATATCATCAGCAGAGTTGATCCAGACCACCAAAGACCGAAATCTGTGCAAAGACATGAACGCCTACGCCAGCTGGCCGGGTACTTGACAAAGATGAAAGGGAATATGTACGAATAAGTAGACCACAGCACATAAATCCAATGACTCGGCCCTAATGACCTTCCGTTGAGCCGAGTTTAAGACAAGATACATGAGTGATTTTCAATGCACAGAGGCCTATTTTTTGCCCAGGGGGTGACTTACTGACTATTTGAAAATAGATGCATCATACATGTATCCATAGTTGGCTTTTTCTACCTGTTATCCATAATGGAGCACAGGCGTCTAACCATTTCATGCTCAGTTTCCAATGCTGCATTGTCTTTTGTAGTTCGTGACTTTCATAAGTTTCTGTCTGTCTGTCTGTCTGTCTGTCTGTCTGTCTGTCTGTCTCTGTCTGTCTGTCTGTCTGTCTGTCTGTCTCTCTCTCTCTGTACTCATATTCTGTTCTGATGATGATGATGATAATGCCGATGTTGATGATAAGGATGACTCTGATAATAATGACGATGTTGTTGAAAATGATGACGATGATGATAAACATGACGTTGGTGATGGTGCTGATGTTGATAACGATGACGGTGATGATAATGCTGATGTTGATGATAAGGATGACGATGATGATAACCATGATGCTTGTGATAATGCCGATGTTGATGCTCAGGATGACGATGGTGATAACCATGACGATTGTGATAATGCCGATGTTGATGATAAGGATTACGATAATGATAACCATGACGATTGTGATAATGCCGATGTTGATGATAAGGATTACGATAATGATAACCATGACGATGATGATAATGCCGATGTTGATGATAAGGATGACGATGATGAAAACCATGACGACCTCCTTGACTTCCCGACAATGGAACACAGGATCAAGATCTGGAGAGCTCGTGCATACTTAAAAATAAGTGCAGATGAGCAGCACCCTCTGCTTGACGCTATATTCAGAGAAAAGGGTGACAGGCTACAGAGGGGCAAATCATGAATGGGTCGGGCGGAAGATGTCGTCAAACAGGTCTGCAGTCTTACCAGTATCAACCCCGGCAAGGAATGGGTGCCGGTGCCTCCAGCTTTTAAGTGCACTTTCTCCTGCATTATCATACTCGACAGCGCTCATCTATGAACACTCAGATAGCCCCGAAGTGCTCATCTATACAGATGGATCTGTTGTAAACCAGCAGAGAAGTGCGTGGGCATTTACAGCCCGTTCAGCGGGCCGAACCGTTCAAGAATCCAGTGGTGCCCACTCTATGACCACGAGCAGCATGACGATGGAGGTGATGGCAGTTACACAGGCTTTCATATGGCTGGAATCACAGCATTATACCAACGTGTGTGTACTAAGTGATTCAATGAGCATGATTCAGAAGGTCGAAGCTGGATCTGTACGTAGACAGTGGACTGAGTCGCTGCGGAAGTCTGTTGTCCGTAAAGTCATCTTCATCTTCGTCCCGGGACATGCGGGAGTCGAGAGAAATGAACGAGCTGATAAACTGGCTGGCTCTGCACCCCCTGTAGATGGCCAGCCCATGGATCGTGCCGATGTTATTAACGTTCTCAAAGATATGACGAGAACAGAGGACTTTGACGTCAGTGATTCCACATCGCTGTCCAGGATGAAAGACTTGGGAGTAAGAATCGGCACAGCCAGACGCGAGAGGTACATCGGGAAAACGAAGCGCCTCGTCAACCAACACAGAACTGGCACTATTAGCCGCTGATGCATATGCTGGGGGGAGGATCTGAGCACCTATGGACATGTCCGGGGTGCAATGAAGATACCCCAACTGATAACTGATAACTGAACCATGACGATTGTGAAAATGCCGATGTTGATGATAAGGATTACGATAAAGATAACCATGACGATGATGATAACCATGACGATGATGATAATGCTGATGTTGATGCTAAGGGTGACGATGATGATAACCATGACGAAGATGATAACCATGACGATAATGCCGATATTGATAACCATGACGATGATGATAACCATGATGTTGATGATAATGCCGATGTTGATGATAAGGATGACGATGATGATAATCATGACGATGATGATAATGCTGATGTTGATGATAACTATGACGATGATAATAATGCCGATGTTGATGATAAGGATGACGATAATGATAACCATGATGATGATGATAATACTGATATTAAGATAACCATGATGATGATGGCAATGATGATAACCATGACGATGACGATAATGATGATAACCATGACAATGATGGCAATGAAGATAACCATGGCGATGATAACAATTAAGATAACCATGACGATGATGATAACCATGACGATGATGACAATGATGATAACCATGACGATGATGACAATGATGATAACCATGACGATGATGACAATGATGATAACCATGACGATGATGACAACGACGATAACCATGACGATGATGACAATGATGATAACCATGAAGATGATGATAACCATGACGATGATGGCAATGATGATAACCATGACGATGATGACAATGATGATAACCATGACGATGATGATAACCATGACGATGATGATAACCATGACAATGATGATAACCATGACGATGATGATAACCATGACGATGATGATAATGATGATAACCATGACGATGATGACAATGATGATAACCATCACGATGATGATAACCATGACGATGATGACAACGACGATAACCATGACGATGATGACAATAATGATAACCATGACGATGATGATAACCATGACGATGATGATAACCATGACGATGATGGTAACCATGAAGATGATGATAACCATGAAGATGATGACAATGATGATAACCATGACGATGATGATAACCATGACGATGATGATAACCATGACGATGATGGTAACCATGAAGGTGATGATAACCATGAAGATGATGACAATGATGATAACCATGACGATTATGACAATGATGATAACCATGACGATGATGACAATGATGATAACCATGACGATGATGATACCATGACGATGATGACAATGATGACATCGATCACCTTCTCCATCCTAAACCACACACCCGCAAATCCATTTGTGCATCCGCGCTTTCTAAATGTCAAACTACCCCCTGAAGAACCAAAGCACATATTGAGTAAACCAACACTGGCTGAAATATAGTCCGGCATCAAAATGGAAGTCCACACACATACACACATACGCACGCACAAAGCAACGTGAGCACGCAAGTACACACAGGCGCACTCACACGTATAAAAAGAAAAACCAATTTAAACATGTTTGGCGGTACGTGGTAAATAACGGCGTTCGGTGACCCACAAATCCTACAATGTATAGAAGCGTTAATCAATTAGGACCGTCACGTCGGACGCCATTGTGATTTCTAAGAGCCGAAAATCAACTGATCAGATCCGTTGAAATTTGGTTGCGTGTCCTTTACAGGACGTCGCAGTCAATGCCAGTATTTCTGCGTTTGTTTGTGAAAAAAAAACACCCCCCCAAAAAAAAAAAACAGAGCTCAGATTTAAGAGCAAAAGAAAAAAAAACATACAAATAATTTATACAACGTAACCGCACCGAGACAGAAAATGAAGCGATTACAGAATCATAGCTTCCGTATATTCTTCGTGAAAGAAAGGGAAAAACAAAGAGGAGTGTTATCTCCTTGGAGAGCTAAACCATTCAAATCTGAATTATAAATCCTAGATTTAAACTCATAAATAAATCTCCTAACTTCTCCTGTCTCCGCAAGCTGCTTCCCTGTTGCCTGTTCACTAACCCTCCCCTCCCTTTCCCGTTTTTGTTTGTTTTTCTTCTTGCGCGCGTGCGCTATTTTAGACTGTTGGGTTGGGTTGAGTTGAGTTGAGTTGAACTGAGTTGAGCTAAGAACCGACATCATCGCACTCAGGACATTCCCATATGCGCTCGTTCAACAGCCAGCGAAGAGTCATACTACTAACTGTTCCCAACCGTTATCTGATAGAAAGTTCTCCCAGTCTTCCTCTCAGTTTCTGAGATTCTTCCAGAACCCCTGCTCATTCCCCGCAATATCATTCTTTCCACATACAGGTTCTCAATCTGTTCCCCTCCCCCTTTCCCCCCCCTTCTTCGCCTGGTCTCACAGGCACCCGACCACATCTCCCGTGTCCATAGGTAATCTACCACCAAGAGGCGCATTCCCTGCGAGCCTATCAGCCTGTGTATTCCACTGCACTCCCGCATGCCATGGCAAAAACATCCACTGTCGATCTCGAAGCCCAGGTAAATTGTAAAGAGAAAATTAAAAATCCACATCACCGAGAATTCGAAACCAGACCACAGGATCGGCAGGCAAGAATACAAGCGACCAACCCAAGCTTGTCTTTGCGCATGAGCAGCAAGGATTCACGTTTGTGCGCATACACCAGACTTACACATGCTACAAACATTCATCGGTGGACAGATCTTCTCATTTGAAATGTATCTTGTGTAGATAAAACATGCTTTTTTCCGATCTCCTCCTCCTCCTATCCTTCCCTTCTTCTTCGTCTTCTTATTCTTTTTCTTCTTCTTCTCCTACTTCTTCTTCTTCATTCTATCATTTGAAAATTATCCTATGCAGCGATCTATAGAACATACTTTTTTCGTCCTCCTCCTCTCCATCCTCTGCATCTGCAATGTTGTTACTTGTATCAATTTCACTGAGTTTTCTAGTATACTCAGTGGCCCTTACAGTTTATTTTCGATCGCCAAATGTCGGGACTTTTGAAACAGCGCAAACGTGTACTCGCAGATATTAGACGTAGACTAAAGATTTCTTGGGGGCAAGTTATTAGGTGACATAAACTTGAAAACTCTGTGGCACCCGGAAAATCATGATAGGATGGCAATCGTGATAGGACAACAAACAAGATGAAGGCAAGAGGTAAACATCTAGATGGCTTGACCCCGTGGCACAATAGCGGCAAGATCCCAATGGTGGGTCGACCCCCACAACCGTCCATCCCGAAACTCAATCACGCAGAAACCGAATCCCGGGCCACTAGAACTACAAGCAGCTGCACCAACCACTATGCCACAACAACTTCCGTACTATTTGTCTTTCAAAATAAATCAATGTCGCCTATTGTTTACGATAGCATCCATTTCCCCCAAGTCCATCTGCATGCACAAACCGGTGCTATCTTAAATTAGCTTCCCGCGACACGATTCCCATGCAGAGCACTCCAAAACGCATTTTCCCCAGGTCGTGTTTGTATTCCTTGGCGTTGTTGTTATCTCCGACCCATCTTCAAAGGGCACAAACAATTTGAGCACATTAAACTATCAAGTCTGGACTGCTGAGCCCACAATTTAAAGTGTTGTATTAGCGGATTGCGTGGAGATAGGATACTTTGTGTTAAGTTAGTTAACCAGCGTGCACATAGGCTGGACAATGGAGACACGGTTGGTGGGTGACATGTGCTGATAGCAAAAAACTAGTTAATAATTAACACAAACTGATAGCAGAAAAACAAGATTGCAACAACAAGCTGATAGTGTCATATAATGATTGAGACACGCTAGTAACATCACATAATGATTGCAATAATAAGCTAATAATATATCATAATGATTGTAACAACAATAACTAATAACATGTAATGACTTTAACAAACAAGCTAATAACATCACATAATGGTTTTTAACAACAAGCTAATAATATCACATAATGATTGTAACAAGAAGCTAATAATATCACATACTCATTGTAACATCAATGATAATGCAACAAGCTAAAAATATCAACTAATGGATGTAACAACAAGCTAATAATATCACATAATGATTGTAACAACAAGCTAATAATATCACATAATGACAGAAACAACTAGCTAACAACATTACATAATGATGGTAACAACTAGCTAATAATATCACATTATGATTGTAACAACAAGCTAATATATAATACTTGTAAGAAGCTAACAACACCAAAAATGATTTTGACAAGCTAACAAGATTACATAATGATTGTTACAACAAGATAATAATATCACATACTGATAGTAAGAACAAGCTAATAATAACACATATGATTGTAACAACAAGCTAATAATATCACATAATGATTGCAACAACAAGCTAATAGTATCAATAATGATGCAACAACGCGCTAATAATAAGACATAGGGATGCAACAACAAGCTAATAATATCACAGAATAACAACGAGCTAAAAATATCACACCACGGCCACAGAAATGACTCCGTTTCCCAACCTAGTCTCCTCGTTATCTGCAGAGGGACGAGAACATAGTAGAGAGCACTACGTGACCCGAGCCATGACCTTGCAGGGCCTCCGAAAACGAACACACCACCTGAAAATACTGCCTCCAATTCTATTGGTATAGGATATGGTTCAAATCCTTCGTCTGTTACCGGGACCAGGAGCCCAAGGGGAAGCAAAGAATAGTACCACTGTTACCTACCATGCATATCGTAAGAGTCAATTAAGGAAGTCCGCCCCGTGTCTTAACGGGACCCTAAGAGGAGGCAAAGAAGGTACCACTGTAATCTAAGCTCCATCGCCCTGCTACTGAGTTAAGTGCGTGGAGCGACACTGTGAGCTGTGGATTTCATGTGGAGTGCTTTTGCGTATGTCTGCGATTGTCTGTAAATAGCATGTTCGGAAAAACGGCGGCGGCCGGTGCTGAACTAACTGGGTTTGCCTTATGCAGTAATGTGTGGCTGCTGGTTTTCTAGTGACTGCCGCTTCCATCAACGATGAACTGTATTTTTCGTGACCGACTTTTGTGTTGGCATTCTGGCAGCGGCATTATGCATAGTTATATCTGTGCGGGCTGTTAGTTTGTCGAGACTTTCTAATCTTGAAAAGTAACAATCCCGGCATGACAACAGCTGAACACATGCTGAGGCGTATCGGTTACATAGTGCTAACCCATGTGTTTATAGACCAGTCAGCACACGATAAGTGACGTGGTTAATACCCAACCGGCCGAACTAACTTCCCAGAACATTCCCACATGCCCATCTTAGGCTGGGTTGAAAAGGGAGCTCGGGGCAGTTTATTATAAAAAAAAGTTGAGTTAAACCAAGAACCGAAATCGCAGCACTCGGGGCATTCCCATACGTACTCCGTCCTCATCTGCAACAGCCAGCGAAGAGGCCCAATACTAATGGTACCCGTGATAATCAATACCCTACCGGGCGGTGCAGACCCAGCCAATCTGTCCTCCTGCTCGTTTCCCACAACACCAGCACGTCCTGGGGGGGGGGGGGGGGGGGGGGGGGGGGATCCAACAGATACTCTCTATTACTGATTGTTGGATTGAAGCCTGCCACTCTGTCCAAAGCATGCCTGTCTTCACCTTTCTAATCATACTTTTGTTTTTGTTTCTAAAATCCTCATTTAACCGGTGCAAAATGAATTAAACACCCACCACAGTCCCAGGAGCTGCTTCTGCAGCCAATCCTGCGGCGACCCAGCAGTCCAAGATCGCAAGCATCATACAAACATTCTCACTAAATCTTCTGTGGCCCCTCAAGAAGAAGGAAGACATATCGACCGCTCCGATAGTTGCTAGGCATGCATGCTGGCTATTTGTAGTTCCGGTGCAGGGGGTATTTGAAGCCAGATAATTTTTATCCCAAGTCTAAAACCCCCGGGGAATATGCTGTGGTTTAAAAACCAAAAAACGTAATGTCATCGCTGCATATCGGGGCATCATCATCCTGTACCATACTGGTAAGCGTAGGCGGTCATGATTCGCCACCTTACAGGATCACTCGGATCAAATCTGTGCTCTTGGTCCAGTTATGCCATTTGGCTAAGCTGTGTCTACCTGCCTTTCTCTTACACTTTTGCCATCAAATTTGCCAGTTATTAATATGGTTTCAAGTTTACTCTTCTCATAAAATCCCCCCTTACCCAAGCGTAGTCCATAAATATGATACTTCTAGGGAGAGAGAGAGAGAGAGAGAGAGAGAGAGAGAGAGAGAGAGAGAGAGAGAGAGAGAGAGGAGAGAGTGAGTGTGTGTGTGTGTGTGTGTGTGTGTGTGTGTGTGTGGGGGGGGGGGGGGGGGGGATTCGATTTTCCTATTACCAGTGTCCTTCGCCATCAGGCGAACCTACTCCTATTTCAGAAATATTTATAATTTACGGCCCCAAGTCAAGGACGAGAAGTCAACATTTTAGTCCATCTGACCGGTGTAGGAGTTAAACCCGGCATCAGCATACCGGAAGTGTGTATCCATTCGGCGATGTTGACAACCAATATTTCATCTAATTTAGCTATAATCAATTTGAGATTGACAAAGTGGAGAGTGGAAAAGAAGAAGTAACAAAGACATTTATGATCTGTTTAAGTCCCTGCTAATCACTGGTATCATGAAGGCTAATAGACTACAATGGCTGGGGCATATAGAAAGAATGGAAGATAATAGGGAAACAAAACTCGCTTACACTCAGGAAATAAATGACCGTAGACCCCGAGGTAGACCAAGAAGACGGTGGAGAGATAATATATATACAGACCTACAAGCACTTGGAATCAACGACTGGCAAGAGAAGGTCAACCAGAGAGACGAATGGAGACGGATTGTATCTGCAGCAAAGAACCTCAATGGCTTCGGAACGCTGAAGAAGAAGAAGAAGAAGAAGAAGAAGAAGAAGAAGAAGAAGAAGAAGAAGAAGAAGAAGAAGAAGAAAGAAGAAGAAGAAGAAGAAGAAGAAGAAAGAAGAAGAAGAAGAATTTGAGATTGTTTATCCACTTCTTCTTATTCTTCTTCTTCTGCATTCATCTGGAGAGTGGGACGCAAAGGGATTTTTCCAAGGCGCCAGGGCCATGCTTCTATACTGGCCAAGACCTACTAACACGTCTAGCCGTGCCGTCCAAAGCGACAGGTCCTTCTGGGGTCCAGGCCTAACGTCAGTAGGATCACCTGATTCTTTCCGAAGTCGGAGAGTATCTGCCTGCACGACGAGGGACCCGACCGGTCCCGCACGACCAATAAGCCAGAACATGGGACGGACGGATACTTCACGCAAACCTCAGGTACCGGTATGACATCAACACTGAATGTGGACAACAGGATGTCTTCATTCGACATACAGAACGTCACGCTGGAGTTCACAGCCAGCGAACACAAGCACGCAAGCAAGCATCCGGAGAGTTTTTCTTTTCTTTTTCGGACGTGATTGCGTTGTGCCTGTTTACAGCAGAGCTGCGTGCCTGCGCCGTTAGGTCGACACATCCGACTTCTGCGGGCATTTGTTGACCGGGTCATCCACTTCTTGTTAGGAAGTAGTAAGCACCACTGTTACAACACCAACAAACAGCTACAAGTAAAAACGTTCTGCCTTGTGTGACACACGGATGTGAGTCATGGAACATTTCGCGCACACTCAAGGGGCAAATCCAGGTTTTTTTTTAACTTAAACGTTACAGATCAAAATGGAGGTCGGCATGGCCGAACGGATACGAATGCTTGTTCTTAAACATTCGGTGTACTGATGCCGAGGTAAGGGGTTCAACTCCTACACCTGGCAGTTGGACTAAAATTCCCTTGACCTAGGGACGTAAATTGCAAGTACCTCTGAAGTCGGAGTGGGTTTGCCTGCTGGCGTGGGACACTGTTAATAGGGAAAACTAATCCGCACGCAAAATTCAGTCCAGCATTACTAGAAGTAGTATTATGGACTACGCTTGAGTTCAAAGCGAGCGAGCGAGCAAAATAATAATAATAATAATAATAATAATAATAATAATAATAGTATCTTAGAATATTATGGATCAAGAAAAGGAAAAATACCGACACTCTACAAGACCTGAACATCGAAGAATACCTGGCTCTTACACTGAAATCATGAGCACTTCGCCGTCTTGGCAGACGATAGTTTGTTACATTGTGCTTCAAAAAGGCATAATAACTGCAATCCATGGCGGTAGCAAATGTGACTGATAAGGCCAAATCATGCTGTAATGTTCATCCACATTGGATGCAATGAACACATGGTCATTTCCACCATCATGCACCATCTTACGTCTCGCACGATCGGTGTGTGACTTATCTGCAATCATGTTTTCCTTTGTCTTTATTCCACTTCTGATATTTGCCCTCCATGCAACACGTTCAGCGGCGACATCCCAATGTGCATTGTCAATGCCTGTATCAATCATGAAATACGCACTGAAATACGCCGGTCATATCACACGTTACGGTGGCTTAGAAATAACAGTAATGAAAGACACGGTCCCTTGGCAGAAGAGGCAGGGTGTGTTGCCTCGCAGGATTCCTCTTTTTAAATAAAGGTTAGAGAATATAAACCGTAGACCAACTGGCGGAAGTCGAGGGAAAACCACCATTTCATATCTCTAGTATATTGGGCGCTTGAACTATACTGTCATTACTCAACGTTATCCATAAGATAACTGGGTTGACGCAAGGTCAATAAGGTGCCGTCTCCATAATGTTGGCTGCAATGGATCTTCAACACTGTCTGTCTCTCGCCCTGATTGTACTTTCTGCCAGATTGCTGTTCGTCTATCTCTTGCATCTTCCCACTTGTATCGTTGTCTACCTCTTGCTCGCTTGCCTTCAGCCTTGCCCTCCGGTATGGTTATTATAAGAGTGTTATATCTTTTAACATGGCCGAAATTTTCCCGTGACTCTTTTTAATTTCTTTGATCAACTAACTCTCTTTTTATTCCCAGTTTTTCTAAAACCTCTGTATTTAATTGTTTTTGTTTTCATGAAATACAACATACTCTACGGTATATCCACATCTCCAGGGTCTCTATTCGACTTTCTAATTGTTTGTCAATTATCTAAGCTTCCGAATATCCACATCTCCAGGGTCTCTATTCGACTTTCTAATCGCTTGTTGATTGTCCAGGCTTCCATATAACCACATCTCCAGTGCCTCTTTTCGACTTTCTGATTGCTTGTTGATTGTTCAGGCTTCCGTATATCCACATCTCCGTAACTTCTATTCGACTTTCTAATTGCTTGTTGATCGTCCAGGCTTCCGTAAATCGACATCTACAGGACTTCTATTTGACTTTATAATTAAATGTTGATTGTCCAGGCGTCCGTATATCTACATCTCCAGAGCTTCTATTCGACTTTCTAATTGCATGTTGATTGTCCAGGCTCCCGTATATCCACATATCCAGGGCCTGTATTCGACTTTCTAATTGCCAGTTGATTGTCCAGGCTTCCGTATATCCACATCTCTAGGGCATCTATCCGACTTTCTAATTGATTGCTGATCGTCCAGGCTTCAGTATATCCACATCTCTAGGCCTCTATTCGACTTTCTAATTGCATGTTGATTATCCAGGCTTCCGTATATCCATATATCCAGGGCCTGTATTCGACTTCCTAATTGCCAGTTGATTGTCCAGGCTTCCATAAATCCACATCTCTAGGCCTCTATTCGACTTTCTAATTGCCAGTTGATTGTCCAGGCTTCCATATATCCACATCTCTAGGACCTCTATTCGACTTTCTAATTGCATGTTGATTGTCCAGGCGTCCGTATATCCACATCTCTAGGCCTCTATTCGACTTTCTAATTGCTTGCTGATTGTCCAGGCGTCCGTATATCCACATCTCTAGGCCTCTATTCGACTTTCTAATTGCTTGCTGATTGTCAAGGCCTCCGTATATCCACATCTCTAGGCCTCTATTCGACTTTCTAATTGCTTGCTGATTGTCCAGGCGTCCGTATATCCACATCTCTAGGCCTCTATTCGACTTTCTAATTGCTTGCTGATTGTCCAGGCGTCCGTATATCCACATCTCTAGGCCTCTATTGACTTTCTAATTGCTTGCTGATTGTCCAGGCGTCCGTATATCCACATCTCTAGGCCTCTATTCGACTTTCTAATTGCTTGCTGATTGTCCAGGCCTCCGCGCCATATAGTAGTACAAGCCAAGAGCCACGTATAAAAGTCAGTAAAGGACCCTCTTCCACGCCTTGACGCGCATTGGGTATATGGTGCTAGCCCCATCTTTTTACAGAACAACTCATCTTGTCATGTGCTCAATATAACACCAACCGCCTATTAGTTAGTTAGTCTTTCCTCTTGAGCCAAAAGCGATGCATAGGGCAGAAGTCATGGCTCTCCATGTCTGATGGTTCGCTATACCGCCTTTACTCCCCCAGATATTCCCAGGTGCCCATTAAGGATGGGTCGACCTGGGTTTCCAGGTCAATTACAAAAACAAAACAAAAAATATACTTAAAAATTTCATGAACTACGTCACCATGATAAAATCCCACCTCGAGTGGACTTGAACCCGGGACATCACACAAACAGGTTTGTTTACTGCCCACTACACCACTGTGTCTCGATTATAAGTTGTGTGAATGTATTTGTTTGCTGATGAAGACTACTGGCCGCAACGTCCTGTGTTTTCCGTAAATTGTGTTCTGTAAAGCTGCGCCACTTTGTGTTATTCAGTATTATTTAGTAAAAAAAATAAAAATTAAGTTGCATGTCCTTTACAGGACGTAGCAGTCAACCTCAGCATTTTCGCCGTTCGTGACTTCTGGGCAAATTTTACGTTCAGTAGTTTGCCATTGCTTTCTGAATGACCGGCTCTGTATCTTTTTTCGAAAAAAACCAGCACCGCCGTGTTTCGAACCCGGGTATACGGGCTCACAAACCGCGTTCGCAAGCCCTTGGCCACAGAGACCGGTGCTTTTTTAATTTTATTTACTGGAAGTTCTAAATTACAACATGCAGGATACAACGAATGCCAGGAAACTGAGGTCGCGGTTTAAATTGTTAAGTTTTCAGGTTAATTGGTCACTTAATACTGGGTCAAGGGTCGTCAGCTCAATCAATCAATAAGGTGCCGTCACCACAATGAAGGTTGACTATAATGGACTACAATACTCAGTCTCTCGCCATTGCTGTACACTCCGACACACTGCTATTCGTCCACCTCCTGATGATATCTCCCCATTGCGGAAGATACCACGAAACATAACAAATAACACGATGACTCTAGTATGGCGATATATAGTCCTTTTGTCTAAATGATAAGTCACATTTGTCGATATCATCCTTCGTCACTGAATCAGTTAAATGTTGCCAGAATATTTAACTTGTCTCTTTTTTTTTTTAAACATTACTTTCGTCAACTCCCCCCCCCCCCCCCCTTCAGCTCTTGTTAGGTACATTACCACAATCGCCGCTTTCATCCACAGGGATAGTCTGTTAGCTAGGTGGATAACAAAGTTGCCAGGACAGACATGTCGAATCCTATGATTACTGGGGATTGAACCGAGGGACTAGGTTCGTGGTATGGTGTCCGTCTCGAGTGCTAGAGGCCCCGGGTTCAAGCCCCGGTGAGGACCGGGATTTTTTCTCGTGGACTTCTAGTAATATAATTTCCCCTGGTCTCTGGGTAGTGAGATCGAACGCCCATGTATATTGTTGCGCACGTAAAAAATCCCTTGGCAGTTGGAAATCGAAAGAGAGTAGCCTAACGGCGCTGCCCGGGCAAAATTGCGAGGTAAAAATCTACCCAGAGTATTTCAGGATCCTCGCTGGTACTACTGAATTTGTGCAATGAGCTGGGTTTCTCCAGACTCAGGTTTGAGTTCGGAGGAGAACAGAGCACTTATGGGTTTGCACCCGTGTGCCGTGATGTTGATCCATCGACTAAACTAAACTAAACTGAACCGAGGGCCTAGTGTAATGGCAAGTAAGAGGGTTATCCAGATGGTGATAGTAATGACAATCATTAAGAGGGGGGGGAGTAGAAACTATTGATTAGTATGGAAATAAGTGGAGGGGGAAGAGGATGAGGAGGCGGAAAAAGAAAGAAAGAAAGAAAGAAAGAAAGAAAGAAAGAAAGAAGGTAAGAAGAAGAAGAAGAAGAAGAAGAAGAAGAAGAAGAAGAAGAAGAAGAGAAGAAGAAGAAGAAGAAGAAGAAGAAGAAGAAGAAGAAGAAGAAGAAGAAGAAGAAGAAGAAGCATGTGACAATAACGACAACGTAAGACGAAACCGGACAAATATAAAAGAGAAGATAAGGGCCGCAATGTTCAGAACGTGGTGTTACCTTAGTAACGGCGAGCGTGCAGAGCAGGCTTCATACAAAGACGCTATTAAATCTTTTCACTAGCTTTCAAATATGTTTATCTGCACTGGAGACACTTTTATTAGGGTTAAACTATTGACAGCTGCCCTTCCCCCCTTGTTCACCCACCCCGGCTTCTGTCCCGGATCTAGGCCAACGAACTTGCCATCAAACCAGGATACCAGGATTGATTCTGGTGGTACGGCTGATAAAGTTGACGTGGTAATCTGGAAAATCCTGTCATGCAGGAAGAAGGGGGAGGTCGTAAGAAGTTGAATAGATAGGTGGGTGGGTGGGTAGGTAGGTAGATAAATAGATAGGTGGGTAAGACAGATGGGTAGGTATGTAGACAAGCGAATGGTTATGTAGGTAAATAGGCGGGCAAGCGGTAGATAGGTTGGTAAGAAAGATGGGTAGGTATGTAGACAAGCGAATGGTTACGTAGGTAAATAGGCGGGCAGGCGGTAGATAGATAGGTGGATAAGAAAGATGGGTAGGTAAGTAGACAAGCGAATCGTTACGTAGGTAAATAGGCGGGCAGGCGGTAGATAGATAGGTGGATAAGAAAGGTGGGTAGGTATGTAGGCAAACGAATAGTTAGGTAGGTAAATAGGCGGGCAGACGGAAGGTAGAAGGGTAGGTACATAGGTGGATAGGTATGCAGTCAAGCGAATAGTAAGGTATGTTAAAGGGTGGCCATGCGGTAGGTAGATAGATATGTAGGTAGGTAGGTAAGAAAGGTGAGTAGGAATTCAGTCAAACGAATAGTTTAAAAACAAAAGTTAGTTACTTATCCTTTGTAGGACATCGCAGTCAACCCCAGCATGATGCGATTTCTTGGCAAGTTTACGTTCAGTAGATTGCCATTGATTTCTGAACGACCGACACTCATACCATATTATAAAATCTAATGCAAGGCGGTGTGCTGCCAAATCTCGGTATGCGGGATTACGAACTGCGTCCGTAACCCCATCGCCACAGAGCCGGCGAATAATTTGGTAGGTAGGCAGGTGGGTAGATAGGTGGGTAGATATGTGGGTAGACAAGTGGGTAGATAGGTGGGTAGATAGTGGGTAAACAGGTGGGTAGATAGGTGGGTAGATAGGTGGGTAGATAGGTGGTTAGACAGGTGGGTAGATAGGTGGGTAGATAGGTGGGTAGATAGGTGGGTAGATAGGTGGGTAGACAGGTGGGTAGACAGGTGAGTAAACAGGTGGGTAGACAGGTGGGTAGATAGGTGGGTAGATAGGTGGGTAGACAAGTGGGTAGACAGGTGGGTAGACAAGTGGGTAGATAGGTGGGTAAATATGTGGGTAGACAGATGGGTAGATAAGTGGGTAGACAGGTGGGTAGATAGGTGGGTAGACAAGTGGGTAGATAGGTGGGTAGACAAGTGGGTAGACAGGTGGGTAGATAGGTGGGTAGACAGATGGGTAGATAGGTGGGTAGACAGGTGGGTATACAGGTGGGTAGATAGGTGGGTAGACAAGTGGGTAGATAGGTGGGTAGACAAGTGGGTAGATAGGTGGGTAGACAAGTGGGTAGACAGATGGGTAGATATGTGGGTAGTCATGTGGGTAGACAGGTGGGTAGACAGGTGGGTAGATTGGTGGGTAAATAGGTGGGTAGGCAGGTGGGTAGATAGGTGGGTAGACAAGTGGGTAGACAGATGGGTAGACGGGTGGGTAGACAGGTGGGTAGACAAGTGGGTAGATAGATGGGTAGACAAGTGGGTAGACAAGTGGGTAGATAGGTGGGTAGACAGGTGGGTAGACAAGTGGGTAGACAGATGGGTAGACAGGTGGGTAGACAAGTGGGTAGATATGTGGGTAGACAAGTGGGTAGATAGGTGGGTAGACAAGTGGGTAGATATGTGGGTAGACAGGTGGGTAGATAGGTTGGTAGACAAGTGGGTAGATAGGTGGGTAGATAGGTGGGTTGAAAGGTGGGTAGGCAAGTGGGTAGACAAGTGGGTAGATATGTGGGTAGACAAGTGGGTAGACAGATGGGTAGATAGGTGGGTAGACAGGTGGGTATACAGGTGGGTAGATAGGTGGGTAGACAGATGGGTAGATATGTGGGTAGTCTTGTGGGTAGACAGGTGGGTAGACAGGTGGGTAGACAAGTGGGTAGACAGATGGGTAGATATGTGGGTAGTCATGTGGGTAGACAGGTGGGTAGATTGGTGGGTAAATAGGTGGGTAGACAGGTGGGTAGACAAGTGGATAGACAAGTGGTTAGACAGATGGGTAGACAGATTGGTAGACAGGTGGGTAGACAGGTGGGTAGACAAGTGGGTAGACAGATGGGTAGATAGGTGGGTAGACAGGTGGGTAGATAGGTGGGTAGATATGTGGGTAGATATGTGGGTAGACAAGTGGGTAGATAGGTGGGTAGACAAGTGGGTAGACAGGTGGGTAGATAGGTGGGTAGATAGGTGGGTAGACAGGTGGGTAGGCAAGTGGGTAGACAGGTGGGTAGATAAGTGGGTAGATAGGTGGGTAGATAGGTGGGTAGACAGGTGGGTAGATAGGTGGGTAGACAGGTAGGTAGACAGGTGGGTAGATAGGTGGGAAGATAGGTGGGTAGACAGGTGGGTATTTAGGTGGGTAAATAAGTGGGCAGACAGGTGGGTAGACAAATGGGTAGACAGATGGGTAGATAGGTGGGTAGACAGGTGGGTAGACAGGTGGGTAGACAGGTGGGTAGATAGGTGGGTAGACAAGTGGGTAGATAGGTGGGTAGACAAGTGGGTAGATAGGTGGGTAGACAAGTGGGTAGATATGTGGGTAGACAAGTGGGTAGATAGGTGGGTAGACAAGTGGGTAGACAGGTGGGTAGATAGGTGGGTAGACAGGTGGGTAGATAGGTGGGTAGACAGGTGGGTAGATAGGTGGGTAGACAAGTGGGTAGACAGATGGGTAGATATGTGGGTAGACATGTGGGTAGACATGTGGGTAGACAGGTGGGTAGATAGGTGGGTAGACAAGTGGGTAGACAGATGGGTAGACAGGTGGGTAGACAGGTTGGTAGACAGGTGGGTAGATATGTGGGTAGATAGGTGGGTAGATAGGTGGGTAGATAGCTGGGTAGACAGGTGGGTAGACGGGTGGGTAGACAGGTGGGTAGACAGGTGGGCTGACAGGTAGGTAGACATGTGGGTAGACAGGTAGGTAGACAGGTAGGTAGACAGGTGGGTAGATAGGTGGGTAGACAGGTGGGTAGACAAATGGGTAGACAGGTAGGTAGACAGGTGGGTAGACAGGTAGATAGACATGTGGGTAGACATGTCGGTAGACAGGTAGGTAGACAGGTGGGTAGACAGGTAGGTAGACAGGTGGGTAGACAAGTGGGTAGACAGGTGGGCAGATAGGTGGGTAGACAGGTGGGTAGATAGGTGGGTAGACAGGTGGGTAGACAGGTGGGTAGACAGGTGGGTAGACAGGTGGGTAGATAGATAGGTAGATAGGTGGGTAGACAGGTAGGTAGATAGGTGGGTAGATAGGTAGGTAGAGAGGTGGGTAGATAGGTTGGTAAGAAAGGTGGGTAGACAGGTGGGTAAGAAAGGTGGGTAGACAGGTGGGTAAGAAAGGTGGGTAGGTGTTCAGTCAAGCTAATAGGTAGGTAGGTAAATAGGTGGACAGGCGGTAAGTAGACAGGTAGGTAGAACGAACGAACGAACGACCGAATGAACGAACAAACTTTATTTTTAAAGGGTAACAAATTGGGCATGCAGGCTCGTCTTACATTCTGCCCTTCCAATCACTCATCTTTCGTTCATCAGTGCATAGTACATTCACAGAGGAAAAAAACCATTGTCAAAGGAATGTTGTAAACATAAACAATGCATGTTACCATGTTATGAGACAAATCCCCAACCACCCACCCATCCAAATCCATCCGCGCGTCCCCCACACACACATCCACTATCCAACCACACACATACCCCCAGGCACATACATTCCCCCATCCATCCACCCATCCCCCACCCCTACCTCCACCATCTCCACACCCACACACAAACACACATCTCCCACCCACCACACATCCCCCACACATCCACACACAAACCCAGACACACACGCATGCATGCACACATACACCCACACACAAACCCAGACACACATGCATGCATGCACCCACCCACCCACTAATCCCCCCACCTTCACACATCTACCCACCACACACACACACACATCCTCCACCCATTCCATAACCTACCAACACTCACAAACCCACATATCCTCCACCACCCACCCACACACCCCCAACCACTCAGCCAAACACACATCCCCCACACACACATTCCCGCCAACTCACACATCCCGCGCCTACCCACACACAAATAGGTAGGTAGACAGGTAGGTAGATAGGTGGGCAGATAGGTGAGTAGACAGGTGGGTAGATAGGTGGGTAGACAGGTGGGTAGGAATGCAGTCAATCGAATAGTTAGGTAGGTAAATAGGCAGGCAGGCGGTAGGTAGATAGGTAGGTAGACAGGTAGGTAAGTAGGTAGACAGGTAGGTAGGTAGATAGGTGGGTAGGTATGCAGTCAAGCGAATAGTTAGGTAGGTAAATTGGCGGGCAGGTAGTAGGTAGATTGGTGGATAAGAAAGGTGGGTAGGTATGCAGTCAAGCGAATAGTTAGGTAGGTAAATAGGCAGGCAGGTGGTAGGTAGATAGGTAGGTAGACAGGTAGGTAAGTAGGTAGACAGGTAGGTAGGTAGATAGGTGGGTAGGTATGCAGTCAAGCGAATAGTTAGGTAGGTAAATTAGCGGGCAGGTAGTAGGTAGATTGGTGGATAAGAAAGGTGGGTAGGTATGCAGTCAAGCGAATAGTTAGGTAGGTAAATAGGTGGGTAGACATGTAGGCAGAATGGTAGGTAGATAAGTGGGTAAATATGCTGTCAAGTGAATAGTTAGTATTATGTATGTTACACACTCATGTAAAGAGAAAAAAAATCCACGGTAATATGAATGTAAACAATACGCACTAACACGTTATGGACACACACTCAGACATCCATAAACACTCACACAACTACCTACACACAAACTGGCACATTCACACACACTAACATACAGCGACAACTCCAACACACATGCAGACACACATGCAAAGACAGACACACACAAACTACACAGATCCAAATAGACACAGAAACACACACATACATGGCCACACTGGGAGACACGCATGGAGACGCAATGCAGACCGACACACGCAAGCACATGTATATCTACATATGTTAATTACATTTGATATATGTGCATACGATAGCATGGTGATTGGTAATGCAATATGATAAAACGAGCTGAATTCAAGAAGGCATATAATCAGAATGAAGTAGGTTGTGATGGAGACAGACAGACAGACAGACAGACAGACAGACAGACAGACAGACAGACAGACAACAGACAGACAGACAGACAGACAGACAAAACATACTCGGTGTGCCTTTAACATATCTTCTGCAATGTTGTCTAGTGTGTTCTCTGGAACTGCTTGTATTCACAAATCTGCTATGGTTGCTATTTAATGCGTTTTGACTTTGTTAAATTCAACACACACACATACACACGAGGAGCGGCTGGCCGAGTGACTAAGAATGCCGGATTCTACTTCAGGAGACCCGGGTTCGAACCCTCGGTAAAGTGTGGATATTTATCGGTCGGGGGCAAAAAGAAAACTCAGTTCGCGGTGACTGCACTAGCCAGGCGGCCTTAAATCCTCAGACTCAAGACCACCCCCCCCCCCCACCATACACTGCAAGGTACTATATTGGCAGTAAATGACAGTTTTATGACACATACACACATAGACGCACATATGCTCAGTCACATACTGACACACACATGCGTGTGTATGCAAACACATATATACACAGACAAACAAACATATATAACCAGGCACACACACCAATACTTACACATATAAACACACACAACACACATATACGCAAACACGTGTGTACACAAACACAGACAAACAGACAGTCATGTTAACTGATTAAATGCCATCGGATGATTAATCGTCTTAAGTGACTTTCTGTATCTGCCATGGGTTTATATACATTAAATATTGAGCACAACCCACCACTGGCAACGCTGATCTCATTCTGGTTTGAACCTAAGGCCTATCCACGTCAATATGGATACATTAGTTTTCCCTATACAACCCCATTTAATTAGATATATAATACAACATGTCTGCTACCATATTAACAATTTGTAAGTCTTAACTGTGAAACACCACTACTTCCCATTTTCCGCCATACGTACTTTTTGTTTGGCACTGAATCTGTTAAACATGCATATAAACAGATACATACAAACATACATATGAACAGATACATGCATACGTAAACAGATACATACATACAAACATACATATAAACAGATTCATACACACAGACACACATATGAGAAATAATTGCTGAATCCCTGAGGACTATTACGGTTATAACCCATCTTCCTTGGAGAAACCTCACTTCAGGAGGTGGATTCATACCTGTGGAGAAACTGGACCTGACGCAATAATGAAAATGCCAGTCAGCGTGAGTCACATAAGATCCAGCCTGAGCCCTCAAGATCCAACCTGAGCCCCATAAGATCCAACCTGAGCCCCATAAGATCCAACCTGAGCCCATAAGATCCAACCTGAGCCCCATAAGCCCAACCTGAGCCCCATAAGATCCAACCTGAGCCCCATAAGATCCAACCTGAGCCCCATAAGATCCAACCTGAGCCCCATAAGATCCAACCTGAGCCCCATAAGCCCCAACCTGAGCCCCATAAGATCCAACCTGAGCCCCATAAGATCCAACCTGAGCCCCATAAGGCCCAACCTGAGTCCCATAAGATCCAACCTGAGCCCCATAAGATCCAACCTGAGTCCCATAAGATTCAACCTGAGCCCCATAAGATCCAACCTGAGCCCCATAAGATCCAACCTGAGCCCCATAAGATCCAACCTGAGCCCCATAAAATCCAACCTGAGCCCCATAAGATCCAACCTGAGCCCCATAAGATCCAACCTGAGCCCCATAAGATCCAACCTGAGCCCCATAAGAGCAGAGAGGAGAACATATAACCAGTCCTGTTTACGACTAACTCGAAAGAGAACAAAGAAAGGAAAGAATATAAAACCATAGGGGGACCACAATTATAACTGTCGCTGCAGAAGCAGAAGCAACTAAGCCAAATTTTTATTATTGGTTTGTAAATATTGGATTGGATTGGATTGGATTGGAAAGATGGTAACAGATAGAGATATAAAAATTTTGGTGGTTTAAATCAACAATCAGGAGGAGCTTTCATAGTACTAGGAAATTTGTTGAAGTCAACATCAATTAAAACTAGTAGCAAATTTAGAATATTTAACTCTAGCGCCAAATCAGTACTATTGTATGAATCAGAAACACACAGAACAAATAAAACAATCATTAATAAACTGCAAACATTCTTTAACTGCTTCTTGTGTAGAACAGAAAACATAACATTTGTATAACAAATCACTCATGTAGAAAGAGGCTAGCATGGTTGAATGGATAAGAACACATGATTTTTAACATCCGGTGTGGTGATACCGAGGTCAGCGGTTCAACCCTACACCACACCAGACAGTTGATAGGGTTGAACTTGTTAATTCAGCATCAGCACACACATCAGAACAAGCGCTCGTATCCATTCAGCCATGGTGACCTCTATATGAAGTGAATAAATGAGTAATACTCATACTGAAACAATTAAATACATAGTCACACCTATTGTTCAAATGTGGAACATCTGTTGTGCCAATGGTAATTTTGAATTTAACCCAAACTCTTTCTGTTTGCACAAATTAATTTCAAACATAACACTAGTCAACAATCAAAATGGAACGGATATGAAAATATCTGATCGTAACTAATTTTGGTGTGCTGAAAACGAAAATGACATGAAAAAATGTTGATTGGCTCTACATGCTACTGGTTTATTATTATTAAGAAGAAGAAGAAGAAGAAGAAGAAGAAGAAGAAGAAGAAGAAGAAGAAGAAGAAGAAGAAGAAGAAGAAGAAGAAGAAGAAGAAGAAGAAGAAGAAGAAGAAGAAGAAGAAGAAGAAGAAGAAGAAGAAGAAGAAGAAGAAGAAGAAGAAGAAGAAGAAGAAAATACCTGATCTTAACTAATTTTGGTGTGCTGAAAATGACATTATAAAATGTTGGTTGGCTTTAGTTTTCAAGATATATTATTACTGATTTATTAAGAAGAAGAAGAATAAGAAGAGGAAGAAAAAGAAAAATATCCCTTCTTGTCAAGTTCACACATTCATATGCTTTCATCATAATTTTCTACAAGATTCTCCACTTCACCGATCTCTCACATCCGCTCTTATCTACCAACACAGGTAGCTTATCTGTAACCTAACTGATGTCTGTCACTCACAGCCCAAAATACAACAGTATAATCATTATTTTAGTAGCATTATCTGGCATCTGGCTAGGTAGTGATTATCGTTGGCCTAGTGGCCCTTAGAAGGTCTTCGCTGGCATCAATTTGGTCCTAGACGTACCAACCACAGCAAACTTCTCCATGAAATACATCAATTTCTGCAGGAAGGCCACTTTACCACCCGAACTGTTTTCTATGTTTAAGGCTTACAAATGGTATCAGTTCAATGCTAAGTGGACAAGAGAGAGAGAGAGAGAGAGAGAGAGAGAGAGAGAGAGAGAGAGGAGGGAGGAGAGAGAGAGAGAGAGGAAAAAACGCGAAGAGAGATGAGATAGGAGGAGGAGCGAGCGAGATTCCGACGGACGATGAGAGAAGAGAAAGAGAGAGTGGGTGTGAGAGTAAGAGAGCATGAGAGAGGGGGAGGGTGGGGGTGAGAGCAAGATAAAGTGAGATTGAGGGAGGAGTGAGAGAGAGGGGGGAGTGAGAGAAAGTAAAAGAGAGGGAGGAGTGAGAGTAAGAGAGAGAGAGAGAGAGAGAGAGAGGGGGGGGGCGATGGAAGAGAGAGGGAGTTGAGAGAGGGAGTGTGTCAGAGAGAAGGATGAGTGAAAGAGAGAGGGAGTATGAGAGGAGGTAGTGAGAGAGAAGGGGAGATATAGATAGGGAATGAGAGAGAGAGATGGGGGAGGGGGGTGAGAGAGAGGGAGGAGTTAGAGAGAGGGGGGTGAGAGAAAGAAAGAGGGTCAGTGAGAGAGGGGGCACTGAGAGAGACAGGGGAGTGAGAGGGGACTAAGAAAGAGTGGGGATGAGAGAGAGTGAGAGGAAGAGTTACAGTGAGAGAAAAAAAGGGGGGGGGGGGGGTAAGATTGAGAGAGAAAGAATGAGAGACAGAGTAGGAGTGAAATAGAAGAGGGTGAGAAAGAAGGGATGAGAGAGAGAGGGGGGAGTAAGAGAAAGGGGGCAGTGAGTGAGAGAGAGAGAGAGAGACGGGGGTGGGGGGGGGAAACGACCGAAGACACAGAAAACACTACAAAATAGCTCTTGAAGAATACATCAGTTGGACTAAAATTTTGACTTCTCAGTCCTTGACTTGGAGACGTATATTACAAGTACCTCAGAAGTCGGAGTGGATTCCCCAGATGGCGAGGGACACTGGTAATAGGAAAAGTTAGCCCACATGCAAAAATCAATGCAGTATGGTCTATGCTTGAGTTAAAAATGAGCAAACGAAAACAAGAAACTTCTCCTTTGATAAGGGATACTCCTATCCCACTATCCTTACGGTGGAGCTCCAAAACTGTTGACTATATCACGAGAACCCATCTGTCGGTGTAAACATGAAATCACAGACGCTAGAAGAAGTACACAGATATCAGACTACACCACCCGGGAAGGTAACCCGGCCAAAAGATGCCTGAAGAAGTCTGATGTGTCAGCTGAAAGGTGCAATTATCGCAGCTCTGCTGTAAACAAGCACAACGCAATTACGTCTAAAACAACATTTCAGACGAACGCAGAAGAAGAAGAAGACAACAACACCAACAACTCACTGAAAGCAGCAAACTTTTCCTCTCCTGACCCCGGGGATGACCAGTTCTGGGTGATGTCGCTGCCGTGATGCACAGATGAAGATGTTAATGACAGGACCTACATCCTTAGAGGGCAGTGATAATGCAGCTGAATGTGCTGCTTGTTCTAGAAGTTCCTGATGCTGCCGTTTGAGTGTGTTGACCTCTTTCTAAAATTAGAAATTGTGAAAACCATTATCCAAACATTCTAGAAATCTTTAACAGTGGTTGTCATATAATTTTGATGTCCTCCAGGGTAATACTAGTTGATTGCATGTTATTTACAGGGCATCGCAATCAACCCCACCATTTGTGACTATTTGTGATTTAATAAACAATTTTATGTTTGGTAGTTTGCCACTGCCGATCTCCCTGGCTTAGGTGGTAGTGACTTTCTCCGTAATCCTGTTTATCCACATGAGCAAGCGCAGCTGCTCGAGAATCGGTAGTGGTTCTCACCGCACACGTTACTTACGGAATATGTGAGCCGGCCGCTCAGAAAGCAATGGCAAACTATTAAGCCTAATCTTGCCAAGAAATCAACAGCGGTAATATGCCAGTGTTGACAGAGACGTCCTGTAATAGGATATGCAAAAAAGAAAAATTAAGTTTGCCATTGCTTTCTGATCGATCGAGACCCACACCAATGAAATCAATGCAAGGCGGTCTGCTACCAAATCTCTGCATCTGATTATGAACCCTCAATTTGGTATGCTGGGGAATTGTGAAACACGTTCACTGCCCCTTAGACCACAGTGCCAGAAGGGTAATATAAAAAGCTAGTTGCGTATTCTTTAAAGAAGTAATTCCTGGGCAAGTTTGCATTCAGTAGTTGGCCGTTGCTCTCTGAGCGACAGGCATTCATATCATTTTATGGAAACCAACGCAAGGCAGTCTGCTTCTAAATCGTCTGCAGCTGTGTTTGAACGCGGTATTGTGGATTATGAACTGCGTGCATAACCCCTTCGTCACAGATCCGGCAGGGTAATATGTTAAAAAAGTTATTTGCGTATCCTTTACAGGACGTTTGCAGTCAACCACAGCACTTTACTGCTGTTGTTGACATCTTGGCAAGTTTACGTTCAGTAGTTTACCATTGCTTTCTGAAAGACCAGCACCCATACCATTTACGTAAAAAACCAGCGAAAAGCGGTCAGGATATTATGGCTTGCTTAGAATAAGACACTCGTGTGTGTTACCTGGGCCCAAAAGGACATCAAAGAATAGTAACACTGTATCCTACTATGCACGTCTTAATGGGTGGGTTGGTATGAAACTATATCATCCCGAAGAAATCTTTAGCTAAAAAATTCAACCAATCAAAAACAAATCTACAAACTTCAACCAATCATAAATAAGTCTACAAAATTCAACCAATCATAAACAAGTCTACAAAATTCTACCAATCATAAATAAACTCTACAAAATTCAACCAATCATAAACAAGTCTACAAAAGATCTGGTGTGAATTGGTTAGTTGCATGAATTTTGCAGGATGTGGCAATCAACCCCAGCATTGTGTGGCTGTTTGTGATTTCCAAGGCAAGTTTATGTTCAGTAGTTTGTCATTGCTTTCTGAACGACTGTCAAACATTTTAACTATTATTAAAAATCAACACAATGCTTCCAAATAATTCTGCAGCTGATTTCATATGCTGTATGTTCAGGAAGAAATGGCAAACTACTGAACGTAAACTTACCCAGGAATCATGAACACTGACCTGAGATTCTCCTGACTCAGGCTTGAGGTAGGAGTTGAATGCAGCACTTATGGGTTATACTCATATGCTGTGATGTTGATTTGTCGACTAAACTAAACTATGTATGAGAGAGAGAGAAAGAGAGAGAGAGAGAGAGAGAGAGAGAGAGAGAGAGAGAGAGAGAGAGAGAGAGAGAGAGAGAGAGAGAGAGAGACACAGAGAGAGACAGAGAGAATGTGTGCATGTATGAAAGAGAATGTGTGCATGTATGAAAGAGAATGTGTGTGTGTGTGTGAGAGAGAATGAGAGAATATGTGTTTGTGTGTGTGTGTGTGTGAGAGAGAGAGAGAGAGAGAGAGAGAGAGAGAGAGAGAGAGAGAGAGAGAGAGAGAGAGAGAGAGAGAGAGAGAGAGAGAGAGAGAGAGAGAATGTGTGTCTAAAAATAAGATCATGTCTCTTTATACACCCTGGGCAGAAGAACAATGACTACAGATGTAGTAATCATTTTTTAAAATAATAATAACTGTGAACATTATTAACATCATCATGATAATTGCAGCCACAATTACATTAATAAGCAGACTTATGTCTGCCAACTTGTAATATTTGCTCCTGAAATCTGGTGAACCCAAAGATTAAATATGAATACATTTCCTTGTTTCCTTTCTTCTGCCCTTAAATAAACCTAGTTGTTATGGTACTACACATTCTAGCGTGGGGATATGATGTGGGTATCAAAGAGCAGAAGGGGGGCTGTAAACATCTAGAAGTGGTGGGATGTGGTTGTCATGGAGTGGTGTACTGAAGGAGTAGTGTTGGACTGTGGGTGTCTAGGAGTGGTGGGGTGTGAGTGTCTAGGAGTGGTGGGTGAGGGTGTCTAGGAGTGGCAGGATGTGGGTGTCAAGGAGTAGTGGAAATGGTTGAAAAGGTCCCTGGTGTCTGAAAGTGTTGGAGGTGGTTGAATAACTATTCCCTGGTGTCTGACAGTGCAGGGCACTTGAAGAGATGGTGATCAATGGTTTTATAATGCATCTTGGGGACAGACTGATTTTGGTAAGGAAGGGGGAGGGGGGGGGGGGGGTTTACTCTTACCTCTTTACTCTCCAATACCCCTCGATATTCCCTAGAAATAGCATTGATCTGCAGCTCACTGGACTCTGCTTTTTCCTCAAGCTCTTTGTTCAGTCGTTTTAGTCGTTCATTCTATACAATGAAATCAAGACACAGTGTTACCGATCTTGTCTGTTTATTTAACAACATGCAATCAAGAAACAAACATATTTCGTAAATTTCTTTCCGTTGTGACATCTGAACCATTGCAGTGGTAGAGTGGTTAGCACACCTGCCTAGTGAGGTACTAGCCAGTGCTTTACCATGGCTCCCATATAACAGGGTAGGTTAAGGAAATTATCAATATGTTATCTAAGTTCCGTTCACTCTACTTCATGCTAAAGTAACAACAAGGATACACCTTAGTTTAGTCCTTTATTCCATGCGGAGAAGTTGAAAGAGAACAAGAAGGAGATAATTATTGTGAGAAGATAACAATGTATTTTTTCAAGCTATGTGTAGTTTTTCTTATATTTTTTAAAAATCCACATGCTTTCAACTCAAGCGTAGTCCATAGTCGAGCTGCTGCTTCTAGTGCACTGGATTCTTCTTCTTCTGCTGCGTTCATCCGGAGAATTTTTTCAGACACGATTGTGTTGTGTCTGTTTACAGCAGAGCTGCGTTCTTGCGCTGTTAGGCCGACACATTCGACTTCTGCAGGCATTTGTTGACCGGGTTAACCTGCACTGGATTGATTTTAGCTTTCTCTATTACTAGTGACCCTTGCCATAAGGTGAATCCACTCTGACTTCTGAAATACTTGTAATTTACATCCTCAAATCAAGTACGAGAAGTCAACATTTCAGTCCAATTGATCGATGTAGGAGTTGAACCCACTACCTAGGCATCAGCGCACCAAGAGTTTAAGAGGGAGTGCTCTTATCCAATTGGCCATGCTACGTCTTCTTCTTCCTTCATCTGGTATTTTTTTAAGGACATAATTGCATTATGTCTGTTTACAGCAAAGCTGTAATATTTTAGCCTTTTGGCTGACACATTCGACTTCATAAAGCATTTTTTGACTGGGTTAGCCTTCCCTGGTGTTTCAAAGGACATTTCATGGACTTCTTCTTTTCCATTTATCCAGAACTTTATTTTTTTGGACGCAAATACATCATCTCTGATTACAGCAGAGCTGCTATAAATGTGTCTTTCAGCAGACACATGCAACTTTTTGTTTACTGACAGGGTTAACTTTCCTAGATGTTTCATAGGATAGCACATCATCTTGGTCCCTCCAACTACTGGCTCATCAAGATCAGCCTCGTGCATTCTGATCAACTCTCAAGGAAATGCAGAGGCAGACTATGGGCATTCCTTCCCATCTATGGAGACTTCCATAGGTGCAAAGCCGGCATATGACACTCTGATACTGGCTCACCCTTGGAATTGTCAAATCCTGCATGTGGCTCACTTCCATATACTTAGCCTCCCGCTGGCCACAGGCTGAACCTTTGGGGACCAGAAGCAACAGTCTGCAGATGTTGGACTTTGATTATGCCCACAGACTGAGCAGTCGAGTTAGACTTTCCACCAAATGAATTTGCCAGCAAAGCAATTGCCCATTTGGTAGCCATTAAAGCACTTTTGCCACTTAGATGCCTGGGCATGCAATGTGGCTAACAAAGGACATTCAGGTTTTTCCCCCTTCAATTGTGAGAAACATGCACTCAGAGCATGGTTTTCTTTCACACCGATATTTCAATTGGTAGACCACACATCACTGACAGCTGAACCGAATTGCTATTTAGTAGGATTTTCATTTGGTGGTCATTTAGTAGGAATAACATTTGGCAGAAATTAGAACCCTTTTGTCAATTTAGTAGAGCATACCCTAGATGGACATCAGTTATCCATGAACTGGGTGTGGCTGATGAATGTCAGAATGGTCTCTGATAAATGCATCTCTAGAAGGCCACCATCTCCTACCAGTTCAGTTTAGGTCACTTATCTGTGGTGTATGACAAGTACGTATGGCAGAAGTCTTGCATGAAGTTCTGTAAAACCAGAATTGAGCTTGATGGTACCTGAGATGTGATACAGTGTCCATTTATACGTATGACAACGGCCTTGACTTTCCCCCAAAACTGTTAGTGAAGTAGCACCACAACAGCCTTAAATTTCCCCCAAAACTGTGACCGAGGTAGCATCACAACAGCCTTAACTTTCCCCAGAAATTGTGACTGAAGTAGCATCACAACAGCTTAACTTTTCCCAAAAACTGTGATTGAAGTGGCATCACAACAGCCTTAACTTTCCCCAGAAACTGTGATCGAAGTAGTATCAGAACAGCCTTAACTTTCCCCCGAAACTGTGACCTAATTAGCGTCACAACAGCCTTAACTTTTCCATAGAAACTTTGACCAAAGTAGTATCACAACAGCCTTAACTTTTCCCAGAAATTGTGACTGAAGTAGCATCACAACAGCCTTAACTTTCCCTAGAAACTGATCGAAGTAGCATCACAACATTCTTAACTTTTCCCCAGAAACTGTGACTGAAGTAGCATCACAACAGCCTTAACTTTTCCATAGAAACTTTGACCAAAGTAGCATCACAACAGCCTTAACTTTCCCTAGAAACTGATCGAAGTAGCATCACAACATTCTTAACTTTTCCCCAAAAACTGTGACTGAAGTAGCATCACAACAGCCTTAAATTTCCCCAGAAACTGTGACTGAAGTAGCATCACAACAGCCTTAACTTTCCCTTGAAACTGTAACCAAAGAAGCATCACAACAGCCTTAACTTTCCCCCAAAACTGTGACCGAGGTAGCATCACAACAGCCTTAACTTTCCCCAAAAACTGTGACCGAAGTAGCACCACAACTGCCTTAACTTTCCTCCAAAACTGTGACCCAAGTGGCATCACAACAGCCTTAACTTTCCCTTGAAACTGTGACCGAAGTGGCATAACAACAGCCTTAACTTTTCCCTAAAACTGTGACCGAAGTAGCACCACAACAGCCTTAACTTTCCCCAGAAACTGTGACCGAAGTAGCATCACAATTGCCTTAACTTTCCCCAGAAACTGTGACCGAAGTGGCATCACAACAGCCTTAACTTTTCCCTAAAACTGTGACCGAAGTAGCACCACAACAGCCTTATCTTTCCCCAGAAACTGTGACCGAAGTAGCATCACAATTGCCTTAACTTTCCCCAGAAACTGTGACCGATGTAGCATCACAATTGCCTTAACTTTCCCCAGAAACTGTGACCAAAGTCACCACACCACAAACATGCGTACAAAACTCATGGAGAGAACTAGACAAACTCTAGTCAATAGGGAAGTGAGGAAAAGATGCTCACACAGAATAGAGAACACCAGTTAATAGAGTAGCTAAACAGTCCTTTCTTTGGAATCCACAAGTGAAAAGAAATACAGAGACACAACCCCACAGAGATGAGAGGTAGAGACGCTGATGAGGTAGTATGGACATGGAAGAAATTACAAGAGACTGGATGGCTTGGTGTGGTGTGGTTGAGGGCCTAGTCTCCACTGAGGGATAGAAGGTATAGAGGAAGATGGACGATGAAAAGCAAGAAGAAGAGGAGGGAGAAGAAGGGGGAGGAGAAAATTAAAATAATGACAATGATGTTGAGGGGGAGGAGGAGGTGGAGGAGGAGGAGGCATTGGGGCGGGAGGCGTTGGGGGGAGGAGGAGGAAGGGGAGGAGGAGAAGGAGGAGCAGGAGGAGGAGAAGAAGAAGAAGAAGAAGAAGAAGAAGAAGAAGAAGAAGAAGAAGAAGAAGAAGAAGAAGAAGAAGAAGAAGAAGAAGAAGAAGAAGAAGAAGAAGAATATATTTAAAATGTAATCAGAAACAAAGCAAGACCTGCTTCCTCTCTCTCTTTAAAAAAAAAAAAACTCAAACTGACCTCTTGTCGTTGTGTTGATAAGAAGGCATCCAGCTGTTCAATTTTTTCTTTTGCAAGTCTCAGTTCTGTTGTAGGATCTGGTGAACACACAAACATATATATATATATTCTGAAAAGAACAAATGTTTCACTTTTCTATGTATTCATTACTATATTCAATGCTAGTCCTCCAGCACCTACAAAGTGCTTGTATTCCTGTAGATAAAATCCTGTGGGGCCACTAATCAGTGTGCCTGACCCGGTCGTGAACAGTCTGTCACAGTAGTTACTCCATTGTGAAACTTCCTATGCCACTCATACACTTGCTGGAATGACAGGCATGCATCACCATACCGGACCTTCAATCGCCAATGAATTTCTATAGGTTTCACCCTTTCACTGATTAAAAAAAAACGGATAACAGAACGCTGCTCCTCTTTGGTGCATGTCAAAAGTGAGGTCACCATTTTTAAACTGCCCCATATGATGTCACTGTGTTTGTCTGTACCGTGATGACATGTGCCTAACACTCTTGACATCCTTAACAACAATACTGACAGGTTACAAGACAATGGCATGGTTATTGTAATTTCTATCAAAGATGTGGTGAAAGCCCTTTAGGTGAATGCAAGGGGTGCCAAACCAACACAAAACTGGTGTCATGAGCTGCTACACACTGCGGGATTTGCTGAGGAGGGGATCCAAGCAATTATGGACTGAATGGTTCGATGTGCAATGAGGATGATCTGTCGACTACGGGGTGCTCAGAGGATCTGGTAAGTCGTCATTCAGAGGTAAAGTGAGATGGACATATAATCAGATTGCAAAGGGCACCATAAGTATTGGAACTCTACACTGGCTGTTAAAGATGAGGAAATGCGTGCGGGAGTGCGTGCGTGCGTGCGTGCGTGCGTGTGTGTGTTACAGGAGAGCACCACAGGGGATGTAATGAAAAACAGCATATACTTTACTGGGCAGTATCTGAAGTCGGAGTGGGTTCGCCTGAAGGCGTGGAACACTGTTAATAGAGAAAGCTAACTCACGTGCAAAATTCAATCCATCACTACTATAAATAGTATGTATGGACTACGCTTGAGTTCAAAGTGAGCAAGCGCCGCAAGAAAAAAAACTAGGCTGTTAATATATATACGCAGTTCATAATCCCACATGCTCGCGTTCAAAACACAGCTGCAGACAATTTGGTAGCAAACTGTCTTGCGTTGGTGTTTTATGAAACTACTGAACGTAAACTTGCCAAGAGATCACAACAGCAAAAAAATGCTGATATTGACTGCGACACCCTGTACAGGATATACAACTAACTTTATACTTATATACTGCATGTCTTTTATAGACTGGTGAATCAACACCAGGCTGATTTTCCAGATAATTCTACGTTCAGTAATTTGCCATTGCTTTCTAAATGAGAAATCAATGTTTAGGTCCAACTTAATGCCGATATAGGGGTTAAACTGCCTACCTCACCATCTCATCATCAGTGTACTGGAGGGTTAAGAGCAAGCACTCTCATCCTTTTGACCACGTGATGACAACAAAGAGAGAGAGAGAGAGAGAGAGAGAGAGAGAGAGAGAGAGAGAGAGAGAGAGAGAGAGAGAGAGAGAGAGAGAGAGAGAGAGAGAGAGAGAGAGAGAGAGAGAGTTAGAGAGAGAAGAGAGACACACACACACAAACACACATGCATGAAGGCACACACACACAAATATGCACGCGCGCACGCACACACGCACGCACAAATATAAAACACTGGAGATTGTTTCAGGACAAATAAATACCACTATGAATGACAGACTGACACAAAATAAATGGAACTCCTCAGCCCATTCAAGAACAACTAATGATGACAATGAGCAAGTGAAAGTAATGAATTACATCCCCTGGGTGCTGAGTGGCAAAATTGATCAGAAAATCCACAACATGTGACCTTTGCACTACTATACAACCCATTCTTTGAAAAAGCTTGGCTTTTTAAAAAAAATAAGCATTAAAAATCTCTGGGTTATAAAACAGTTCTCAAAGAAAAGGCCCGTCCCATTTATGATAAAGTCAATATGGAACGGCAAAGTTTGCACAGTATCCCATTTCAAGAAAATGTTTGGTGAGTTTTTGTATCGCCAACCATGATCACTTCAGGCCTCAGCTGCCCCAGCCGTCTCTCCGTGACAACAGATTTCAAGCATACATTTGGAGTGGTTGACGTTTAAAGCTTTATTTCATTCAAGAACATGCTCACAGCACGCACAAACTATATACACATTTAGTTTTGGTATTTTATTGCTCCGAGATCTGTACATGAAGCAAGGCACTGAATTGAATTTAGCTGTAAATGTTAAATTTATTTCTCTGAATTAGAAACAAAATTGTAATGTCTTTCCTTGAGATTATCTTCTTTCTTTCTTATTCAAAAGAAGCAACTTACACAGGTAGAACAGAAAGATAATTAGTAAATCGAGAAATCGAACATATACCACTTGGGTGAAAAAGAGAGTTAATCAGTCTTCAGGAATCCCTGTGCAGTAGAAAGGCTATAAAACACCCATCATTGTAGACTTCTCAACACCTTATAAACTACTGTGAACAAAGAAAAAGTATTTTCTATGTTGTATTTGATGAACAATAAACGATTGCTCAAATGTAATAGGCATTAGCAATCAGCCGGTTCCAGTCAGTTTTGTGTAAAAAGAGTTTGCGGTAAATTTGAAATTACCACGGGGATAAGAGATGCTCCACATCTGAACAATACCTGTGACAATGTGTTTTACTTGTTTCAGCTTAAGTATTATTCATTTATTCACTCCATGTGATATATAACTCTGCAGTATGCACCTGATGATGTGTAGCAAAATATGCCAGGCAATAGATCATGCAACATATTGTTTGTGGCTTGTGTTAAATTTCTTTCTGAAATCTTTCTTTCTCATGTTTCAAATCTGGAGAGACTGGTTCATAAGGGAGTGAACAGAGAGTACTGGTGATACTCAATGCATAGAGGAAAAGCCAGGTTGACTTTTAATCAAACCGCTACTGGAACAATCAGCATGGGAACTTTCCGTGGCTTTTGAGGAAGGGAAACAAATGGAGCATGTATGGGAATGTCCTGAGTGCAGTGATGGTGGTCCTGTAACCTTGTACTAACCAAGTTTTTCTTATAATATCTGTCTTTCCTACGGTGTCTATCTTAATTCATTCTTTCTTTTAAAGCTATCAAGAATCTTCTCTAGCTGAGTCCCTCTATCTTTCTTTCCAAAAATCTCTCCAGTTCTCACAAGTTCCACATTGTCTTTTCTCATGTGGCCAAAAAATGACAACTGCTTCTTTCTGGAGGAGAAAAGTCATGACCCAGATGGGCCCACCCCCGTAGAGCAGTGGTTCTCAACCGGTGGGGAATTTCCCCCCCCCACCCGGTGGGGGAGGGGGTGGATTATAGGGTTTCCACAGAGGAATTAAGATTATTTCAAGATCACGTTAATACAAGAACTGATTATTTGATATTGTTTTCCCTCCACACTGTATGGTTCTGTACTTACGCCCTTCCGAAATTCGTTTTATAACTAAGTAGACTCGCAAATCACATTTTTATGTAGACATCTAGACATCTAGACTTGTTCTAGTATGTGTTATTAACTTTAGCTTCCATTTTTACGTATATATAGGGAGGAAATATGAAAAAAAGGGAGGGGGGTGGGGGGGAGGATGATGTTCTGAACATATGGTGAAGGGATTGAGGGACAAAACAGATTGAGAACCACTGCCTTTGAGTCTAAAGAAGGTAAAAGGGCCAAAACATTCGGGGGGGGGGGGGGGGGGGGGGGGGGGGGGGTTCTACTTCTGATGATCAGAAGCCTCCTGTCATGCTTGCTCCCCCGCAGAGTTTTTCTTACCACAGTTGTCTTTATGTCTTAGCCTCTTTCAAAACAATTAAAATACTTATTTTATTTAGATTATAGTAATTATATTATTGTATTTATATTATTTTATTTAGATTCGTTTATTTATGTTATTGTATTTATATTATTTTATTTAAATTCTTTTATTTAGATATTTAGATAATTTTATTTAGATAATTTTATTTAGATAATTTTAATTAGATTCTTTTATTTAGATTATTCATTTCAATTAGATTACTCATTTTGGCTGTCCAAGGAATTTATACAATCAACAAAAAGCCTACCTGGCAGCTGAACTACCTACATATGTCTCCCATACACTCTCTTCACGTAAACAAGTAAAGGATCTGTTTACACGCCGTAAGGTGCATCGGGCTACGGTGCTGGACCCGTATTTTTACAGACCAATCGGTGGTGATGTAGTCAGTATCGCGTCTGCCACTTTTACTTCCAAAGACATTTTTGGTACCTATTCTAGGCTGATTGGACCTGGGAGCCTAGGTCAGTTTTAAAAAATTCAAACACACTCAACTGTGGGTCAATCCCATAACCATCAGGTCAACAGGGGCAGCATGTCCGGCCACTACACTACTGCATACTTCCTCTGAATTGAAAAGAACGCTTGTTCTTAAAACATTTGGTGTGCTGAAGCTGAGGCAGTGGGTTCAACCTATACACCTGTCAGTTGGATTAAAATATTTTGTCCTTGACTTGCGGACATAAATTACGAGTACCTCAGAAGTCGGAGTGGGTTCACCTGAAGACGAGGGGCACTGGTAATAGGGAAAGCTAATCCACACGCAAAAATGGGGGACAGTGCACTATATGGATTACGCTTGAGTTCAAAGCGAGCAAACGTTAAAAAAAATCAAAACACTCCCCCTGTTCTTAATCTCAAAAGCATCATTAAACAACCTCTTCCAATAAAAGCTCCCCATGAAAGCAAGCCAAACAGCACACTTCCTCATTATTCAATACAATAAACCACGACTCATTATTCATTTACTCTGCTTGTTTACTCTCCAGAGATATGGCTGATACAATTACCCAGTAAGGTACCAGCTCTTTATTTGATTTGCTCTCCTGTAAGACAAGCCAGTGCTGCTTTGTGTAATTTATATTTTACAAATGATATTTGCGGCAATTTACCCATTAACCAAATAACTGGTATTTGCTGAAAGAAATAAAGCAGAAACAGGCATGGGGTTAAGGGGTAAGGCTAAATTTTTCAACAGATCCCAATTCATTTGATGGCTGTTACAAAAATAAGAAATGTAAATGCTTTACATTATCATCAGTAAGTAAGTTTTTTGTGTGTGGTCGCTTTGTTCTCAAGCATGGAGGTATAAACATGGTCGAATGGATAAGAACTCTCGATCTTGAACATCCAGAATGCTGATGCTGAAGTAGCGATTTCAACCTCTACACCGATCAGTTGACTTCTCGTCCTTGACTTGGGGACATAAATTACAAGTACCTCTGAAGATTGAGTGGTTAGTTTGATGGCGAGGGGCACTGGTAAGAGGGAAAGCTAATCCACACGCAAAATCAGTCAAATGTTTAGTTTAGTTTAGTTTAGTTTAGTTTAGTCAATGGATCAACATCACGGCACACGGGTGTAACCCATAAGTGCTCCGTTCTCCTCCTAACTCAAACCTGAGTCTGGAGAAACTCAGCTCAGTGCACGAACTCCGTAGCACCGGCAAGGATCCTGAAATACTTTGGGTAAATTTTTAACTTGAAATTTTTCCCGGGCAGCGCCGTTAGGCTACTCTTTTTTTATTTCCAACTGCCAAGGGATTTTTTACGTGCACAACAATTTACACGGGAGTCCAATCTCACTACCCAGAGACGCAGCCCCCTCTGCAGTCCGATGTACTAGAAGAAGTAGCACTTGCATAGACTACGCTTGAGTTCAAAGCGAGCAAGCGTGCACACACACAAAAAGAACTACCCAAGAGATCACGGACACATGTGATAGTTAGTTTTCTGTTGGGGTATCACCCTCGCACACCGGACATGCCCATAGGTGCTCAGATCCTCCCCCTAACATATGCATCATTGTCCTGTGGCTAATGGTGCCAGTTTTGTGTTAGCTGACGAGGCCTCTCATTCTCCTGTTTTCCATTTATGAGATATCATTATATAGTAATGGCTCTTGGGAAAATGTCCATCCATTTCTGGGATTAAACACGCTACGTTCCAAGCCCGAGATGGACACCACAACTTCTCAGCCATGACTACTCTCTTAAGTTGCATATCCTATACAGGACGTAGCAGTCAACCCCAGCATTTTTTGACTGTTCATGATTCCTGGGCAAGTTTATATTCAGTAGTTTGCCATTGCTTTCTGAATGACTGGTACCCATACCATATCATAAAAAACCAACGCAAGGCAGTCTGCTGCCAAATCACCCACAGCTGTGTTTCGAACGCAGGTATGCTAAATTGTGAACTGCGCCTGTAACCCATTTGCTACAGAACAGACAACTAATCTTTAGTTTGCTTGCTTGCTTGCTCGTGTTCGTTGGCTTGAGCTCCAACGCAAAGTCCTGTATGTCGGATGAAGGCATCCTGTTGTCCAACATCAGTGTGATGTCATACAGGACCTGAGTTTTGCGTGAGTATCCGTTGTCCCATGTCTGGCTTATTGGTGTGCAGACTGGTGGTTCCTCGCTGTACAGGCAGACACTCTCCGACTTTGGAGGAATTGGTGATCCTACTGACTTTAGCCAGGACCCTGAAGGGACCTGTTGCCCAGGACGCTCGACGAGGACGCGTCAATAGGTCTTGGCCAATTTATAACCCGGCCCTGGTGCCTTGGAAACACCTCTGCGTCCCTAATCTCTAGTGATATTAAAAAGTATGGCAGATTTCTTTTGGGGGTCTGTGATTATAGTAGTGATGGTGAGATCTGACACAGGTTTTGTGAAATACATGAAAATGGTGCAGGTCCGCAAGGCCGAATGGGTAAGAACGTGTGTTCTTAAACATCCGCTGTGCTGATGTCGAGGTTAGCAGTTCAACCCGTACACCGGACAGCTGGACTAAAATGTTGACCTATCATCCTTGACTTGGGGACGTAAATTACAAGTACCCAGAAGTCAGAGTGGGTTCGCCTGATGGCGAGGGACACTGTTAATAGGAAAAGCTAATCCACACGCAAAATTCAGTCCGTCACTACTGTAAACAGTGTGTATGGACTATGCTTGAGTTCCAAGTGAGCGAGCACAAAAAAAAAACAAAAATAACAACAACATGAAACTGGTCTATCAACTTTTAATATTAGTGCTTATCTTGCAGTCTGTTTTAACAGCCATATCATAAGAATGGTGCTGACTGGGAAAAACATCCAATTTCAGATAAATTTATGCAGGCCTATCTGGCAAGATTGAACAAATATGGTTATCAGTTTAAAATGGTAACAGCAGTGAAGCCTTGCAACCAGAACTTCCCTACACCTTACTGGTGCTTGAGTCGCTACAGAAGGAAAGATGATATCACAAGTTGACAGATACAATCTGTAGATGGTGGTGGTGGTAGGGGGAGGAGGAACGGTGAAATGGGGTATGTGTTTGTGGAGATAGTGATTATGGCATTGGCTGTGTGTGTGTGGTTGTGTATGGAAATTAAAAGATGAATATCTATTGCTCTTCAAAAACTAAAACAACTGAATAAATTGTGGCGTGGGGGATCAGACAGACCAACAACAATTAGATTTTTAAAAGCATGCGTCTTTCCCATTGCAACATACGCCCCTGAGACCAGGACACTTACTAAACAAGCTGAACAGGGCATATATGCCTTTGAATATAAATGTTACAAGCGGATTCTAAGAACATCTTGGATACAGAAAAGAACAAATGCACCCTTATGACAAGATCTGAATACTGAAGAAGGCTGGCAGCTGAAGAGCATAAAACAAAGAAAATTGAAATATTTTGGTCACTTGAAACATCAAGAAAGTTTGGAGAGAACAATAATGAAAGGGTATATGCTTGGGAAGAGAGGAAGAGGAAGGCCAAAGAGAAGATGGGTGCAGGATGTGGCGGATGATCTCCAGATAGGTGTATCGATCGTGGGACATCTTGCTTATGATCAAACAGTTTTCCAGAAGGTTGTTATGGGAGCGAGGTTCTGCAAAGGACATGCTACTGAATGAATGAATGAATGAATGAATGAATGAATGTGTGGCTTTCTAGTGTATGGTGGTGGTAAGGTGTATGTGTGTGTGTGGATGATGATGGTGATGAAGTGAAGTGTGTGAATGCCTGTCTATCAGTTTGGAAGAGGTGATGTGAGGTGAGAGGAGGAGGGGGGATGTTTGGGGAGGGGGTGTGTGTGTGTGGGTTGGTGGGCGTGTGTGTGCGAGAGAGAAAGAGAGAGAGAGAGAGAGAGAGAGAGAGAGAGAGAGAGAGAGAGAGAGAGAGAGAGAGAGAGAGAGAGAGAGAGAGAGAGAGAGAGAGAGAGAGAGAGAGAGAGAGAGAGAGAGAGAGAGAGAGAGAGAGAGAGAGAGAGAGAGAGAGACTAGGTGATGGTAGGAAGAAAGTTGAATGTGTGATGTGTGTATGTGTGGTGGTGGTGACACTTATGGTAGTATTTTGGGATAAGCTTGTGTCTGTCAGTGGTGGTAAAGTGGAGTGTATGGTGGTGTGGAAATGTGTACACTGCATGTATATGTTTGCCACTGTGTGGTGGTGGTGGTGGTGGTGGTGGTGGCGGCAGCGGCGGTGAGAATGTTGTGGGGTACATGTATATGTGTGATGATGGTGGTTTTGGTAGTGATGATAGTGATAATGGTAAATGATGGTGGTAGGTAGTGGTAGCGATGGTGGTGTGAGATGTGTGTGTAGTGATAAAGTAGGGTGTGTGTGTGAGAGAGTTAGTTAGTTAGTCGACAGATCATCCTCATTGCACATCGAACCATTCAGTCCATAAGTGCTCGGATCCCCTCCTCAGCAAATCCTGCAGTATATAGCGGCTAACGACACCAGTTCTGTGTTCGTTTATCAATCTTCTTTGGCTTCCTGCGTAGTGTTCTTGTTTGGCCACCCCTCTTTTGATTTGCTGTTCTCGCAGTCTGACCATGGTTGTAGATTCACAGTCATCACTTGGTTCTCGCACAAGTCTTACTTCTCGTAGAGCTTTCAGAATGTCAGCCTGGTCCATGGCGCGTCCGCCCTCCACCGTAGCCTTACCTGCGAGCTTGTCAGCCTGCTCATTTCCTTGTACTCTCGCATGCCCTGGCACAAAAATGAAACTAATCTTTGGCAGCCGAGACCGCTCCAGAGACAGCAACCAATCTCTTCGGATCCACCCCGTCTCTATCCTCTTGAGCATGCTCATTGAGTCGCTAAGGACACATGCCCTAGTGAATGTCTGTGTCTCGAGCCATGTTATTGCTTTACTTACTGCCTTGACTATCCAAGGTGTGTGAGAGTGATGGTGGGAGGTAGTTGCATATCCTTTACAGGACGCAGCAGTCAACCCCACCCTGGAATTTTTTGGCTGTTCGTGATTCCAGGGCAAGTTTATGTTCAGTAGTTTGCCATTGCTTTCTGAACAACCGGGCACCCATACCATTTAATAAAAAACCAACATAACTGGTCTGCTGCCAAATCATCCACAGGTATGTTTCGAACGTGATATAACAGATTACGAATTGCATCCGTAACCTTTTCACCATGGAGCAAGGCTCTGTGATATGGCAGACATGTCTTTAAATCACTTAGCAAGACGATGAACACAGGCATTGGGCCTTCCCCGGCCACACTCGTGATATTAACAGCACAGCTCCCTATCAACTATGCTAGATAAAGGCTGCAAAAGCGAGATCAATTGCACAAGAACAGAAAAAAGGAAAACCTACCCAAACCTGTATATGACTCATGATACTCAACTGATAAACGGGCTCAAGCTGGGAAGGGGTTAGAGCTCTAGCCATATAACCTCGAGATAACACTCCCTGGTGACCTAGCTCCGCAAACAAGAGATTGACACACGTGTGCAATAAAGTAGCCAATCATAAACTTGCACTATCAGGCAGACGTGAGGTTTGTAAAAGAGGTAATGGCGGACAGCAGAATGGCAACCAGAAGTGTCAAGTATGGAGGACAAATGCCTACCATGACTAGGTTTGGTAAACAATTGGAATACCAAAGAAAGGTGTTTAAAATCATATGTATCTAACACTGAGTATTGGTAAACAACAGAAATGTGAAAGGTGTCAAATATCATACGGTCTTCCCAGGTGTCTAACACTAAGTATTGGTATACAATGGAAATGCTAAAGAAGGTGTCAAGTATAATTTAACACTAGGTATTGGTTAAACAGTAGAAATCTGACACCAAAAAAGGTGTTAAATAACATACGTAAGTTTTGGTAAACAATAGAAATGCCAAAGAACGGTGTCACATACCAAATGTGTCTAACACTAGGTATTAGTTCACAACAGAAATGCTAAAGGTGTCAAATACCAAATGTGTCTAGCACAAGGTATTGGTAAACAACAGAAATGCCAAATAAAGGTGTGAAATATCAAATGTATTTAATCTATATTAGACAGAACCTAACATTAGAAGGAAGACCAGCATTAGACAGGACCAACATTAGAAGGTGGACCAACATTAAACAGGACCAACATTAGAAGGTGGACCAACATTAGGCAGGACCAACATTAGAAGGTGGACCAATATTAGAACCAACTAGAATACGGGATAACAGGTAAGCACAGTATGGTTACCTGCTGGCTTGATAATCCTATGTTCGAATCTCCATCAAGACAGATGTTTTTAAACTGATTTGGGGAGGTCAGTATGGCCAAATGGATAAGAGTGCTTGATCTTAAACTTCCAGTGTGCTGATGCTGAAGTAGCGGGTTCAACCCTTACACCAGTCAGTTGGACTAAAATGTTGACTTCTCGTCCTTGACTTGGGTATGTAAATTACAAGTATCTTTGACGTCGAAGTGGGGTCGCCTGATGGCGAGGGACACTGGCAACAGAGAAAGCTAGCCAGCACGCAAACATCAGTCCAGTAAAAGGGTCTCTTGGTTTGTTGTCACTTACACAGAAAGGTATTTGCTGTATAAGAAATATAAACATTCCCTATGCCTTGGAAGAACCTGAGAGTAACACAATCTGTTAGAATCATTGTTCTGGGTTCAGTTCCCAGCAGGTGGGGGACTGAGTGGCTGAGAGGTATGGCGGGTCTTGACGTGAATAGTCATGTAACTGTCATCTATAGTCATGTCACTGTCATCTATAGTCATGTCACTGTCATCAACAGTCATGTCACTGTCATCTATAGTCATGTCACTGTCATCTATAGACATGTCACTGTCATCTATAGTCATGTCACTATGCCTATAGTACCTTGCGGTGTAGGTCAGGGGGGTCTTTGAGCCTGAGGAATTAAGGCCCCCTGGCTAGTGCAGTTGCCACAAACTGTGCAGGTTACGGTTTTCTTTTTTCCCCCGGCAGAAAAAAAACTTCACACCTTACAGAGGATTCGAACCCAGATCTCCCAAAAGAGAACATGGCATTCTTAGCCACTCGGCCAGTCCCTCCTAAACAAATTCAATTCCAGACATGGATTACTAATTGTGGGCCATTTTCTCCTGAACTTGAGGATATAAGACCTTGATACCTGGACAGTGGATTGGATTCCCTACTTTAAAGATAGTAGATTAGATTCACTGATCTGTGGATAACAGATTGGCTTCACTGATCTCTGGATGGTGGATTAGATTCCCTGATCTATGAATAGTGGATTGGTTCTCTGATCTCTGGATAATGGACTAGATTTTCTTATCTCTGGAAAGTAGATAGGATTCGACGATATATGGACAGTGGATTAGATTCCTTGATCTATGAATAGTGGATTGGCTCTCTGATCTCTGGATAATGGACTAGATTTTCTTATCTCTGGAAAGTAGATAGGACTTTATGATCAATGGGTAGTGAATTAGATTCCCTGAGAATTACCAAGACATATGAAGATGCCATGTATTTTATATAATTATATTCAATATTTTACTGAACACATTACAATTACTTCCTGAGCAAATTCTAGGCGACCCAACAAACAACTGTGATATTCTACGTGATAACCACAATGTGAAATTGCAAGGGAGGTTACAGTGTATGCCTCAGACTCACACAAGCTACCGGGTTCAAATCCCAGCAGATGGTTTGGAATGTTTACAAGAACCACAGGTGTCCAATGAAATGACAGTAGTAATATCGTCTTCTTGGATGAGGACGAAAAACAGGAAGCCTTGTGCTCAAGTTGTGCTCGTTAATATTCTTATGCTCGTTGTGTGTGCATGCATGTGTGTACGGAGGGGAAAGGGAGAATGTGTGTATGTGTAGGTGGAAGGATGTTGGGCACGCACGTACACATACACTTTCAAAACACTCAGCCGACTCTCAAGTGTCACCTCTGGTATACAGACATCCCCTGACATAATTATTTCCCACGGGTTATTCACTAGAATTACAACCAAACCTTATTCAAGCAGCCTGAAGGGGGACAGACAAGCCGAACGAAATATTGTTTATAATGTACTATATCACTGTCGGTTGAAACAGTCATCCACTCACAACAAAAATACATGGTGTTGATATGTTAAAGCGCTTCAACTTTCTGTCACTACTTCTCTTCCCATTAGTTCACTGTCCATCTTTTCTCTTCTCTCTCTCTCTCTCTCTTATTCATCGTTCTTCTTTCCCACTCCTTGACAGGAGATTATGTGTTTGATCCCCACATCGTAAATAGAAGGGGAAATAACCTATAATTGCCTCAACCATCAAAATCTGACAGTAACTTCCCTTATTCTTGCAATAAACGGTAGAAATAAAGAGGATCGGGTGGATGTGGCAGCAATGTATGCCAGGTCACACACCTGACCAAAGCGGTGTACAACTAGGTATGGCACACTTCCTTTGAAAAAAGAATGAAGAAGATGAAGATGGCCACTGAGCCTCAACAGAGCAGAGGCTAACACACTTGCCTGCCTGCCTGGTGGTTAAGGGTTCAAATTCTCAGTGAACATATTGGTAAAATTGATCTGGGCTCCAGATGCACCCAGCCTAGAACAGACCCCAGGACATATCTTGGGAAGCAAAGGTGGCCAGCGTGATACTGACCACATCACCCAGTCCTTATTGCTTAATATCCAGATTTATGGCTTTGGGACACAGGAGCGCAATTGGGAAGGTATAAGCCTTGATGGCTTGGCCACATTGTATGGTCGAGACAAGAATACTGAGCTGATCCACGACTCTGGTGATTGAGTGAGATGGCAAAACATGACCGTCCATGCTTACTGGCATGGCACATGATGATGATGATGATGATGATTATGATGATGATGATGATGATGATGATGATAAGCCTTATCCTGGTGCTGAGAAATGCAACCTAAAGACTAAATGTCAAGCAGGCAGGCCACGCCCTAAACATTGGTCAGTAACTGATCTAGGATGGAAGTTCCGACAGATGGACAGTAAGAGCATTGCTTTGCTGATCTGGGAGCTTCTGTAGCTTGTCTTGTTCCATATGTATTGGTGTTACCTTTCCTCTGAATAAACTAGGCAGACCAAGAGAAGGATCATGTTGCATGGGCAACACATGGTCTCTACAATTCAGCCCAGGCTTTGTGATATGGAGATGTTATCATGCTTGTTTTTTTAAGCATAATGTAATAAACTATCATTTGTCAAGATGGCCAGGTGCCAGTAGTACAGCCAGTTTTACAAGACCATGGTCACAAATGGCTAAATGGATGATGCAGCAGTAACAAAGACTTCACACACACGCATGCACGCACACACAAACATAAAATAGAAATAAAGACAAGCAGATACTAATACTGCAATATATGGATATAATAACAGCTTGAATGTCTGGTTTCAGATTTGGTTAAGAACAACCTTGAGGGTAGGAGTCCTGTCCTACAACCAGACTGGGTGTAGGATGGTAGAGTGGCCTTTAGATATAAACATTAACCATGAATATGTGGCTATAGACCGACATTGGTGGTGGTCATTGAATAGAGGCAAGTTAATAGTGGCACCAAACTCTAAGAAATACCTCAAAATAATGCTATAGCCATAGGTACATAAGAAGTGTCATAATTAACCTCTCCCTATGCTGTCTTGCTAGGTTCATCGCTTTAGGCATTTAGGCAAAGACTAGTAGAGTTAAACCATAAACAAAATTATGGAAGACAAGAGAAAACCTTCACTGTAATTCCTATTACAATGGTTCTCAACCGGTGGGGAATTTCCCCCCCCCCCCCACACCCCAGGGGGGAAATTTTAGGGTTTCCGTGGGGGAGGGGGGGGGGGGGGAATTAAGATTATTTCAAGATTGCATTAATACAACGACCGATTACTTGATATTGTTTTTCCCTTCTTACTTTATGATTCTGTACGTTTCACCCGTCTGAAATTCATTTTATAACGTAAGTAGACCCACAAATCACGTTTTATGTAGACGTCTAGACTTACTTTAGTATGTGCTATTAAATTTAGCTTCGATTATTATGTATATTGTGTAGGGGTGCTGTGGGGGGGGGATTTTTAGGGTGGAAATACGAAAGGTGGGGAATGACGTTCTGAAAATATGGTGAAGGGGGGCACGGGCCAAAAAAGGTTGAGAACCACTGCCCTAGTATATTATGACTCAGTGATTCAGATGTGAGATAAATGGTGTAAACGGCTGCTCTATAGGTGCAGCCTCGCCAACTAGTGACAGCCATGTGCACCAGGTGACTCCAGACAGTCAGCATGTGACTGAGTGCAAAAGGTTTATAATACTTAACGTAGGGACATAGAATATTTGCACTGTGAGCAAAGATGGTAAATTATAGATTATCAAGCAAGTAATGAAAAGACAGAGCAATAACATCCTATTAATGTATGAGAACAGATGGAAAAGGACATATGATAAATATAAAATGTGAATAATAAAGACACAAACAATAGATTGCACGATTTACTGCCTGGCATATTATGCTACATCTCATCAGGTGCGTACAGCAGACATCACACAACATAAACCAAAGCAATAAGATAAATCATTCAAGCTGAAATATACACACACATATTCACACAATTGTGTGATTTCTGCACTATGTACCCGACGAGATGCTGTGAAAGATGCCAGGCAATAAATTGTGCAATCTATTGTTTTTGTCTTCATTATTAAAATTCACTATGGTAAAACACTGTAAATTGTCCATTCTGGAGGAGACAATCACCAAACATGTATAACCATTATTACAGATCTGGAAAAATCACAATCTATCAAAGGATAAAGGGCAGTATTCTGTCAGACAGAGTATTACTGATAAAGTTAATTTGCAGGACTTTTGATGCCAACATTATACTGTCCTAACAGCTTGTATGTCCTAACAGCTTGTATGTTCTAACATTCTGGGGAACAAAATCACCAAAAAGGTGTTGCCATTATTATGGATCTGGAAAGATCACAATCTATTAAAGGATAATGGGCAGTGTCATACAGAGTATTACTGATAAAGTTTATTCGCAGGGACTCTTGATACCAACATTATTGAAGTATATGTCCATGCAGCAGATAGCAGAGAAGACAGCTTGATGCATTCTATAGTGACCTGGATGTGATTTCTACAGTATGTACCTGACGAGATGCAGCGAAATATTCCAGGCAATAAATCATGCAATCTTTTGTTTGTGTCTTCGTTATTCAAATTTAATGCTTAAATTAGAAACCAGCAAGATGGTTGCATAGCAGGTAATTATGGAGTAGGGAAGTGTATTAAGAATTAAAAGAGGACTTGTAGAGTGGAAAAAAGAGCATTACATGGTTGTTGGAAACACTTGGTATCAGCAACATCTAAGAAGGGTACAAATGTGGAAGAACCCAGACAATAACAACTGAACTAGACTGACTGCAGCATTCATTGACAGAAGATTATTAAATACTGTAAAAGTTGCAAAAGCTGTAAAAATTCAGACTGCTACAGTAAATTAGATTAGTTACAGATAAAATACATATAAAATTAAAGAAGATGAAATATAAATGAAGAAACATTAAATTAGATATGTGTAAACTGAAGAATGAGAAGATTAAAAAATATTCAATATAGAAATAAAGAACAGATTTGATATACTATCTTATCTAGAAATAATATATCAAGATTGTCAATGATCAATGGGAAATATTGAAGACAGGCTGTAGAAACAATTATCCCCAAAACTGAAGATTAAAGGCTGTAGGAAATGGGTGATATAAGACACATTAAAACTAATGGCAAGAAACAACAACAAAATAATCATGAAAAATATTAAGAGAATATTTTAAAAATCAGAAAATTATGTAATGAGACAAAAAGAAGCATTGCTTGAGGAAAATTACAGGGAAATTGAAGAACAACACACCATCCAAAATATCAAATTAACGCACAAAACCTCACTAACAAAAGAACACCCATATCAATGGGTTGCCAAGTAACTGAAAGAAGAAGAAACAGTTGCTTGAAAACCACAGGTTTAATTATAATGGCTAAAGACCAGATATTAGATACACAGTTAGAGTATGTGAATGACCTTAACAAAGCAACAATTTGATATTTGCAATAAAAGGTTTTTTACTAAATGGTATAGGTGCCGGTCATTCAGAAAACAATGGCAATCTACTGAACGTAAACTTGCCAAGAGATCACAACAGCAAAAAATGCTGGGGTTGACTGAGATGTCCTGTAAGGGACAAGCAACTAACTTTAAATAAGAGGTCAGCAGGATGGATTGGATAAGAGAGCTCGCTCTTAAACCTTTCGGTGTGCTGATGCCAGGGTAGCGGGTTCAATCCCTGCACCGGATTAAAATGTTGACTTCTCATCCTTGGCATGGGGATGTAAATTACAAGTACTTTAGAAGTCAGGGTGGTTTTGCCTGTAGGCAAGGGACATTGTTTATAGGGTAAAACTAATCCAATGGCAAAACTCAGTACAGAGCACCAGAAGTAGTAGCACATGTATGGACTACGCTTGAGTTCAAAACGAGCAAACTCAAAAACACAAAAATTCACTTAATCCTTGTTATAACTTTAACCCATTCTGTCCAACATTGTATTGTTTTTTTTTTAAATTTAATTAATCAATTAATCTATGTTTGTAATAATTAGTCATTTATTGTTTTCCTTGATTTAGTTTCTGATTCGTATAGTATAACTGATTTAACATTACACTTCTCAAAGTCTGGCGCTAAGTCAAAGTTGTTACTAAAACATAAAATATCTGTCGGAATTAAACTTGAATTTTCTGAGACGCATAAAACATTTGTCTATTAAAGGATAATAGGCTATTTCAGACAGAGTATTACCGATAAAGTTAATTGGCAAGATTTTTTATACCAACATTATTGAAGTATATGTCCTAACAGCAGAAAGCAGTGAAGACAGCTTGATGCATTCTACAGTGACCGTGATAATACCTTGAAGACGGGCAACAACTCAAAAATATATATATAACTGATTTAACATTAAAATTCTCAAAGTCTGGCGCTAAGTCAGAGTTGTTACTATAACATAAAACACCTGTCAGAATTAAACATGAATTGGCTGAGACACATAAATATGTATCTGGAGTTAAACAATAATTGTCTGAGACATGTAAACATCTGTCTGGAGTTAAACATTAATTGTCTGAGACATTTAAACATCTGTCTGGAGTTAAAAATGAATTGTTTGAGACACATAAACATCTGTCTGGAGTTAAACATTAATTGTCTGAGACATATAAACATCTGTCTGGAGTTTAACTTGAATTGTCTGAGACATGTAAACATCTGTCTGGAGTTTAACATGAATCATCTGAGACACACAAACATCTGATTGGAGTTAAACATGAATTGTCTGAGACACACAAAACATATGTCTGGAGTTAAACATGAATTGTCTGAGACACATATATATATATGTCTGGAGTTCAACATGAATTCTCTGAGACACATAAACATCTGTCTTTAGTTAAGCATGAATTGTCTGAGACACATAAACATCTGTCTGGAATTAAGCATGAATTGTCTGAGACACATACATATATGTCTGGAGTTCAACATTAATTGTCTGAGACACATAAACATCTGTCTTTAGTTAAGCATGAATTGTCTGAGACACATAAATATCTGTCTGGAATTAAACATGAATTGTCTGAGACACATAAACATCTGTCTGAGTTAAACATAATAAATTGTCTGAGACACATAAACAACTATCTTTAGAGTTAAACATTAACTAAATGAAACAGAGGACGGTTAAGCAATAACTTTCTTGGACAAGAAATTAAAGTAGTAACTAGAACCTTGTGGGTTGAAACAACAAGAACCTTGTGGGTTAAAACAACAATCTGACAGGAAAAGAAAGAGTTAAAGAGCCAACACAAGAATTCATGACTGTCAACATTGTCACTTCCTGTCCATCAGATGGGTGCAAATGTACCATCCCCTTAAATAATATAAGTTGCAATGAAAATAACTTGTCCTATGCATCGCTATATTTACATTTTTAGTACACGTTTATGCTAAACAACATCCTTATCGCAGTCTACAAGCAATTCTCAACAACAATCGAACGCTACAAATAAAATTATGGGGACGCTAATCTCGGTGTTTCTGTACTGTGTACACTGTACACTGTTTGTTTACATTCTGAATTTCATACAACTTTCCACATATACGATGATCACACAGGCTCCTGACATAAACTATATGACCACAAAGTATAGCTGAATTAATTAATTGAGTGTTTATAAGCACTTATTAAATGCCAACTTTTAACGTAAAGCAAAAATAAGAAATTCTGACCATCAATTTCCTCGGTTCCTTCCGTAAGAATATCTTTGGTCAAGTTGGACAGCTGGCCGGTAAGGGAGGAAATACTGCCTCCTAACCACGACATGTTTGTTGAACAGCTTTATGGAGCACGGTAAACTAATATTACTGTCTGTAACTTCCCATTCATCGGTTACTACTGGAATAGTCAGGTACGGAGCCTAGATTTCAACGTTTGCGTGTGTACCCTCAGCCAGCGGCCATGTTGTTTCCTTGACGTGTCGAGAAATAACTAAGGAAGGGGCAATACTCTGAAAACACTTAGTGGCTTGCAGACAATTGCCGCGGTATTCTCCCCCTCTTTATTTCTTTCTGTCTGTCTTTCTTTCTTTATTTTTCTCTTTCGTTCTTTCATTCTTTCTTTCTTTTTGTTTCTTTTGGGTTGGGGGAGATTGTGTAGGTGGGGATATGTGTAAGTGGGGGAAATGGGGGTGGGTGCGGGTTTTGTGTGTAGGTAGGTGAGGGGTGTGTGGGTTGGCGGGGATATGTATGGATGGGGGATGTGTGGTTGGAGGATGTGTGTTTGGCTGGGTGGTTGGGGGTGTGTGCGTGGGTGGTGGAGGATATGTGGGTGGGTGGGTGGGGATATGTGTGTAGGTGTGTGATGCTTGGGTGGGTGCACGTATGTGTGCCTGGGGTGTGTGGGTGGGTGGGGGATGTGTGTGTGGGGGAATGTGTGATGAGTGGGAGATGTGTGTGTGGGTGGGGAGATGTGTTTAGTTGGTGGGATGTGGGGGATGTGGGAGAGGGTGGATGGGTGGGGCATGTATGTGTGCCCGAGGGTGTGTTGTGTGTGGTTGGGTGGGGGTTGTGGGTGGGTGGGGGATGTGTCTCATAACATGGTAATATGCATTGTTTATGTTTACAACATTCTTTTAACAATGTTTTTTCCTATGTGATTGTATTATGCACTATTGATGAACGAAAGATGAGTGATTGGAAGGGCCGAATGTAAGACGGGCCTGCGTGTCCAATTTATTACCATTTGAAAATAAAGTCAAGTCCTTTCTTTCTTTCTTTCTTTCTTTCTTTCTTTCTTTCTTTCCTTTCTTACTTTCTTTTTCTCCTCCTCTTTCTTTTACTCTTTCTTTTGTTTCTCCTCCTCCTTCTTCTTTCTACTTTCATCCCTCATTCATCATCCTCTTCCTTCTCCTTTTTTTAACTCTATCTTCTACTCCTCCTTCTTTCCAACCTCCTCCTCTTCTTTCCCTTTTCTTTCTCCTCTTCTTCGCCTCCTACTTCTTCTTCCCATCTACCTCCTTTTCTTCCTCCACCTTCTTCTTTTCATCCTCCTCCACTTCTCTTCCTCCTCCTTCCTCTCCCCTCCTTCTCCATTTCTTCTTCTTCTTCCCATCCTCTTCTTCTTCTTGCTTCTCCTCCTCTTCTCCCCATCCCTCCTCTTCATTCGCTCAATTTCAAAATCTCGTAGTTTTCTTACATAATGAAAAGTAAGAGGTAAACCAGGAGTAAAAAATTTTCCACAAAACATAAGTAATCTACGATAATGTGGCAACGCTGTGCTAATGGCACAAAGTGAAACTGGAGTGCAATTCTGATAGATATAGAAACTGACAATTAATTGGTGGTGAACATACTTTTTGGCGTCCGCTCGCTTTGAACTCAAGCGTAGTCAGCACACACTACTTCTAGTAGTGCTGGACTGAATTTTGCGTGTAGATTAGCTTTCCGTATTAACGGTGTCCCTCGCCATCAGGCGAACCCACTCTGATTCCAGAGGTACTTGTAATTTACGTCCCATTGTCATCTTAGTCCAACTGACCGGGTGAACCCGTTGCCTCGGCATCAGCACATCGGATGTTTAAGAACACGCGTTCTTATACATTCGGCTATACTGACCTCATCAACTATACAAAATACTTAATCACGACCAAGAACCATTCCGACAGGTCAAGTGTAAGTATAAATTCAGGGGTCAACAATAATGCAATCGGGACATTCCCAGACTAGTCCTCAGCCCCATGCTCCAAGGGCCCAAGAAGAATTCCCAAGCAGAAGTTGCTAATGACAGTTTGATTTAACTTCTTCCTGCTGTAAACAGTCACAACGCAATTACGTCCGAGTGGAAGTCGAAAAGTCCATCGAAACACCCGGGAAGGCTAACTCGGTCAACAAACGACCGCAGAAGTCGGATGTGTTTGGCTAAAGGCGCAGTATCGCAGCTCCGCTGTAAACAGGCACAACGTAATCACGTTCGAAAAAAGACTTTAGTTGAACGCAGAAGAAGAAGAAGAAGAAGAAGAAGAAGAAGAAGAAGAAGAAGAAGAAGAAGAAGAAGAAGAAGAAGAAGAAGAAGAAGAAGAAGAAGAAGAAACTTCCGCCTGCACCTTGTAAATAAAGTAAAGGACCTTTTTTCACGCTTTAAGGCGCATCGGGCTTGCAGTGCTAGAACTATATTATTATATATAGACTTATCACAAATATTCATATTGTGCTTTTCATCTTAATTTCTATCACACGGGACTGACACCTTGCCGTCTTGACAGACGATAGTTTATTACGCATTGTGCTAAAAAAGGCATAATAACTGCACTCCTTAGCAAGAACCAATGATAAAGTAATACGGTATATCTTTCCATAGCACAAAGCCTGGGCTGAATTGTACAGACCATGCGTTGCCTATGCAGCATGATTTCTCTCTCTGTCTGCCTAGTTTACCAGATGAAAGGTCACATCAATATATCTGGAACAAGACAAGCTGCAGAAACTGCCGGATTAGCAAAGCAATACTCTAACAGGCTTATACTCTCCCAATCGTTCTCCTCCACCTGATCCGTTGGATCAATGTGGGATGTCGGGTGTGGTAAGCGCCGTCCAACATTCAGCGCTAACAGTTATCTGGTTTAACCGTCTACTTTTATACGGTTGCTCAGTCATATCTGACTAAAATACTATATAAAGTTAGTTGCATATCCTTTACAGGACGTAGGAGTCAACCCCATAATTGTTTCGCTGTTCGTGATTCCTGGGCAAATTTACGTCCTGTAGTTTGCCAATGCTTTCTGAATGACCGGCACCCATACCATTTCATTAAAACAATCAACTTAGAGCGGTCTGCTACATAATCGTCCACAGCTGTGTTTCGAACATGGGTATGCGGGATTACGAACTGCACTCGTAACACTTTCTCCAAGGAGCCGGCAAGATATACACACACACAAACACAAACACACACACACACACACACACACACACACACAGAGTTGAATTTCCATGGAAATAAAAACAGTCAAATACAGAGGTTTTAGATAAAAACGGAATGAAAAGAGAGTTGATGACAGAAATAAAAAAGAGGCAGGTGAAATATTTCGGCCACGTTAAAATACATAACATCCTTATAAAAAACAATACTGGAGGATAAGGTTGAAGGCAAGCGAGCAAGAGGTAGACAATTATACAAGTGGGAAGATAACATCGAGAGATGGACGAACAGCAATCTAACAGAATGAACAGTCAGGGTGGGAGACAGTGTTGGAGATCCATTGCAGCCAACTTTCATTGTGGAGATGACACTAACTATTATATATATATCTATATATATATATATTAATGTAATAGTTAAAGTTTAAAGAGAAGCATCAATCATCATCAAGTGGCGTGCTGACTGGCGCAGGCTTTCATGACACTCCACAGATCTTGGTCTTTGGTTTTCTGGATCAACTCTGCCGTTGATATTCCTCCATGCCACCGTCGCAATCCATCCAGTATCAATAATCATTTCTCTTGGTCTGCCTCTGCCTCTCTTCCCCTCGATCTTTCCAGTTGTTACGATGTTCTCCAGCGCCTCTCTTCTCATCACATGACCAAAAAAAAAAAAAAAAGCTGTTTGTCTCTTTCCTATTGTTGTATATAATGTTTCTAGTTTTCGTTAGCCTCTTTAAGACATTCGTTTTTAGTTACTTGGCAGACCAAGGAATTCGCCAACATTCGTTCTAACTTTAAACATGTGTATGACTTTACGCTCGAGTTTAAGCGAGTGAACAAAAAGAAGAAAGAAGAAGAACATCTCTGTTGCTTCCAATCTCTTCCTAATTTGTTAACCTTCTTTGATATCACCATTGTTACTGTTTTCTTGATATTTAAGGAGAGTTCTTTCTGTGCACTCTCTGTTACTACAATGTCCAACAATTGCTGTAGATCTGTTGCATTATCCGCTATCAATACTGTGTCATCTACATAGCAGAGAAGCAGAAGGGGAAAATAACTCTCAGCACCTGCGTGGTAACTCTGACTGACTGAACAAGTTACTGTTTGGGGATACACGTTTGTTAGCTACAATGTCACTGTCACGGGTATCGCTTTCTGTTCTAAATCTGAGCTGGACTTGTACAAGGCGTGAGTTATTTCTTTTCTTTACTTCATGCATATGTGCTGCAGTTGTTTAGATTGTTATCTTTAGTGTACAGTACTGTGGCATTAATGGTATTTTTTTTTACACTTCTGTCGATGCTCAATCATTCATTTCAATCAATGTCAGTCCCTCATCATGGTCATCTGTTAACTGTTGGACTATCTATGGTGTATCGGATCGGATGTGATCATTCTTGCATTCGCGGGATGTCCATAGGAGCTCAGACCCCCCCCCCCCCCCCAACATATGCATCAGCACCGGTTCCTAATAGTGACAGTTCCATGTTGGTTGATGAGGCCTCTTGTTCTCCCAGATGGGCCTCGTCTCAGCAAACCTTACTCAGAGTCTCTCATTCTGCACAATGACGTGATTGTGGATTGACTGACGTCAGGGCCCTCCGCTCTTGATATCTCTCTAAGGGCGTTAATAACAGCATGATCCATGGGCTGATCATCTGTAGGAAATACAAACCCAGCAAGTTCACCTCGTTAATTCCCCTCAACTCCCACATGTCTACGAAGGTGACTCTTCAGACAACAGACCTCCGCAGCGATCCCACCCACTGTCGAAAGTCTATGCGCAACTACAGTGTCACTTTGAGTGTCGATGGTGTGTTGTGTTGGGATTGATTAGTATTATTTATTAATTTAAAAGAAAACTTATTAAGGCTAGTTCATAATAATGAATGTGTGATTTGTTTATCATCATGTAACAAAACTTTTGCAGAACTTCAATCTCATCTGGTAAACTATCATGGCCTGACGAAAGACTATCTAAAGCCAGTTTCCGTACTTCATGCATTTTCACACATGTCTTTTATGTCCTGAGTCACCTTCGTGTTAGTTAGTCAGCTCCTGCCTCTTCTGTTTGCATGTGTGTGTATATTAGTGTGTATATGTGTGTATGTGTGTGTACATGTGTATATGTGTGTGTGTATGTTTGTTTGTGTGTGTATGTTTGTTCATTTGTGTGTGTGTGTGGGTATGCGTGTATGTTTGTTCGTGTATGTATGTGTATATGTTTGTCACTTTGTGTGTATATGTGTGCATGCATGCAGTGTATGCGAGGGAGTGTGTATTTGTATGTTATTAAATGTGTGCCTAACTGTGAGAGTTTGTACAAATGATGTAAGTATGTATGTAGGTATATATGTGTGTGCGTGTGTTTATGAATATGCATGTGTACCTGTATCTGCCTGTTTCATTACATCGTAATATGCATTGTTTATGTTTACAAAGTCCATTTGACAATGTTTTTTTAATGTGAATGTAACATGCACAAATGATGAACGAAAGATGAGTGATTGGAAGGGCCGAATGTAAGATGGGCATCCGTGCCAAATTTGTGACCCTTTGAAAATAAAGTTTGTTCGTTCATTCATTCTTCCAGGAGCTGTATCTTCCATTACTGTTCTTTCTAAATAAGTCTCTGTAAAAAAGCTATTCCTAACGGGTAAATTTAGGAGGCATTTTAGTAACATATTACCACGCTAATTAAAACTGTCTACTACGATAATTTTACTATACTTGTTTTTGTTGTTTCTTCTTTCAGATGATCTTCGGTCATACTTTGAAAAGTTTGGCAAAGTGGTTAGAGTAAATATTCCTATGGTAGGTATATGTTAAGTTTGTGTGCTTTTTATAGATCTTTAGCTCTTTTAGTCTCACAAGATTTCACAGCAGATGCCTAATATGGATAGTAACCACGGTTAATAAATCATGGATGTGTTTTTAGAACATGCATCTTTCCAGTGGCAACATAACAAATGTAAGTCATGGACCATTTTACAATCACAAAAGTAGAAAATTTAGGCTTGAACTGAAATGTTACAGAACATTTTACATTCACAAAAGAAGAAAACTTAGGCTTGAACTGAAATGTTACAGAATATTTTACAATCACAAAAGAAGAAAACTTAGGCTTGAACTGAAATGTTACAGAATATTTACAATCACAAAAGAAGAAAACTTAGGCTTGAACTGAAATGTTACAGAATATTTTACATTCACAAAAGAAGAAAACTTAGGCTTGAACTGAAATGTTACAGAACATTGTACAATCACGAAAGAAGAAAACTTAGGCTTGAACTGAAATGTTACAGAACATTTTACATTCACGAAAGAAGAAAACTTAGGCTTGAACTGAAATGTTACAGAACATTTTACAATCACAAAAGAAGAAAATTTAGGCTTGAACTGAAATGTTAAAGAAACATTCTTAAGAGGTCAGCATTGTCAAATAGACAAGAGCACTTGCTCACTTGACTTAGGAGTCAGGTCTTAGTCAGATATGACTGAGCTACCGTATGACAGTAGACGGTACTACCTGCTTTCTGTCAGCACCGAATGTTGGGCGGCGCTTACCAAACCCGACACCCCACATTGTGCCAACGGCTTCGGGCGGAAGAGCGCAATTGGGAGGGTACTAGCCTTATCCTGGTGCGAGGAAATGCAACCCAAAGACAAAATAAGTCATGGCAGGGCAGACCAGGCCCTAGGATTTCAAAGATTCAAACATCATAACGCTGTACAAGAACAAGGGAGATCGGAGCGACTGCAACAACTATAGGGGTATCTCACTTCTGTGTATTGTTGGGAAAGTATTTGCCAGAATTGTCCTGCGCAGACTTCAAGTCCTGGGAGATCAAGTCTACCCCGAATCACAGTGCGGCTTCCGTCAGAACCGGTCTACCATTGATATGATATTCTCATTGCGACAGATGCAAGAAAAATGCCGGGAACAAAATCAGCCACTGTTTATTGCCTTCATCGACCTCACAAAGGCATTCGATTTGGTCAGTCGTGAGGGTCTGTTCAAAGCACTAAAGAAGATTGGCTGTCCACCAACTCTTCTGTCCATTGTGGAATCGTTCCACACAGGCATGAAGGGTATAATCAAGTTTGATGGCTCAACTTCAGAAGAGTTTGAAATCAAGAGTGGAGTTAAGCAAGGTTGTGTACTATCCCCCACCCTCTTTGGGATATACTTTTCACTTCTACTGAAATATGCCTTTCGTGATCAGGATGACGGTATATACATTCACTCTCGCTCAGATGGTGGCCTCTATAATGCTCAGAGATTGAAGGCCAAGACCAAAATTAGCAGGGTACTAATCAGATTGTTGCTTTTTGCGGATGATGCTGCGATTACGACCCACTCTGAGGAAGAATTACATCTACTATCTGCATTCTCCAATGCTTGTTCTGAATTTGGTTTAACAAATAACAAAAAGAAGACACAGATTATGTCACAAGATGCACCCGGTGTACCATCAATCTTTATTGACGACGCCGAACTGGAGATAGTAGACCATTTTACATATCTTGGATCAGAGGTAAATAGCAAATTATCCCTCGATCAGGAAATCAACATCAGGATTGGCAAGGCAGCAACAACAATGAACATGTTAGCAAAAAGAGTCTGGGAGAACAGGAAGCTTACTGCCAAAACAAAAGTCCTCGTCTACCAAGCCTGTGTCCTTAGTACTCTTGTTTATGGCAGTGAAACCTGGACAACTTACTCACGCCAAGAGAAACGTTTAAACAGCTTTCATATGCGGTGTCTGCGAAGAATACTTGGTATTAAGTGGCAAGACAAAATCACAAATACTGAAGTATTGGAAAGATCAGGTTGTGTGACGGTGTATTCCATGCTCAGTCTTCGTAGACTTAGATGGATAGGACACGTTAGGAGGATGGATGATGGTAGAATACCAAAGGACATCTTTTTTGGTGAATTACAGACGGGTAGGAGATCTCAGGGTCGGCCTCTACTACGATACAAAGATGTGTGTAAGCGGGACATGATTGATACAGGCATTGATAATGCACAATGGGAGCACGTCGCCGCTGAACGTGTTGCATGGAGGGCAACTATCAGAAATGGAATAAAGACAAAGGAGAAAATGATTGCAGATAAAGCACACACAGAGCGTGAGAGACGTAAGATGGTGCACAATGGTAGAAATGACCATGTTTTCACATGCACCTACTGTGGGGAAACATTTGCAGCAAGAATTGGCCTTACCAGCCACACTCGCCACCGCCATGGATCGTAGTTATTGCCATATAACAGTTATTAAGCCTTTTTGAAGCACAATGTACCAAACTATCGTCTGTCAAGACGGAAAGGTGCCAAGGACTTGCTCTTAAACTTCCAGTGTGCTGATGCCGAGATAGTTGGCTCAACCCCTACACTAGTCAGTTGGACTAAAATGTTGACTTCTTGTACTTAACCCTTTACAGGGCAGACGCTTGTCCGTTTTGTAGCCCTGAACGGGCAAGATGTTTTCAGGTTCTGTAAAATTTCGGGTCGCGTTAGTAAAAACATCACAAATAAGGTGTTAGTCAACCAATTTTAGTTAAATAAACAACACAATGAAGGGAAAAGCATGCAGAATATGTTACTCACGTGGTTGTTGTCGGTAATCCATATATGAACACAAATATTTACGAAATACGGCATATTGTTAGTGATTTTCTGTCATCTATACGGCAATTTACAAACACATTTTCAGAATCATAATCACTTTCTTTAAAGTCCGACTCAGACTGCTAAATGCAAAGTAACGCTTTGCACTGATATCTAGCTCCGATTAATAGTCAACTTCGTGCCCTTTAATGTCACTTAAATTGAACAGAGCGAAATCTCGGCTATCACTTGCAGAATCGCCGAAATCCGTTTTGAAAAACAGTGTAAAAACCCCGAAAACTATCAAAAAAAATCCGTAAAAGTCGGTTCAAATTCATAGTACGCGCTTTACAAATGGCGGCCATGTTGTCAAGCTATCGGCGAAAGTGAAAGTAGCCGTCGGAAGTATCAGAAAGCCGAGAGATCGCGTTTTTACAATGCATAATAGTATTGGCCGGTTTGAGACGTTTTGCCCGTTTAACGTATCGGACAGAAATGGCCGGTCCACCCTGTAAAGGGTTAACTGGAAGATGTAAATTACAAGTACCTCAGAGGTCAGAGTGGGCTTGCCTGATGGTGAGAGATACTGGTAATAAGGGATTCTAATCCACATGCAGAGATCAGTTCAGTGCACTAGATATAGTAGTGCGTGTATGAACTACGCTTGAGTTCAAAGCGAACAGATGGATGAAGAAACGAACAATTCTTAGAATACCTTGAACCAAGATGAAACTTACAGACATTCTACAACAGTTAATAAATAAACACACATGAATTGTTTGACGTGCATAGAAGAAGAAGAAGAAAGAAGTAGAGGACACACTAGACAGCATACAAATTGACAGCTATAGTTAACGACAGGGATTTGAACCTGTCACCTCCAAATGATGACGGCACCTTGCTGCAGGAACAAGTGATCTTCAACGCATGACCAACTAGACAGCCCTGATACTCTACAAGAACTGAACATGTAAGAAAACTGGACAAGAGGAGGCAGTGGGCCACCAGCATGCAGATGTGAACAGGACATTGTGGAAACTTTGAGAATAAAACTTTGGAGTTTCCGTGGCGAAGTGGTCAAGTTGCCTGCCTCGTGCTCTAAAGGTTATGGGTTTGATTCTGGGCCATGTCTTTCGGTTCACAAGTGCATTCTTCTCTGAGACCCCTGGGGGTCGTTGCTGGAGCTATAGAGTTTGTGCTTTGTGCTACGCTTTCAGCTGGCCACACTGTGGAAAGAGACCGAACCTTGTGGGATAAAACCTGGTGCAATGAAGGCTGTCCTCTCGATTTGCAAGATGACTTGTAGGACTTGAGAATGAAGATGCATGACTCAGGAGGGCTGGCAAAACACCAAAACAAGACAAATTCTTAGAATAAGAATATCATGAAGAAAGAAGATGAAGATTACTGACATTCTAAAGGAGCTGATTGTTGAAGAAAATTGGCTCCATACAGCTTGATGTCTCGAAAATTGAAATACTTGGAACAAAGATGGGCAATTGTTTTGGTGGGCGGTGATGAGAGTTATGATCTGCAGACGACCTGTCACACGGGGGTGATGGCTGGAATTTGTTTAACCCTTCACAGGGCAGATGTGTGTCCGTTTTTTTAGCTCTGAGGGAGCAAGATTTTTCAGATTCGGTAAAATTTGGGGTTACGTTAGTAAAAACATCACATATAAGGTGTTAGTCAACAGATTTTAGTGAAATAAAAAACAATGACCCCGGGAAAGTTAACCCGGTCAACAAATGCCTGCAGAAGTCAGATATGTCGGCCTAACGACGCAAGAACGCAACTCTTCTGTAAACAGACACAACGCAATCACGTCCGGAAAAAAAAACTCCGGATGAACGCAGAAGAAGAAGAAAAACAAAATGAAGGAAAAAGCATGCAGATTATTTTACTCACGTGAATGTTGCCGGTACTCCACACATGAACACAAATATTTACAAAATACAACATATTGTTTGTGATTGTCAGTCATCTATATGGCAATTTACAAACACATTTTCAGAATCAGAATCACTTTCTTTAAATTCCGACTTACGACTACTAACGCTGATCACTGATATCTAGCTCTGGTTAATAGTCAACTTCGTGCCCTTCAATGTCACTTAAATTGAACCCAGCGAAATCTCCGCTATCTCTTGAAGAATCGTTGAAATCCATTTTGAAGTACAAAGCTTAAAACCTCCCAAAACTATTTAAAAAATACATTCAAATTCAAAGTACACACTTGCAAATGGCGGCCACATTGTACAAACTATCAGCGAAACCGAAAGTAGACAATCAGAAGTCTCGGAAAGCCGCATGATCGCGTTTTATACAATGCTTAGTATTCACGGGCGTTTTGTCCGTCCACGGGTAAAGCCGCTTTCGGCCGTTACGCCCGGTAAAGGGTTAAGAGCAATGTTGCAACCTCAAGGTGAATGCTGCTTTCTTTAATTATATTCAGGTTGGCATCTCAATTTGTACACAGAAATTGACATCTCAAGGTGTACACAGAAGTGGACATCTCAAGGTGTACACAGAAATTACGATCTCAAGGTGTGAAAATTGACATCTCAAGGTGTACACAGAAATTGACATCTCAAAGTGTACAACTTGACGTCTTAAAGTGAACACAGAAATTGATATCTCAAGGTGTACACAGAAGTGGACATCTCAAGGTGTACACAGAAGTGGACATCTCAAGGTGTACACAGAAATTAAGATCTCAAGGTGTACACAGAAATTTACATTTCAGTGTGTACACTGAAATTGATTTCTTTGGGTGTACACATAAATTGATATCTCAAGGTGTACACAGAATTTGACATCTCACAGTGTGAAAATTGACATCTCAAGGTGTACAAAGAAATTGACATCTCAATGTGTAAAAATTGACATCTCAAGGTATACACAGAAATTTACATCTCAAGGTGTACACAGAAATTAAGATCTCAAGGTGTGAAAATTGACATCTCAAGGTGTACACAGAAATTGACATCTCAAAGTGTACAACTTGACGTCTTAAAGTGAACACAGAAATTGATATCTCAAGGTGTACACAGAAGTGGACATCTCAAGGTGTACACAGAAATTAAGATCTCAAGGTGTACACAGAAATTTACATTTCAGTGTGTACACTGAAATTGATATCTTTGGGTGTACACATAAATTGATATCTCAAGGTGTGCACAGAATTTGACATCTCACAGTGTGAAAATTGACATCTCAAGGTGTACAAAGAAATTGACATCTCAATGTGTAAAAATTGACATCTCAAGGTATACACAGAAATTGACATCTCAAGGTGTACACAGAAATTGATTTCTCAAGGTGTAAACATTGACATCTCAAGGTGTAAAACTGGACATCTCAAAGTGAACACAAAAATTGACACCTCAAGGTGTCACAGAAATTGATTTCTCAAGGTGTAAACATTGACATCTCAAGGTGTAACAATTGACATCTCAGTGTGTACAAGGAAATTGACATCTCAAGGTGTAAAAATTAATGTCGCAAGGTGTACAAAGAAATTGGCATCTCAAAGTGTAAAAATTGACATCTCAGTATGCACAAGGAAATTGACATCTCAGGGTATACATAGAAATTGACAGCTTGGTTTGTACAAAGAAGATGAAGCATATATTGCATTTACTTTCAATTCAAACATGGATATGTAGCTGGACATTTAACCTGGTAAATGTGAAAAAATTTCTTCTATAGAATGCCAAGGGCTTCAACCAAAAAGTAGCTTATATCCGCATGACAGGAGAGAATGGGTTTGCTGACAAGCTTACGACAGACTATCATGTGATTGATGGCAATGAAGTATGTATTAAACAGCTGGTCAAGTATTTCAATTCACATTTAATTTTGATTATGAAAACTCAAGTATTGTTCCATTATTTGTTTCTCTTACTGCAGAGAGTTTTAAGTGTTGCTTGTGAAAACATCATGACTTCAATTGTTTGTTTGTTTGTATCTCTCTCTCTCTCTTTCTTTCTCTCTCTCTCTCTCTCTCTCTCTCTCTCTCTCTCTCTCTCTCTCTCTCTCTCTCTCTCTCTCTCTCTCTCTCTCTCTCTCTCTCTCTCTCTCTCTCTCTCTCTCTCTCTCTCTCCAGAGAGATTTAAATAAGTGTTTCTAGTGAAAACTTCATGACTTCAATTATTCGTTTCTCATACTTCTAAGAGATTAAAATAAGTGTTGCTTGTGAAAATTTCATAATGACTTCATTGTTTGTATCTCCGTCTCCAGAGAGATTTAAATAAGTGTTTCTTGTGAAAACTTCATGACTTCTGTTTGTTTCTCCAACTCCAGAGAGATTTAAATGTGTTGCTTCTGAAAACTTCATGACTTCAATTGTTTGTTTCTTCTCTCTCCAGACAGATTTAAATAAGTGAAGTCTAAAATTTTCATTATCTAGGTACTTTGGTTCTAGAAGGTCATATCTGCTGTCCAAGAGGGACAGTAATAACTATCATTTGATTGATGGCACTTAAACATGTATTAAACAACAGATTGTTTCAGTTTATTTGTTATTTTCATTATGAAAACTCAGTGAATATTCCATTGTTTGTATCTCTGACTCCAGAGAGATTTAAATAAGTCTTGCCTTTGAAAATTCAGTGACTATTCAGTTGTTTGCATCTCCCTATCCAGAGATATTTAAATAAGTAAAGTCTACAAATTCCAGCATCTAGGTACTTCAGTTCCAGAAGGTCTTATCTGCTGTCCAATAGAGATAGTAATGACATTAAACAAATCGCAGGAGTATTACTTTCACAGGGGCCAAAGTAGGTCAGTATGGCAGAATGGATAAGAACGCGTGTTCTTAAACATCCGGTGTGCTGATGCAGAGGTAAGGGTTCAACCCTATACTGGACAGTTAGATTAAAATGTTGACCTATCGTCCTTGAGTTGGGGACATTAATTACAAGTACCTCTGAAGTCGGAGTGGGTTCGCCTGACAGCGAGGGACACTTACTAGGTAAAGCTAATCCACACGCAAAATATAAAATTCAGTCCAGCACTACTAGAATTAGTGTGTATGGACTATGCTTGAATTCAAAGCGAGCGAGTGCAGAATAAAAATAAACGTGCGAAATATCTTCTAAGTCTATGTCGTGTGGCGTTGGTGATCATGTCTGTTCACAGCCTTCTGTCTCGTGTACTGCCAGTCAATTCTGATACTGATGTGCATTCATGCCATGATGTCACACTGTCCAGCATCATCTGTCTTGCCCCCCAGACTAAATATTTAACAATAAAAAAGGTACTGCGGCCTATTTTCACACTAGGGGGAGTTGCCTAAAAAAAGTCGCTTAAAAGTCGACAGGGTCGACTTCATTGCACTGGGTTTTATCCCATATGGCTCGGTCTCTTTCCGCAGCACGGAAAGCGTCGCACAAAGCACGAACTCCGTAGCTTTTAGCGACGACCCACAGGAGTCTCCGAAACATTTAACTCGTAAACTGAAGGACGCGGCCCAGAATCGAACCCACAACCTTTGGAGCACGAGTCTAGCGGCTTGACCACTTCGCCACAGAGACTAGGGGGAGTATTGGGTATATGATGTTAGCCACATATTTGCAGCAAGCAACACTCTGTGCCAGGCTGTTCTATGGCCTGGTTCAATTTTTCAACTTGCTACAGTATAACCAACTCTATTCCAGCCTTGAAGCTCATATTGCTCTTGGCTGTTATTAGGTTGGAGACAGTTGTATTACTATGTAACTGGTTAACTAAACAATTTTTAAACTAAAGTTGATATAAAAGTTTTTGTATTTTATTATTGCTGTTGCTACACCTCACACTGGATAGAACTGTGAAGCATCTCTTTGATGTGCACTCATCCACACAATGAGTTGCCAGGCTGGCTGTTTCAGGGATCTGTACTGATCCTGCTCTTGCTGCTGGTTTCTGGACTTGGGGCAGGTATGGAGATCTGTAATGGTTCCCATGGAGATACTTCAGAAGGAGGTTGGATGGAAAGCAACTACACCTTCACCCTGGCAGGTACAAGAGAATCAGCAGTGGTTCGTGCCGCGCTGGTAACTTACGGGGGTATGTGAGCCGGTCGCCCAGAAAGCAATGGCAAACTACTGAGCGCAATCTTGCCTAGTACATCAACAGCAGCTGAAAAATGCTGGTGTTGACTGCAACGTCCTGTAAGGAATATGCAACATTAAAAAAAAATAATATTTGAGATTTCTGTAGTATGCTCCAACTAAACATAAGTACAAGCACACATGGTACGTTAATTGGTTCACAAGAGGAATATCCAGTCACATGGATGTGAAGAGTGGACAATGAGCAGACAAACTGAAAAACATCTGATGGCTGTGGAAATGTGTTACTGAGGAAAATGCAAAGAATACCATGAACAGACAGAATAACCAATGACCAAGTCCTTTTTTTTTTTTTTTTGCATATCCTTTTACAGGACATCGCTGTCAACAGCAGCATCTTTCAGCTGTCTGTTGATTTCTTGGCAAGATTACGCTCAGTAGTTTGCCATTGCTTTCTGAGCGGCTGGCTCAGTATCCCGCAAGTCACCAGCAGGGGTCGAACCGCTCCCAGTTCTCTTCCGCTATGAGACTCTGCGTGATAAACGGGATTACGGAGAAAGTATTGTAACCCCTCAGCCAGAGAGACCGGGAATTAGATATAGACAGTCAAAATTTTTTGGACATGTTATGAGACTAAATCAATTGGAGAACTTCATAACAACTGGCAAGATTGAGGGGAAAAAGAACAAGGGAAAGGCAGAAAAGTAAATACCTGGATGGCTTGACCACGTGGTATGGTTGAGACAAGAACATGGAGCTGATTCATGACTCTGGTGATTGAGTGAGATTGTGAAACATGACCGCCCACGCTTATCGACCCGACACATGATGATGATGTGAAAGGGTTCTGTACTTGTATGTGTGTGTGCATGCTGTTTAAAACATCACTATTATTCTTTACTGAAGCTTGATATTGATTTTACTTCATGCAGTAATTATCTTGTTATTTTCTTCTTTCTAGGTGCACATTCAGCTGGAAAATAGACAGAATGCACGATACAATGTTACAGAGAAAAGAAGACTTTAATAGATAGGCACACATTTGTTGGCATATTACCCCGAGTTCAAGGTCTATTTATACATTGGTATATTTCTGCAAATTTATTGTGTTCTGGTGTTTATTTCATTGTCAATTTGTAAAAATTTCCATTTTCCCACTTTAAACTTGATCATAGTCCACACTGGACATATTTTTTTGTATGGGAGCCAGCTTTCCCTATTACCAGTGTCCTCCGCCATAAGGTGAACCCATTCCGACTTTTGAGGTACTTATAATGTATGTCTCCAAGTCAAGGACAAGAAGGCAACATTCAAGTCCAACTCACTAATGTAGGGAGAGAACCTCTACCGTGTTATCAGTGCACCAGCAGTTTAAAAGCGAGCGATCTTATCCATTTGACCATGTGACTTCCTATTTCATTGTTAATTTGTTCCAACAAACGTTAAATAAATTTTTGCACAGAAAGTTAAAACAAAGTCTGAATAACAGAAAAATCAACTTAATGATAGTTTTGGGGTGATACCTCATTTTGAACTTTAGTGTAGTGCACTGAACTGATTTGTGCATGTGAATTAGCTTTCCCTATAACCAATGTCCCTCGCCATCAGGCGAACCTGCTTCGACTTTTGAGGTAGACTTAATGATAATTACAAAGAAAAAAATGTCTTCCCAAATACAACATTAAAGTGAATGGAACTCGTCTGAAACAAGTCATTGTGTTAAAGCATTTAGGTACTTTAATATGAGGGTAAGTTAATAAATAAGTCACAAATGGCTGTAGAAAAATAACAAAATATGATAACAACTTGAAACCAGTTTATTTTTATACATACATTGTCCCTTTATTTCTCAACATAAGTTCCACCAACATTGATGCACTTATCCCATCGTTTTATCAGTCCTCCCAAACCGGCTGCATGGAACTGTGTGCTCTGTTTTCTAAACCACGTTTTCACTTCACATTCAACTTTGGCGTCATTCGCGAAATGTCTTCCACATAGGTGGGTTGTCATTGTCAGTGTTTATGGTGACAAATGTTTGTCCCGTAAAGTGATGCATAGCTGGGGTTTAAAAAAAAAAAAAAAAAAAGTTACGAGGGCGAGTCAATAACTAAGTCACACAGTTCTGTGTGATGGCCGATAAATAAAAACAAAGCATGCAGTTCTATGCAGCTGGTTTGGGAGGACTGATAAAATGATGGGATAAGTGCATCAATGTTGGTGGAAATTATGTTGAGAAATAAAGGGACACTGTATGTATAAAAATAAACTCGTTTCAAGTTGTTATCATATTTAGTTATTTTTTTACAGCCATTTGTGACTTACTTATTGACTTCCCCTCGTAATGGCAGATGTATCAAAGAAGGTCAATATTGAAAAGCAGCATTTAATATAATGCAGAATGTTCTCTGCAACATATCTCTGATAACCAAGGTGAGGAAATAAGAGTGTAAAAGCGGTATCGAATACTGATGTGCAAAGCCAGTGATAGTCAAATAGCTGACAAGTAAGGATACATGTGAAAGTTGTGGAGATGTGGATTTATAGAAGAATGATGATATCACCTTGGATGGATAGAAAGAGTATCTTGAAATAAGTTAGCTCACAATGAACTGGCTACTCACAGAAGATAGCCTACATCCTTTGGTCATGTGTCATGAGAAGAGGAAAAACCGCGGAGACAGAAGATGTTGGATAGTTTGACCATGACATGGGGAAGGGGGGGGGGGGGGATATCAGTATCAGAAATGGTTGGCAGTACATGAGTTCTGTGTGTTGTAGTGTACAATTCTTCTGTGTGTTGTAGAGTGCAGTTCTTCTGTGTGTTATAAAGTACAGTTCTTCTGTGTGTTGTAGTGTGCAGTTCTTCTGTGTGTTGTAGAGTATATTTCTGTGTGTTGTAGAGTACAGTTCTTCTGTGTGTTGTAAAGTACAGTTCTTCTGTGTGTTGTTGTCGTAATAAGTGTCGTCCCTGGGGTGAGGGGAATCAACACCCACATTCTTTTAACCCCATATTAGTATCTTGAGGATCTTCTGGATTTCTGTCCAGAACACCCCTTCAGTCCTTGGATCCCTCTCTCTCTCTTTCTCTCTTACAACTAGACCATGCCCCCTCTCATTCTTTTCCAAAACGTACTACGCAACTCTAGCTTCTAAAAAAATGACAAATTAATTTAATAAAGAAAAGTGTCAGGTATGTCCTATACTCTAGTAAGTTTGCAAAATCAGACCAAACAGCTCAGGATCAAAGTCTGCTTCATCACAGTACTGGCCACACAACAGCACCATAGATCAAGTACAGAGGGACCTCACCAAATGATGCGTCTCTCCGGCCCAATGTCGACTTCCTCCAGTAGCTCTTGGATAGTTCGGATGCCTGATCAGTATCAGAAATGGTTGGCAGTACATGAGTTCTGTGTGTTGTAGTGTACAATTCTTCTGTGTGTTGTAGAGTGCAGTTCTTCTGTGTGTTATAAAGTACAGTTCTTCTGTGTGTTGTAGTGTGCAGTTCTTCTGTGTGTTGTAGAGTATATTTCTGTGTGTTGTAGAGTACAGTTCTTCTGTGTGTTGTAAAGTACAGTTCTTCTGTGTGTTGTTGTCGTAATAAGTGTCGTCCCTGGGGTGAGGGGAATCAACACCCACATTCTTTTAACCCCATATTAGTATCTTGAGGATCTTCTGGATTTCTGTCCAGAACACCCCTTCAGTCCTTGGATCCCTCTCTCTCTCTTTCTCTCTTACCACTAGACCATGCCCCCTCTCATTCTTTTCCAAAACGTACTACGCAACTCAAGCTCTAGTGTCAGGTATGTCCTATACTCCAGTAAGTTTGCAAAATCAGACCAAACAGCTCAGGATCAAAGTCTGCTTCATCACAGTACTGGCCACACAACAGCACCATAGATCAAGTACAGAGGGACCTCACCAAATGATGCGTCTCTCCGGCCCGATGTCGACTTCCTCCAGTAGCTCTTGGATAGTTCGGATGCCTGGTCACCAATAGTGGATATAGTCCAATACTGACCATGAATCTGACACACACAGTGTTACTAATGTCACTAAAAGTTCTGTGATCTGATAACTCTTGTACCGTAAAATAAATGTTTACTGTCACTTTGAAAACTAAATGTTAATTGGTAATTTCTCAAAGGAATTCACCACTTGGAAAAACGCAAATTGTTAATTTTCAATTTCTCCTTATAACTACTATTGTTCCTGTTACTGGTGGTATTGTAAGTATCTTCACTCTTAGATGATCATCGGTTCCTGCTCAGCAGAGGCCAGGCTCTTGCCGACCCTCTGGGTTATAGTCCCAGTGCAAAGGCCCCTGAGTAAAAACTGCCTTCAATGATCGAGCCATATTCTTCTTCTATGACTTGTCTGCTAGCTTTTTGGAAAACATAGTGGAAACTGTTGAAGAGAGAACACACCTGGTGAGAGCAACCGATTCTGACCTTTATTAGGTGAGAGTAGGCCGACGGCCGCACTCAGATATATAACAGAGAACTAAACTCTGTCATCAAGTAGAGGAGCTCATCACATCGGTCTTAGTCATGGTAAGACAAGGAAAGACTAAAGGAAAAGTGCAGAAACCCAGTAGATACCCTACTGGAAGATCCCACCATTTGACATTTCCTTTATACCCCCAACCATCCTCAATCTCCCTAAATATCATCCCACTACATTGTCTCACTGAGTTAATTTATGTCTCACACTAGCTAGTTTAAGCAACGCGATAGCCTACTGCTGCCGACGCTCCTACAATACGTTCTTACAACGCACATTACTACACTCGATTCCTAAGAATAATCTAATTTGGGTCTATTTAATTAAATATCATATATTTATTCCTGTTTGAAATTGAGACTACTAAATCACACAATGGATAAATGTCCGCCGAGGTAAATCAACATATGACACTGTAGTCTCTCTCCATAATCAAACCAGGAACATCACACACGCCCTTGTTGCTTCACAACATTTGGTCGACTCCCGCCAAAGTTGTTTGTCCAGACTGTTTTGATACTGTATCTGAATGACGTCACAAATCTGACTAGACACTAGGCGCCGAGAAGCTATTTTTTTCTCTCTCCTTTTTCGACTCGATGTACTTGCTTGCTTGCTTGTGTTCGTTGGCTTGAGCTCCAACGCAAAGTCCTGTATGTCGGATGAAGGCATCCTGTTGTCCAACATCAGTGTGATGTCATACAGGACCTGAGTTTTGCGTGAGTATCCGTTGTCCCATGTCTGGCTTATTGGTGTGCAGACTGGTGGTTCCTCGCCGTACAGGTAGACACTCTCCGTACAGGCAGACACTCTCCGACTCGGAGGAGACTCGATGTAAATAACTGGCCGGCTGTCCCGCGTTAATCTGGGGAATTGTTTCCCGTACATCAAAAAGTCTTGCCGGCTTGTGATCTGGAGACCTGTTTCCCCCACAACAAAAAATCTTGCCGACTCCTCCAACATCAAAGGATGGCTCCTGCCTGTAGACGAATGGCGCGACAGTCTTTCAGCATCGACAACTCCAAGAATTTCCGCGACAGTTGTAGAGTGCAGTTCTTCTGTGTTTTGAAGAGTACAGTTCTTCTGTGTGTTGGTGGTACTAGCCTCTTCACCGAGGTGATGATGAAGTTCAAATTCCCAGTGCAAATATGTCATGTGTGGTTTCTGAAATGAGTGTTATGAATACCTTGGATGGCTAGAGTTAACAGCGATTGCATAGAAGAGCCTAATGAAAGTATAACAGTATACATAAATATAAGAAAGAAACCAGTTCTCATTAATGAAAGTATAACAGTATACATAAATATAAGAAAGAAACCAGTTCTCATTAATGAAAGTATAACAGTATACATAAATATAAGAAAGAAACCAGTTCTCATTAATGAAAGTATAACAGTATACATAAATATAAGTGAGAGACCAGTTCTCATTAATGAAATTATAACCAGATCCGCATGGCTGAAAGGATTAGAACGCGTGTTCTTAAACATTTGGTGTGCTGATGCCGTGGTAAGCTGTTCAATCCCTACACCGGGCAGCTGGACTAAAATGTTGACCTGTCGTCCTTGACTTTGGGACGTAAATTACAAGTACTTCTGAAGTCAGAGTGGGTTCACCTGATGGCGAGGGACACTGTTAATAGGGAAAGCTAACCCACACACAAAATTCAGTCCATCACTACTATAAATAGTGTGTATGGACTAAGCTTGAGTTCAAAGCGGGCAAGCGCATACAAAAAATTATAACCATCCATCCATCATGTGCCATGCCGGTAAGCGTGGGTGGTCATGATTCGCCATTTCATTCGATCACCAGCGTCGTGGATCAGCTAAGTGTTCCAGTCTCTACCGTGCCACGTGGTCAAGCCATCCAGGTATTTACTTCTCTGTCTTCACTTTGTTCTCCCCTCGATCTTGCCAGTTGTTACCAAGTTCTCCAATTTATTTCTTCTCATAACATCTCCAAAAAATTGTGACTGTCTAATTTCTCTACTAGTTAAATTGAGTGGCAGACTTTTTAGCATAAATGTTATTCAAGTATATGCCCCAACAGGATAATCCAGTGAAGATAGTGTAGAGGAATTTTATAATGACATAGAGTGCCTTAAAGAAATGTACAAATTCAGAAATAAACATCATAAGTAGGGGATTTCAATGGAAAAGTAGGAAATCAAGGTGATAGATACACAGTAGGAAACTGGTTTAGGAGAGAGAAATGAAAGAGGATACAGACTCGTAGAGTGGGCAAAAGAACAGGAAATGATTGTAGAAAACACCCTAGAAGATTATGGACATGGAGGAGTCCTGGTAGCAGGATCAGAAACCAGATTGACTACATTCTGATTAACAGAAGATTTAGAAACGCACTAACAATAGCAAAAACAGTTCCCAGTGCTGATTGTTATAGTGACCACAGACTACTTACAGGAACACTGACGATAAAGTTGAAGAAAATCAAGTATGTAACAGGAAACACTAAATATGTGTGTACATTGAGTATTGACAAGGAAATACAAAACAAATTCAACATAGACGTACAGAACAGATTTGATATATTGTCTGATCTAGAGATATTATTCCAGGATGGGGATGATCATGGGAAGTGTTGAAGAATTCAATCAGTTTGGCTGCAGAATCAACTATTCCAAAATTAAAGAAGGTTGGTCGAAAGAAATGGATAACAGAAGAAATTGAAACCTAATGGAAACAAGAAGACTCAACAAAAATAATTCTGCCAAATATGAAGAAATTCACAGACAAGTCAGAATATTATGTAAGGAGGCAAAAGAAGCATGGCTTGAGGAAAAGTGCTTAGACATTGAAAAACAACACAACAGTCAAAATACCAAATTAGTGCACACAAGAATTCAGGAACTTACTAATAAATGAATAAGAACATCAGCAGGCTGTCTAAAAACTAAAGATGGCAAAATTATAATAGAAAAGATCAGATTCTACATGTATGGACAGATTATGTGAAAAGCCTTTATAATGAAAACAGAGAGGAACAGTATGATATTAGATTTAATAATGAAGGACCGCCAATTTTGAAGATGGAAGGTTCAAAATGTTTTTAGAAATGTAGAAGATATAAATGGAATCAGCATTGGAGGACGAAACACCAATACAATTAGATATGCAGATGATACAGTATTGATTGCAGACAATGCACAGGATCTGCAACAATTAGTAGATGCGGTTGTTGTACACAGTGAGCAGCTAGGGTTGGAATTAAAGTGTAAGAAGACACAGGTTATGGTCGTCACTAGGAAGAACGAAGTACCACAATGTAATATACAAGTAAATGGGAATATTCTTCAACAAGTGAATCGGTACAATTATCTCGGAACAGTCATAACATCTGATGGGAGATGCCTTGAAGAGATTAGAACAAGAATCGCCATGGCGAAAGTAGCCTTTAGCAAGATGAAAAACATTCTGACCAATAAAATGATGTCAATTGAAATGAGAAAAAGAGTGTTGAGGGGATACATAAAGCCTGTTCTTTTGTATGGATGTGACACTTGGACAATGTGCAGTCAAGCTGAAAAACATCGGATGGCTGCAGAAATGTGGTTTCTGAGGAAAATGCAAAGAATACCATGGACAGACAGAAAAACCAATGACCATGTACTACAGGAGACAAATGAAAATCGTAAATTGTTTAGAGAAATTAGACGTAGACAGTCAAATTTTTTGGACATGTTATGAGAAGAAATGGATTGAAGAACTTAGTGACAACTGGCAAGATCGAAGGGAACAGACCAAGAGGAAGACCGAGAGGAAAATACCTGGATGGCTTGGCCACATGGCATGGACGAGACAGGAACACTGAGCTGATCCACGACGCTGGAGATTGAGTGAAATGGCAAGTCATGACCGCCCACGCATTCCGGCATGGCACATGATTGATTGATTGTTATACTTTTATTAATGAGAACTGGCCTCTTTCTTATATTTAAGTATACTATTAGGCATTTATGCGCTGTTCAGCTTGTTTAGTAAGTGTTCATATCTCACAGGCGTATGTTGCAATGGGAAAGATGCATGCTCTTAAAAATCTAGTTTATGTAGTTCTGTCTGTCCCATTCCATAATTTATTCAGTTGTTTTAGTCTTTGAAGAGCAACTGATAGTCGTCGTTGTCGTAGTTTTTCCTGGGGTGAGGGAAGCATACTATTACATCTTAATAACGGGATAGATGCACTCTGGGAATACCATAAATCTCAGTCTACAGACCCCACCAGCCCTTGGATTCCTGTCTCTCTCACTATCAACCGCTGGACAATACCTTTTTCACCTCTCATCCAGAACAGATGACACGACTCTGGTGTCTACACATAATGACTAGATGATATAATGTACAAGAGGAGTATCCACAAGGGGAATGTTCATGAGAGAATATTGGCTACCGCCAGGCGATAGAAGAAATGGCTATCTGGATTAGCCTCAGGCCGTCTCACTCATCACTGTACACTCGGTAAGATACCACAAGGTTAAAGAGGTCACTCATCTGCACACGTAGCGTGGAATGTCTCTGCCGAGGTGTAGTCTCAACTGGAATGACTAGCACGTCAATGTGGTGACTCCAAGTTGCGGTGGTACGTGATGTCTCTGGACTAACATCCCTGTAGAAGTTCTGCAGGCCTGTCCTTCAAGCTTCACTGGTAAGGCCTGTGCTAGACAACCTTCCTAAGAAGCCACCATAACAGTTAACACACATTTAACAATGTCAAAGTTCTGGCACAGATGGTGGTCTCTAATGGGATCAGGATGGGTATAACTGGGCCTATAAGCACAGAAAGTTGGCACAGTTCAAGTTGACTCTGTCACTCAAAGTCAGTACTGGTAGCGCGTGACCAGGTAAGGAATGTAACAAGTGTCCCTATTCCAACATGGTAGACTGTTCTCGGAACACCAGGCCATCATGAAATAAAGGGTAATGTAGTTCTTCTCTACCCGTTTGGCTAGTGGGTTATAATGTCAAAACTTCACAGACAAGAGGACACGATACTCGCCCGTGTGTAGCCATCATAATACTTGGTGGACTGACTGAAGATCATTTAGCGGTTTAGACGGGACTGGACTGTGGCGCAGTGACTTCCCGGCACGTGGTGTGGTGTAGAAGCCTCACTTCACGTCACATAGGTAAGCCAACCATTTAGCAGCCTTCACCAAGTCATCTTCCTCTGGCCCCGTCACGTAAGTCTCTCAGAAAGTAGAACCTGCCAAAGATAACACCATGTGTGAATATCGTGACACAGACTTACCCCCAGAGGTACACGTTACCTATGTGTACTCAGTATAGGCCGGTGTCGCCATGACCCGGCCGGCAGCCTCACAGACCAGGATCCACTGCCAAAACTGAACTGGGTCTGGGTCCTAACAAGTGCTGGCTGAACCGTCCTCCGTCTCGAACCCGCCCAAGGTAGGGCTGTGTATCTGGTCATGGTGTCGGCGAAATCCTTCTGTCCTAAAAAGACTTCTAAGGACACAATATACCAGGTTAGTAGGTTAAAGGTACCTAGAGACAGAAAGGCTCTGAAGGAGAGCCGGTGACCACCGAATTCCCCTCCCTCGGAGGTAGCCCCCTCTCCCTGGTTCGATTTTAGGATTACCTACTATACACCAGGTCTCCTGGAGCTCTAGCTCTGATCCAGGAATGTAATAGATTATACAGGGAAATCCCCCTGTAGTGGAAGTCCACATCCCGTTCCCTCCTCCCCTAGTTAAGGTCAGAGCATTTGGAACGATGTTCAGCTGGCTGTGACCAGCTCTGTCGCATTCCCCAGTTTCTCCAGTGACAACCTCTCGGGAACCAACTGCCTATCAAGATGGTGTTCTGTTACGGCAACCAATAACATAAAGAGTAAGCAGAAAGCTCAGCAAAGCCAGTGGTCGCCACACCAAAGAATTCGAACTTAGACACCCGCAATGTCCTTCGAATGACCTTCGACATGTCCGGCGACCATCGCATGGGTTTCGTCTGGTTCGGCCGAGTTCCCTGATACCTCACTCGACCTATGTTCTACAACGCCTTCGCCCACGTCCGTTTGTGTCGACTACGTTAGAGTTCTAAGGCCGCCCAGGAGTGAACTCGGACTACTAACACTATTGGGCCTGTCCGAAATGTTTATAACTACTTGTAGCGGCAATAACACGCATTCCCGTACTTGTACAATGTTAACGCAAAAACAGGCCTACAATCCATCGTGTTCAACTCGCCTGCAGTGTTAAGTTAAAACACAAGCCCACAGTTTCACCCCTGACTGACCTTTGTGCGCCGGGCGGGACATGTGGTCGAACAGCTTCGATTCAACGCGGTAGCGACACACATTATTTATCTAAATATGTTTCACGTACCTTACGACAAACTGTGTATTCAGAATTGAGGAGCTCCCGTCCCAACACTGGACGTTCTGTCAGTTTTCTTTGATAAACAGCAAGACACTGGCTTCCTCTCTCCCATTTACGAATTAACACAGTCGTTCAAACACAACGGCTTGCTTTCACGGCCGGATCACAACTGAGCCTCTCTTTGTTCCGAGACGGTTCGTGCGCATGCGTTAGCGGATATGGTTGGGTTGAGCTTTCGTCACCCGAACAGTCGAGAAGTCAAGGGCCACCAATCGCCTTTGCGTGGGGTACATTAATACCTTGGTTGTATCCCTTCGACTAGATCGGCAGTTCTACTAGTACTGAAAAGGGGGAATTGGATTTTTTTGGGAGTTTGCTAGGTGAATTCTCAGCCGTTCCGTGACATAGGCCCCCTCTTAAGAGAGTTGACCGCGTCGACTGTCTCCAGCTGGATGTTCACTCCTAGCAAACTCATCCTCTGCCTCTGGAACTGGATGCCTAGACAGAAAGTCAGCCCCAACATTCTCCTTCCCGGGAATGTATTACACCGTAAAAGTGTAGGGCTGAAGCATCAACGACCACCGCATCAAGCGTGCGTTGAGCTTACAGGAGGTGGCCAAGCCCATCTTTGGTTGATGGTCTGCCAGTGTCCTCAAAGGTACAACCTCCCCATCTATTTGGGCAGTAACTTGGACAGCCCGTCTCATATCAGTGATCGACAACCGCGCTTGCCCGTCGAGTCATTACGTTCGGCCGGACGACCATCCGACTCGCGTACGCAACGGGGTGCAATACCGACGGATCTTCCCTTCCCGGCGGTACCAGTGTCGTCACTACCGCGATGTCTCCCTACATATATGTCTCGGGATTTGCGGTATCGTCCTCGATGGACGGTATAGTCTTCCCAGAACCCTCTGGACTCGGGGTTCCCTGGCCATCTCTTTTGATAGCGGGGCCAGTCAGTCGATCGTCGGTCGGAGTCCAGGGTATCTCGCGACGCATCCGACGTTACCCACCCCTTCCGAACTTGGGTACTAGTGACTGACATCGCCGACAGGTGCAGAGATTTGTCACCGGACCTCTCCTCGTTTCTTCGCAGGAGATTTGCAGGGAAAATTCTCAAAATTCCCCCGATCCGGATCTCGTAGTTGGTCTTGGACACTACCCTGACCACGGGATAAGGTCCTTGCCATCCTACCTCGAGCATATTGGTCCTGCTTGGACCCCACAATAATACTCTATCTCCCACCTTAAGACCTAATCTAGTCTTAGTCCGATTTGTGGGTGAAGCCTTCTGGCATTCTGGGCATGATTTTACTAACCGGCGTACATCGCCAGTCATACGTGGCCAGTAATAATGACCGGAAATTCGCTGCAGCGTCGCTCTGACACCCATATGTCCATTCCCGGATAGGTTACTACCCGATATGGTGTGTCCCCTCTGAAGAATTGGGATACGGTAGTCCGTCGGGACCACCAACTGCCCGTGCAGTTCATCTCCCCTTCCGGCTCTCCGGTAGAGCAGCCGATTCTTCAGATAGTACTGGCCCCGTTGCGGTGGGTCAGCACTTTTCTGCAGCTTCTTGTAGCACGGACGTAGTGTCGCGTCTGCGCTCTGGGCCGTACGCAAACCCCCTAGCTGGGTTTTCGAGCTGGTTGTGTTTGCCTCGTCTTTCCCCGTGTGGGCGCAGGTATGTATGTCACCTAGGTGGATTGGCTTCTTCGGCACCCCTAGAAATACATATTTACTCCCCAGAATCACGGGATATAGGGGATCGAGTAATACCGCGGCGGGGATGATGCCCGTGACGTATCTCGACCTAATCTCTACGTTAGCGATTGGTAACGTCATGGCTACCGCACTCTTCATAGCCGGCTGTATCTCGATGCTTTCCCCAGTGAGTTGGTCTGGTCTCACTAGACTGGCGGCAATGACGGCTTCCCCGTCTAGGCCAGTGTCATAGAGACACTCAACCTGCTGGCCGTTGACTTCTATCAGTTCGACCACAGGTGGCCTCTCTTGATCCAGAGTCTCTTCGCCGACCTCGACCTTTTCGGTGGCAACAGCCTTTGGAGCCACTAGGCAGGCCGCAAAGTGTGAGCTCTTAGCCTTCGATCTGCAGTCCCTTGTATTGTGCGAGGGTGACTGGCAAATCGAACACCACTTCTCACTCCATTTCCGTTTCGGTGGAGAGTTATGTGGCTTCCTGCTCCCATCTTTCGACTTCTCCGGACTCTGGTCAGAGGATTTCTCATAAGGTTCTACCTTCTTGACATGAGAGTTCTTCAGTTTCTTTCTGTCAGTCTTGTCCTGACTTTTACCCATGGAGGGATGGGTTTCCCCACCTTCACCATGCACCTCGACGAATCGTTCGGCCATTTTGGCTACTACCTCTAATCTTTCCGCCCCTTGTTCTCCCAAGAACTCTTTGAGCGGTTTCGACATATGCTTCCGCATCTGGTCGACGATCATCAGTTCTTCGAGACTATCGTAATCGTGTGCGAACTGAGCTAAGTCCATCCATTTATGGAGGTAGGATCTAAGACGCTCGGCGTACGCAGCAAATAACTCACTCGGCTCTCGTTTCGCTTCTCGAAACTTCTTGCGGTAAGTATGCGACGTCATCTCGAACCGTTTCAGCAGCGCTGCCTTCAGTTCGGCATAATTATTCTCGTGTCCCGCCGGTAAACGCGAGTAGACCTCGTACGCGGTTCCGCGCAATCCCTGGGACAGTTTCAGACACCACTTGTCTCGATCGAGACCCATGGCGACAGACATAGCCTCGAACTTTTGTAAGAACTGGTCGATCTTTTCCTTATCTTCCTCAAAAATCGGTAGAGGAAACTTCATGGCATGATAACCATGTCGACCTAAGGTAGGTGAACCAGGGAGTGAAGACCCTCCTACTGCTCCCTCAGTCTCTCTACTTGATTGTGCCCTGAGCTCGAGTTCCCGCATACGGTACTCATGCTCTCGCTTCTGAGCCTCTTGTTCGGCGTCGAACTTCTTAGCGGCTTGTTCGATTTCGAACTTCTTCAACTCAAATGCCATCCTTCGATCCTCCACTTCTTGTTGTCTTCTCTCTCTCTCTTCCTGACGGAAGTCTCTCTCAACCCCTTGGATATACTCTGTTAGTGCAGTGCCGGTGAAGCCCAGTCCTTCGCCGGTTGCCCGCACTTCCTCCATATTTAATTTGGTGGATGCCATACGTAGAGAGTATATGTTAGTAGTGTGAGTGATAGGTAAATAACGCAATATATAGATATGCAATACACCAATCTAATATATATGACGTCCCAACACACCACACGTCAATCTGTCTTTGTCAAGAGAAGAAACAGGACCAAAGACCTATGTAGACCTGAATAGAGATACTAGGAATGAAATGTCCTAACCATAATCACCAGAGCTGTCTCATCAATATCCCGGACGAGCCCCCAAATAATGTCGTAGTTTTTCCTGGGGTGAGGGAAGCATACTATTACATCTTAATAACGGGATAGATGCACTCTGGGAATACCATAAATCTCAGTCTACAGACCCCACCAGCCCTTGGATTCCTGTCTCTCTCACTATCAACCGCTGGACAATACCTTTTTCACCTCTCATCCAGAACAGATGACACGACTCTGGTGTCTACACATAATGACTAGATGATATAATGTACAAGAGGAGTATCAACAAGGGGAATGTTCATGAGAGAATATTGGCTACCGCCAGGCGATAGAAGAAATGGCTATCTGGATTAGCCTCAGGCCGTCTCACTCATCACTGTACACTCGGTAAGATACCACAAGGTTAAAGAGGTCACTCATCTGCACACGTAGCGTGGAATGTCTCTGCCGAGGTGTAGTCTCAACTGGAATGACTAGCACGTCAATGTGGTGACTCCAAGTTGCGGTGGTACGTGATGTCTCTGGACTAACATCCCTGTAGAAGTTCTGCAGGCCTGTCCTTCAAGCTTCACTGGTAAGGCCTGTGCTAGACAACCTTCCTAAGAAGCCACCATAACAGTTAACACACATTTAACAATGTCAAAGTTCTGGCACAGATGGTGGTCTCTAATGGGATCAGGATGGGTATAACTGGGCCTATAAGCACAGAAAGTTGGCACAGTTCAAGTTGACTCTGTCACTCAAAGTCAGTACTGGTAGCGCGTGACCAGGTAAGGAATGTAACAAGTGTCCCTATTCCAACATGGTAGACTGTTCTCGGAACACCAGGCCATCATGAAATAAAGGGTAATGTAGTTCTTCTCTACCCGTTTGGCTAGTGGGTTATAATGTCAAAACTTCACAGACAAGAGGACACGATACTCGCCCGTGTGTAGCCATCATAATACTTGGTGGACTGACTGAAGATCATTTAGCGGTTTAGACGGGACTGGACTGTGGCGCAGTGACTTCCCGGCACTTGGTGTGGTGTAGAAGCCTCACTTCACGTCACATAGGTAAACCAACCATTTAGCAGCCTTCACCAAGTCATCTTCCTCTGGCCCCGTCACGTAAGTCTCTCAGAAAGTAGAACCTGCCAAAGATAACACCATGTGTGAATATCGTGACACAGACTTACCCCCAGAGGTACACGTTACCTATGTGTACTCAGTATAGGCCGGTGTCGCCATGACCCGGCCGGCAGCCTCACAGACCAGGATCCACTGCCAAAACTGAACTGGGTCTGGGTCCTAACAAGTGCTGGCTGAACCGTCCTCCGTCTCGAACCCGCCCAAGGTAGGGCTGTGTATCTGGTCATGGTGTCGGCGAAATCCTTCTGTCCTAAAAAGACTTCTAAGGACACAATATACCAGGTTAGTAGGTTAAAGGTACCTAGAGACAGAAAGGCTCTGAAGGAGAGCCGGTGACCACCGAATTCCCCTCCCTCGGAGGTAGCCCCCTCTCCCTGGTTCGATTTTAGGATTACCTACTATACACCAGGTCTCCTGGAGCTCTAGCTCTGATCCAGGAATGTAATAGATTATACAGGGAAATCCCCCTGTAGTGGAAGTCCACATCCCGTTCCCTCCTCCCCTAGTTAAGGTCAGAGCATTTGGAACGATGTTCAGCTGGCTGTGACCAGCTCTGTCGCATTCCCCAGTTTCTCCAGTGACAACCTCTCGGGAACCAACTGCCTATCAAGATGGTGTTCTGTTACGGCAACCAATAACATAAAGAGTAAGCAGAAAGCTCAGCAAAGCCAGTGGTCGCCACACCAAAGAATTCGAACTTAGACACCCGCAATGTCCTTCGAATGACCTTCGACATGTCCGGCGACCATCGCATGGGTTTCGTCTGGTTCGGCCGAGTTCCCTGATACCTCACTCGACCTATGTTCTACAACGCCTTCGCCCACGTCCGTTTGTGTCGACTACGTTAGAGTTCTAAGGCCGCCCAGGAGTGAACTCGGACTACTAACACTATTGGGCCTGTCCGAAATGTTTATAACTACTTGTAGCGGCAATAACACGCATTCCCGTACTTGTACAATGTTAACGCAAAAACAGGCCTACAATCCATCGTGTTCAACTCGCCTGCAGTGTTAAGTTAAAACACAAGCCCACAGTTTCACCCCTGACTGACCTTTGTGCGCCGGGCGGGACATGTGGTCGAACAGCTTCGATTCAACGCGGTAGCGACACACATTATTTATCTAAATATGTTTCACGTACCTTACGACAAACTGTGTATTCAGAATTGAGGAGCTCCCGTCCCAACACTGGACGTTCTGTCAGTTTTCTTTGATAAACAGCAAGACACTGGCTTCCTCTCTCCCATTTACGAATTAACACAGTCGTTCAAACACCACGGCTTGCTTTCACGGCCGGATCACAACTGAGCCTCTCTTTGTTCCGAGACGGTTCGTGCGCATGCGTTAGCGGATATGGTTGGGTTGAGCTTTCGTCACCCGAACAGTCGAGAAGTCAAGGGCCACCAATCGCCTTTGCGTGGGGTACATTAATACCTTGGTTGTATCCCTTCGACTAGATCGGCAGTTCTACTAGTACTGAAAAGGGGGAATTGGTTTTTTTGGGAGTTTGCTAGGTGAATTCTCAGCGGTTCCGTGACAGTCGTTTAATTTCATTTCATTGTGTCATCATTGTTGGTAATCAATGACCCAAGATATTAAACATTTTCCACCACCTTATTCTTTCCTTATTGACATATAATTATTTCTCCATAGTAGTTTTATCTGTTTTTTTCTTCTATCAACTCACGGCTCCATACTTTCAATCCCACTGGATGAAATGAATGGTCATCATCAGTCTTGATGGACAAACAACATTTGTATGCATTATCTTTGTTTTTGCTATGTCAAGATATAAGTTGTGATTTTCACTATTTCTTTGAGTTGAGGTTATTAGGTTTTCTATACCATTCTGTGTTGTGGTATATACCCCAATACTGTATCATCAGCATATCGAATCTCTGGTACTTCATGACCATCGATATTTGGGGCATCAAATTGCTCCCTGGTTAAATCAGCTCTGACATTTCTCATCATATTTTCGGCGTACAGATTAAACAAATAGGGTGACAGCACACAGCCTTGACGGACTCCTTGCTTGATGTCAAGTTAGTTAGTTAGTTAGTCGAAAGATCATCCTCACTGCACATCGAACCAATCAGTCCATAAGTGCTCGGATCCCCTCCTCAGCAAATCCCGCAGCGGCTAACGACACCAGTTCTGTGTTGGTTTATCAATCTTCTTTGGCTTCCTGCGTAGTGTTCTTGTTTGGCCATCCCTCTTTTAATTTGCAAAACATGAGAGACTGGGGCCAATGGTTCTATAGGAAATGGAGTCGCAAGAAAATAAGGCCGGAATTCGGGATTTGGAGAGTTATGACGATGTTCCAGAAGAAGATGTATGACTGTATTTAAATAAATGTAGATTTTGTATATGAATAAATGTAGATTTTTTTATCTGAAAAAAGACATCCCCAAAAAATAAGCCCTAGTGCATTTTTAATCAGCTAAAATTAATATAAGACCCGGTCTTATTTCGGGGAAACACAGTTGTAGAGCGCTAGTGGGTGCTGTTCTGGGTGATTAAGGAGGTGTCCTATGTAGTGGATTCTGAGTGCTTGGGGTTTTATGTGTTGTATGTCTTGCAGAGCTATTCCTTCCTGTTTCTAGTCCTATATGAGTGTCTTATGCTGTATACAGTTGATTGTTCTGCCAAAAATGAACGCCTAATTTGTTTGTTGATATCTGTGGCTGCCTGTTTTGGAGGGTCTAGCACAGTAACTAAATATATAATTTTGGGAATAATGAATGTGTTGACAATGATGCTCCTACCAATATTGTAGGTGTCTTGTACTTGCATCTGTGTAGCATGTCTATGATTTGTGTGTGTGTGATTTCGCCATGTCTATGTGTGTATCTGTCTAGAGTTGCTAGGAAAGGGGATGCCATATACCATGATGCTGTCTGTGACCGTTAGTTCTGGAGGAAAGTCGGCTTAATTTCGTCCCTTTCCGAGACTCACTATGTGTGATTTGTGTATATTTAATTTACCCCACCCCCTTGCCAAATAGTGCAAAAGTGTGTAGTATATTTGTGATGGATGTTTTGTTGGTGGAGAAGAAAAAGCAGTCATCTGCATATGCAAGCAACTTCCGTTCTCCTCCCCCTGGTATGAATGTAACTGTGAGTTTGGTGTCTTGTCTGATTGCTTCTAGTAGTGGTTCTAAGGCCATCACACATAGGAGCGGCGACATAGGATAGCTCAGTACAGTAGGTCCCGCTATACGTCGCTTCCGTTTACGTCGTTTCGCTATAACGTCGTTGTCACATAGGGCACTAACGTCACTTTACGTTGCTACGTTTCACTATAACGTCGTTTTGAGGCTGGGACAATTCATGCAGGTGCTGACAAAATCAAAGAGGGTGCTAAAAACGCAACCCCTTTGAGTGCTTCCAAGATCACTCGTACCAGAAGTATTCTTATGGAGAACATGGAAGCACCATTGGTCATCTGGATTGAAGACCAGAACCAACGGAATATGCCTGTGAGCAAGATGGTTATCCAAGAGAAAGCAAAGTCTCTCCATGAAGATCTAGCTAAGATAGTGGATGAGAACAGTACTAGTAGTGCTGATGATAGTTTTTGTAGCGAGTCGTGGTTGGTTTGATTGCTTTAAGAAGCGTTCACACCTGCACAACATTCAGACAACAGGTGAAGCGGCGAGTGCTGATACTGCAGCTGCAGAGTGTTTCCCTGCAGAGTTAAAGGTCATGATTGAGGAGGGTGGTTACTGTGCAGCAGACATTGGACACATTTTTGTTCAAGCAGAGAAGAGCCAGGAAAAGAGGCAGGAAGAGGTTACAGTTTCATTCTCAGATGAATAGGCAGAATTTAATACCTCTACGTCCCAATAACTCTACCACTCGCCCTCCAACCCACCTCTATTTAGCCAATAAATATCAACAACCATCAAAATAAACATTACAATACACCGTATTTCATTAAATTCTATGGGAAATAGTGTTTTGCTATACGTCGTTTTAGTTAACGTCGCGTTTTAGAAGAACGTAATCCCGACGTTAACCGGGGCCTACCTGTAGTGATATGGATCTGTAATGTTTCACCTGTATCTTGTCAGTATTGTCTTTGGGTATGAATGTGATGTAAGATATGTTGCAGCTATCTGGTAGTTGTTGTTTGTCAAAGGCGTCTTGAAATACTTTAATATACGAAAGAAGCGTCATAGAATTCTATCTTTAAACTGCTCGGTCCCGGTGTCTTGACTTTGTGTCATTTTGCTGAGTACGTGTGTTAAGTTAGCCATGTTAGTTCTGCGTCTAGTCTGTCTCTGCGTCTGACAACTGTTTACTGCATTGTACAAAACTGTCCTGTATCTGTGTGTCTACAGCCTCTGCTTTAAATACGTACAATAATTATCCACAAAGACCTTGGTTACGGGAAAATGTGCAACAGATGTATCCCAAGACGGCTTTCCGATGATCATAAACTAGGTAATACAGGCGGTGCCTAAAAAGCTACTAGACCAAGTGCGTTGCCAGGACATGGGGGTTATGTTGAGAAACAACATGAACTAAATTTCTTGTTCGCACATTTATAAAACTATTCGTAAAATTTCTGTTATTTAGTGACTTCCCCGTATGTGTGGATGGTGAGTCACGTTTAGCGCAGGGGAGACAATATTAAAACTAAGCATGTGAGGTCTGATCAAAGGTTTGCTCCCTTACAGTTGCCCCAAAATAAAAGTGAACGCATCCGATTGCTTTGCTTTACAGTTCAAGTGTCTGTAATGTAGTTACCTCTATGACACCACTGTTAAATTAAATATTCATTCATTAATTCATTCAGTAGCATGTCCTCGCTCTCATAACAACCGTCCAGAAAACTTCTCTGTCATCAGCAAGATGTCCCGCGTCCGGTACACCCATCTGGAGGTCATCTACCACATTCTGCGTTCTCACTGGCCTTCCTCTTCCTCTCTTCCCGGGCATATATCCCGTAATTATTGTTCTCTCCAAACTTTCGTGCCGTTTCAAGTGACCAAAATATTTCAATTGTCTTTGCTGTATTGTTTTAGTAGCCAACCTTTTCTTCAATATTCGCCGGCTCCGTGACGAAGACGTCACGGGCGAAGTTCGTAATCTCGCATACTCGCGTTCGAAACACAGTTGTGGGCGATTTGGCAGCAGATCGCCTCATGTTAGTTTTTTTAATGAAATGTTATGGGTGCCGGACATTCAGCAATGGCGACCTACTGAACTGCCCAGGAAGTCACGAACAGCCAAAAAATCCTGGAGTTGACTGTTACGTACTGTAAAAGATATGCAACAAACATTTTTTCTTCTTCAATATTAAGATGTTGTCGTTTGGATGCATTTGTTCTTTTCTGTATCTAAGATATTCTTAGAACCCGTCTATAACATTTATATTCAATATTAAACTAACCATTTAAGGACCTATGGTCAAGGCTGGACTTAAAAGAGTGTTTACATACAATTATATGAGGACGCTGTTATAGTTTGTTTCTTCTATTTCGTCGTCGTCTTCGCGTTTTTTGTAGTTCCTCTTTAATTCTACTCAGCTGGGGTGTCCGGAGACGTTGTTGAGATATTACGGTGTCCGCCGCAGCATCAGAAGGTACTGGGTCGGATCTCAGCGTATCGCTATCAAATATGTGTCCTGTTAACGGTGTCAATGCCAAATAATAAGTTTATTTTGACCAGATTATGGTCGTCACAATGTAATATACAGGTAAATGGGAATATTTTTAAACAAGTGGATCGGTACAACTATCTCGGAACAGTTGTAACATCTGATGGGAGGTGCCTTGAAGAGATTAGAATAAGAATCGCCATGGCGAAGGTATACTTTTACAAAATAGAAAACATACTAAGCAATAAACAGATGTCAATTGCAACGAGAAAGAGAGTGTTGCAGTGCTACATAGAACCTATACTTTTGTATGGGTGTGAAACGTTGACAATGAGCAGACAAGCTGAAAAACATCTGATGGCTGTGGAAATGTGGTTTCTGAGGCAAATGGACAGACAGAAAAACCAATGATCAAGAATTACAAGAAACAAATGAATGCCGTAAACTGATTAGAGAAATTAGACGTAGACAATCGCAATTTTTTTTTTGGGGGGGGGGGGGGGGGGGGGAGGCGTTATGAGAAAAAGTAAATTTGAAAACTTGTTGACAGCTGGCAATATTGGGGGGAAAAACAAGGGAAAGGCTGAGAAGTAAATACCTGGATGGCTTGGTTACGTGGTATGGTGGAGACAAGAACACAAAAGCTGATTGTCAGCGACTTGTGCGCCGCATATTCTCAAGACTCCGCTACTTTCGCACTGCACAAAATAACAATTCATTACATTTGCGAAAGGAATGCAATTTATTCAGAGCCGACATTTGAATGGCTCGACGAGCGTTGTACTTCATCATCATACACAATATGAATGCATTAACGTGATGATAGATGATGTTAGCATTTCACAATCTAAATGAACAGCCCTATGTTTGCCTATGGCCTAGAAAGCTATCGCATCGGTCAAGGATACGTCTGCTCTCTCTACCGTCTCCCGTCAGTCTGTCCACACGCTACACATTGCGTGGACCAGCACGGACACTTTACTCTCCGTGCAATAGCCCTTATTGCGTGCATGGTCTTGCCAGCACGCTGGCTGGTGAGTTCGAGTAACCTGCCATATCACGGTTACTCGCAAGGACCAGCTACCCAATTGCTTGGGGAAAGCCCTCGCTCATCTGTACTCATCAACCTCTGGTCTGACACAAATGTGTCTCCTTGTGAGGCTATTAATAGTACTCGGTGTCTCTCTTCTGTCCGGTGTCTCCCTACTAGTCTAGTGTTAACTCATTACTTCTGTAAGCCCTTATTGGGGATGCTGACAGGGTCCCCTCCTCTCCGCGAAGTGGTACTTCCCTTTTTCTCATGTTTGTAACACTTCTGGTCACAAAAGAAAAATTGGTTGTCCCCAATTTTGTCAGATCTCCAATAAATATAGAACTTTCTAGTTTGGGGATAGAACAATATCTTCTACCTTCATTCACAGTGTTCTATCTTTTCACTTGGCTAATTCAGTAGCTCACGTCTCAGTATAGTTGGTTCTATAGATATCTTTGGGATAGGTAGTGAACCGGAAACCGTTGTCTTCTGACTTATGTCCTGGCTTCTGTCGTTTGACCCTATGTCTTTTGACTTTCACCTATTGACTTCCGTCTTGACCTGTTCCTCTCAATTGCCCG